>JAXIVH010000102.1:0-362500 GCA_036785325.1 Urophycis tenuis | reverse complement strand
GAAAGAATTCAGAATTATCACACTGCCGATAACACGGCCGCTATCGTCGCTCAGGCCTCTGACTCTCTGGTTTCCGTGCAGCGGAAAGAACCAGTCTGTGAGCGTGTGAATTGGCGTGTAAACACAGAACTGAATCATTTGTGGGCGCTGTTGGCGAAAGACACCTAGCCAGGGCAGCTTGTATGCACTCGTGTTGGACTAAACCAACATGCTAGCTATGAGAGCTGCACTCATACATTGTGAAAGGAGATTAGTTGAACAATAAACATGGCTGATTTACATCTGGACAACAATGTCAACAATTAACCCGGGGTCTTCGCAAACGGGCAAATCCTTTTATAATACAGGGGACATTTACTTATGCATACAACCTTTTGTGTGTGCATGTTTGTCTCTGTGTGTGTGTGTCTTTGTGTGTATGTGTGTGTGTCTTTGTGTATGTCTTTATGTGTGTGTGTGTGTGTGTGTGTGTGCGTGCCCAGGTACACATCCGCGGGCCACCCGTTGTCGGTGCACCTCTACTTCCTGTCCGACCAGCTGCAGGGCTACCTGGTGCGGCAGCAGGCCACCAACCTGGCCACCGGGCAGCCGGAGACCCTGGAGACCTGGGTCACGCCCAAGGCACACTTCACCCTGGCCACGCCCCCGGACCCAGCCAACCGGCTGCAGGACATCCAGGTACAGACACGCGCACGCGCGCACCAGACATGCATACAAACATACATTCATAACTGCGTACATGCAATGATGCATACATACAAGACAGACAGACACAAATGCATCAATTGACAAAATTTTGTTTTATGCAAAAAATTGTTTTTGCATAAAATGTTTATAAAATATACTGTACTGTATAAAATAAATGTATATATATATATATATATATATATATATATATATATATATATATATATATAATGGTTTTTGCACAAAATATTAAAACTCGCAATAAACACATTATAGCATGTATACACATCGCATATACAGACACACACAGACATCATAACAACAACATCACACCAACACACAAGCGCCCCCTACCTCTCCGTCACACCGCCCTTTCTCCCCCCCCCAGGTGGGCACCGACTGGGACCCCAAGGAGAGGCTGTTCCGTAACCGCGGCGGGCTGCTGGGGCCCCAGGACGAGCCGGCGGCGGCGCAGCGCTGGTCGCGCGGCCAGGGCAACCTGACGGCCACCGTGGTGTGGGTGGACCCCACCAACGTCATCGCCGCCACCTACGACATCCTGGTGGAGGCCGGCGCCGAGCACACGCACTACCGGCCGCCGCTCAGCGGCCCGCTGCGGCCCGGCGTGTGGACGCTGCGCGTGCTGCACCACTGGAGCCCGCTGGGCGCCGCGCGCTTCCTGGTGCTGCCGCTGGAGTTCAGCGGCCGCAAGCCCCTGCAGCAAGGTGGGGCTCGCCGCCGACCCGCCCGCGGGGGGGGAGGGGTTCTTAAAGGGGTGGTTTGGGGGAATTTCGGACCTCATTTCCAAGTTAGCCTGTGGGTTGTTTATTATTGCTGACGTTTTTAGCTAATTTTATTCAGTTGTTCTAGTTGCAGAGTTCGCTGGTGCTAGGCTAGCGCAAGTCAACGGTTTTGGCTAGCATGCGTATAAAAACAGTCTTACCCAAGGTTGGTTATAATTTATTTGCCGCGGGTGTACTGTGGAGTGGGTACGACTGTTTTTATTAGCAATCTAGCCGAAACCGTTGACTTGCGCTAGCCTAGCACCAGCGAACTCTGCAACTAGAACAACTGAATGTTATGTGTTGATAACGTCTCCAATGATAAATAACACACAGGCTAACTTGAAAATGAGGTCCGATGTCCAAAACTCTGAACTACCCCTTTAAGTGAGGGGAAGAAAGAGCGCCTACTGAAAGAGCTGTGGACCACTGATGTCGTCAGTCGACAGGGTTCTGTGAGACGACATCAGCGGTCTGACTTTGCTAGCGTTTGTTGGGGTTTTTTTGGTTTCATTGCGGAAATGGATGTTGATGTCGCACGGTTACGCAACATTTGTGTCACATGAAGTGCTGTCGTACCTACAGCACCTAGGCAAGGAGACATGTGGTCTGTCACTTGGCGAACCACCTGTCGTACCCGCAGCCAACAGGCTGGGAGTCGCCTTGGCCAGAACAACATTAAGTATTAACGGCTAGAAGCTAGCTGCTTCTGAGCAAATCCTAAACGTTCATCAAAACAGATGGAGACAGTGTGCGTGTGTGTGTGTGTGTGCGTGTGTGTCTGTGTGTGTGTGTGCGTGCGTGCATGCGTGTGTGTGTGCATGCCTGTGTCTGTGCATGTGTGTGTGTGTGTGTGTTTGTGCGTCAGGGTTTCCATTAGCCGGCATTTTCTAGTCGGCCATTTGCCAACTAGAATTTTAATTGGCTGGTAAATATAAATCTTGATTAATATTTACCATTGCATTTGTTTTGTTATCATTATTATAAGGCTATTAAATAGAGCAACACGACATTGCAGTACGCAAATGTGTAACAATTCAAATCCCATCTTTTATGAGCATATTTGTGTTGGCGCGTTGGCTCACTGAATGCATAAACTGCCGCTGCTCTCCTGAGACTCACAACAACTCACAACAACCACAACGACCACAAACCTACCTCAAACCCTAGAGCGCCCCCGTCCCCCCCCCCCCCCCCCCCCATGGTACAGTCGGCTGGCGGCTGTGTGAGAGCTTCAGTCATTCTGGTGCGGACCGAACAAACCCCACTCTGACTGACACCACAACAGGGGGGTCTCGGCCCCACTTCCCGGCCCACTTTTGGTGGTTCGGTTCCTTTGTCAGGTGTAAGTGTGATCCGACCCCCCGTGGCGACAGGAAGCGACACGACAACAAGAACGCGTCGCGGGTTGAATGTACCGCTTCCCCCGCCGCGGCCTCGAGATGCTTACACTCAGCCGGGTCCACTGAAGCCCAGCGAGTTCCTGCACTGAGAGGAGCTGTGGTCAGGCGTGGGGCAATCAGGAAGGCGGAAGCACTCATCCAAACACGGCCGGCCGGCTATATAAAGCGACTGCTCGCGTTCACTGACAACAACAACAACACTGATGGGTTTTACCGAAGCAACGTGAAACCGAGCCACGACCGCATTGTCTGCGTTGAGGAAGTGTTGGGAGTTTCCCCTCGCGCGTTCTGTCCAATAGACCAGGGACCCGCTCAGTCGCGTCACGCGGGTCTCACAATGTCTGGTTGTGTCGGCGTTATTTTCTTAACGTGTGTTTTTGCACGCGCATGTACGCACGCGCGTCACCTGTATCACACACGGCTGCTACCTTTCACAATCCACCGGTAAATTAGAATCTTATCGGCCAAGTTGGCCGGCAGAAGAAACCCTGGTGTGTGTGTGTGTGTGTGTGTGTGCGCCCGTGTGTGTGTGTGTGTGTGTGTGTTTTGACACATGCCACACTGATATACAAGCACATCTCTGACGGGGGGGTCCTCCATTGACCTCAGGACCCGCGTCTTGCCTTACACACACACACACACACACACACACACCTAGACCCTCACGCAGAATCAGGGGCCACACGTGGCCGCAGGCTGTCCTGTCCCAGCTGTCAACGCGGCGGATATATTTAGTTATAGTATTCAGTCTCATAGACATGTACTGGCATTGGCAGATTTAAGTATAGATGTGCATAGACACACACACACACACACACACACACACACACACACACACACACACACACACACATTGGGTCACCTCTATCTAAATTAAGGGTGTTTAGCTTGTCAGACCTCCCACACTCGGTATCCTTGGTGGGGTAGGTGTGTGTTTATGTGTGTGTGTGTGTGTGTGTGTTTATGTGTGTGTGTGTGTGTGTTTATGTGTGTGTGTGTGTATATGGGGGGGGTGAATGGGGAGAGTTTCATGGACTGAGGGGAAACATGGGAAGGTGGTTTATACTGCCCCCAAGAGATTGGTATCCCCTTTTCTCTGACACACACACATACAGTATGTACAGTATGTGTGTAGTATGTATGTACTGTATGTAGTGTGTGACTGAACAGATTTCCCTGCATGGGTGTGCATATCATTTCTACATTTGTTATGTATTTCTTACCATCTGAATTTCGCGGCTCACTCAGTCACAACTTTGCGGCCCAGCTCTGCTCTCTCCGACTCTCAAATTGTCCTTCAGTGTTAATCCCACGTTGAGGGCTCTGCTTGTCCTCTGCTGTCTTGTATCTGCACAAGGTCTCGGTGCGTTCAGCTACGCCTTCGGCTTGTGCTTGTCATTAGCTCCACCATAGCAAGGGCGCAACCGGTGCCTTGTTGGAGTGTCTGTCATCTTATACTCGTCTGCAAAGGGTAAGGATGCCCAGCGCAGTTCCTAAATAAACACAAGAATCAGGAGCAACACTTTGGAAGGACAATATATCACGTGGAGGGTGACGTTTTACTTAGGTGACCGTTACTGTTTGTAGCTATCAGCATGTGCTACAAATATATGGAGGTCGACTTATTTCAATCATTGATATGTGAATTTTTGTTGCACATTGTCACTTCAACCCTTAGATGGCAGAAAACTCATGAATACGACCTGGTGTGTAGACACCCTTTAAAGTTGCTGTAGGTAATCTAAAAAAAGAAAGAGAGCAAAGAGAGATGGCAAAAAAGCTTTCCCTCCCTATAATCCCCCCCCCCCCCCGACATTTCTCTGCTATTAAGAAGTGTTACATTCACACACTTCGACAGGCAAGATGGGAATCCACACGGACATGCGATCAAGGAAGTCCGGCCCTGATTGGTCAGAAAGGAGGCAGGAGAGGCCTGACACCTGAAGTGGTCTCATACGGGGACGTGTGTGCAGTCAACTCAAAACAGATCACCTGACCAGCGCATTTCACTCACTAAAAGCTCACCGATAGCCCTGCCATTTCTAACATGACTCCCAATTTGTAATTGCGCTCGAGCGGTAGCTCTTAAAGCACCTACACCTCCACTACAGCACCTTTTGATGTCCGCGTTGTGCCCTCTGGCCTCTCCGAAGCTACAAGATAAAAGATAACTCACACCGTGTCCTTTCTCTCTCCCCCCCCCCCCCCCCCACCCACCCACACAGAAGAGGCGCGGCGGCTCCACAACGGCCCCCCGCGGAACTCCTACATGGAGCAGAGCTTCCACGGCCTGAACCCGGTGCTGCGGCTGCCCGTCAGCCTGGGCGCGGTGGAGGAGGCGGAGGCCAACGCGGCGCTGACGGGCGAGCCGCTGCGCCGCTGGGCCGACGGGCTGCTGGCCGGCCGCTGGGCGGCGGCCGACGTCTGCTCGGCCGGCCCGAGCAGCTGCCCCGTCATGCAGCGCTGCGGCCACGCCCCCTGGAGCGCCCTGTCGCCCGACCCCAAGTCGCGGCTGGGCCCGCCGGACGCCGCCGGGCACATCCGGTAGCCACGCCCCCCCCCCCCCCCCCCCCCCGCCACCGCCGCCGCCGCCGCCCCCCCGCCAAATGCACACAGGCAGGCGTGAGATGGACGGGCGAGTGGATGGGAGGAGATGGCGATGAGATGGTACTTTATGGATCCAAGACGTCGGGGTCCCCCAACGTGACTATTTATTTCAATCCGGAGGCAAGGGAGTCGTAAAGGAATGTGTGTCAGCGCCCCACCGTCCCCGTCATGTGCGGGGGGGGGGGGTCCCGGGCTGGGGGAGGGAGGATGCTGTGTGTGTGTGTGTGTGTGTGTGTGTGTGTGTGTGCGAGCGCATGTATCCGGGGTGTCATGAAGGAGTGTCTGCAGAACGCCATGCCTTTTGGTGTGTGACGAGGGGTGTGTTTGCCCCTGCAGATACGAGGTGTGTGTGTGTGTGTGTGTGTGTGTGTGTGTGTGTGTGCGTGTGCGTTTGTGAGAGAGGGAGAGGAAGGCGGAGGACATTAAAGTCTCAGCTCGTTTGATCTTCCCCTTAAATGTGGGGATCAATCATCTTACGCGTCGACGCGTTCAGTGCTGAGTGAGGTATTTATTCAGAGATAGGTTATGATATTATTTTAGTCAATGACTAATATTCGATACGCTGATATTTGGTGCAGTGGGAAAGATTCGTATTTGTAAAAAAAAAAAAGCGGCTGCCTTTATTTCCAAAGGCCTCTTTGTGACATACAGTATGTTTGGGCATCAGGTGGTTGGTTGGGCTCGGTGCCTCCATAGTTTTAAATGGCCTTCTCCTCCTCTCTCTGCTTATCTTTTCAAACATGTGCACAATTCATTTTATTTTAAACCAGAGAACAAAGGAACATGTTTGCTCCACTTAAAAAAATAAGCACAAGTCCGGGGCTTCAACTCACCCCCGGACTCCTGCTGGAAAAAGCTCATTTTCGGAAGGAAAAAAAAAAAAACAGCGCGTACATTTTTTGATGGCGCCGCGTTCCCCCCGCCGGTGGATGGGAGCGTAACACGCTGGGCTCCGACCCGTTGGGAGTCTGGAAGGAAGGTGACGTGGAGGGAGGAAGGGGGAGGCCCGTTAGGTGGATTCCCGGGATATCGGCTCGCCCTAATGAGTCCAGATAAACGACTGTGGAAAGCTGGAGCCTCGCCTCACTTCACGCACGACTGTGAGGTGGTTGCTGGGGTGTGTTTTTTTTATTGTTATATTTCTTTTAAATGATTTATATACAACAATGGCGACCAAAGTACCTTTGTATTATGCACACCACCACAGGCAGGGCGAGTCCAGTATTCCTCAGTGTAGGCAGAATATATTGTGATTGGGACCAAACTCAACAAACAGTGGTGGTGTCACTGTGTTCATCAATGCGTGTGCCGTGGATCTGTTGACAATGTGCAACACGGCCTCTGCAGTGATGTGTGTGTGTGTGTGTGTGTCTCAAGAATAAAGGAGTTCTTGTCTTAGAGGAGGTGTAGGAGAGGCTGGTTGAGGAGACATGGCTGACATGGTCGAGGAGGTGGTGGGTTTCTCCCTCTTCATGTGTGAGAAGCAACAGGAGTTGGTGTTTGGGGCGTTTCCCACCACACTGAATCCATTGTCATTATTTTTTAATTCACTTTTTACCCATTTGAAAAGATAAGGCCATTTCCGATCAATGGGTATTTTAGTATTAGCAATTAATAAATGTAAATAATTATTTATAGGTAATGTACAGTTTCTAAAGTATAATTAGAGTAAAGACATTTTAGAAAGATCAAAGCCTTTGCATCGGATACAGTCGTGTTGGGACCACCGGTCATGTGAACGTCGTCAAGGGCGTTTTTTTATTTAAAATACTACAAGGCAATGCTGCTTGGATGAAGCACAACATGATGTAATCACAGGGGCTCTCTCTCTCTCTCTCTCTCTCTCTCTCTCTCTCTCACTCTCTCGGTCGGGCTGTCTCTGTCTCTCTCTCTCCTCTCTCTCTCTCTCTCTCTCTCTCTCTCTCTCTCTCTCTCTCTCTCTCTCTCTCAGAGTAGCACTGTGCCTTAGCTGTACTCCTGTTTATCTCTGGTCGTTCTGTGAAATTGTGAAAATAAAACTATTTAAAAAAAAAAAAGCCAAACTGTGGTCGATGTTGATGCCTTATGAAATTGATTGATTGGTTTTCAACTGCTTTTTTTTTTTTTTTTTTTTTAATAAAATGAGAATCTCCAACATTGTGCACTTGTTTATTTGACACCGAATATCCCCCGATAAGCAATCGGCGGCCCGTCGGGAACACGCGGTCCCGGTGCACTGTGGGAGGAGCGGCCGATACGGGAACAGATGTTGATATTTTCCTACGTCCGCAGATGTCTCGGAGGCACATTTTTTAATACATGGTTCAGAGTGTTGTAGGTATGTAGGCTTGGGTTGAAATCCAAACCACCCGTCGCCTGTCTCCACGCCGAGCCGAGGGAAGCGGCCCAGGCGGCCGCTGAAGGTGTTGAGCAGTAGCTGCTCAGGTTCCAGTCCGTTCAATCACATTCCGCATATCTGATCTGGAGCTCAAGACGACAGCAAAACAAAAGGAAAAGTTAGAAACGCGGAGGAGTCGTGACAGGCCAGCGTCTTCCAATGCCTCTTGACATTTTCAGTGCAAGTGGGTTAGCTGTGCTCAGAGGGGTTATTCGTCATACGTGAGTGCATGTGTGGATGCGGCCCCCACTACCGTCAGAGTGATGACGTTGGCGGGAGGCTAATCACGACGCGCTGTCAAGCAATGTCACTGAAACGAGCTTCCTCTTTTACACGAACAATTTTTGCAAACGGGATTGTTGCTTTGTACACATCCATTATATCCTATGTAAACAGCCATCAGAATCAACCACCTGAGTGGCAAGCTTCCCAAATGATTTGGAAGCTTAAATCCATATAGGCTACATTGTTTACTTGTTAATTCTCTGTCTATGATTTGTAGGTATGCTTTAAAACGGAATCAACACATGCTGATAACAACAACCACATGGTCGGCACATGTCCAAGTTTACAATCTCACGTAGGCTTTTTAAAATACTGGTTGACTTTGAGGCGGTCTTCTTGTTTGGTCTAAAAGTGTGCAGTAGTGCGAGAGGGGAGGCCTGCAGCTTGTGCCATTACATCCTGTACCACCCGGTTGTTTCACAAATAAGCAGTGGTAATTAACCTCCACTAGAGTTTAAGGGGTGTGTGTGTGTGTGTGTGTGTGTGTGTGTGTCTATGTGTGTTGGTGTAACTTCAAACTCGTACTAACCATTACAAGATAGCTGAATTAGCGTCATTAGCGGGGTGGCCCATAGAGACGGAGACCCAGGAGATGTGTCTTTGGTTTTGCTGAAATTACAGACTTCCAGGTGGTATTTGTTTCCGTTGTAAATTGTTCTGTGCAGAAACGCATAGGAAATGTATTCAAATGGTTGTGCTATGAAGCTACAGTATATGAAGCTGTGGGAAACTATGTGACGTTATCTGAAGTTATGCGGTAAGAAAGTCAACGTCAATGGAAATGTGCAGCCTTGGTTCTATGCTAGCACCTTGCTGGGGGGTCACACCCCAGCACCACCCTGCAGCCCTGCACCTCCTCCACCCTGCACCCCCCTAGGGGTCAGCTTCTGCACCTCCTCCACCCTGCACTCCTCTAGGGGTCAGCCTCTGCACCTCCTCCACCCTGCACCCCCCTAGGGGTCAGCCTCTGCACCTCCTTCACCCTGCACCCCTCTAGGGGTCAGCCTCTGCACCTCCTTCACCCTGCACCCCTCTAGGGGTCAGCCTCTGCACCTCCTCCACCCTGCACTCCCCTAGGGGTCAGCCTCTGCACCTCCTCCACCCTGCACCCCTCTAGGGGTCACACCCCTACACCTCCCCCACCCCTCTAGGGGTCACAGCCCTGCACCTCCTCCACCCCTCTAGGGGGTCACAGCCCTGCACCTCCTCCACCTTGCACTCCTCTAGGGGTCACAGCCCTGCACCTCCTCCACCCTGCACCCCTCTAGGGGTCAGCCTCTGCACCTCCTCCACCCTGCACTCCTCTAGGGGTCACAGCCCTGCACCTCCTCCACCCCTCTAGGGGTCACACCCCTACACCTCCCCCACCCCTCTAGGGGTCACAGCCCTGCACCTCCTCCACCCCTCTAGGGGGTCACAGCCCTGCACCTCCTCCACCTTGCACCCCTCTAGGTGTCACAGCCCTGCACCTCCTCCACCCTGCACCCCTCTAGGGGTCAGCCTCTGCACCTCCTCCACCCTGCACTCCTCTAGGGGTCACAGCCCTGCACCTCCTCCACCCTGCACCCCTCTAGGGGTCACACCCCTACACCTCCCCCACCCCTCTAGGGGGTCACAGCCCTGCACCTCCTCCACCCTGCACCCCTCTAGCGGTCACAGCCCTGCACCTCCTCCACCCTGCACCCCTCTATGGGTCCTCTTCCACCCTGCACCCCTCTAGGGGTCACACCCCTGCACCTCCTCCACCCTGCACCCCACTAGGGGTCACAGCCCTGCACCTCCTCCACCCTGCACCCCTCTAGGGTTCACACCCCTGCACCTCCTCCACCCTGCATCCCTCTAGGGGTTCTCCTCCACCCTGCACCCCTCTAGGGGTCACAGCCCTGCACCTCCTCCACCCACCCCTCTAGGGGTCAGCCTCTATCGCTATCACTATCATGTCACACCCATGCCATTAACGTGTCCAATTATGTTGTAAAACATCATCCGATAACCACATTAACCTCATTATAAGACCACCAAACTAGAAGCCTTATTTAGAAAATAGTTTAGCCTTTAGACTATAGTTGTATCAAGTGATAAATGAGAAACAAATTCAAGTCCATTTTATATTGATACAAACCCAACATATTGGCAACATCATGTTGTTTTTTTGCCATTGGAATTCCCATAGGAGTTATTTTCTTCTAAATTTAATTTACAAGGAGAGAAGATTGAAACATGCATATTAACAAGCAGTTGGGTCTTAAACAACATTACATGCATATTAACGGTTGCGTCTTATGCACCATTACATGCATATTAACGGTTGCGTCTTATGCACCATTACATGCATATTAACAAGCAGTTGGTCCTTCTTACACACAATGTTGTATCGCCAGTGTTCTCCCTGTATGGGTTTAGTTCAAAGAAACAGTTGGAAATTATTATATGGAGACATTATCATAATGTTTGGAGGGGTGGGGATGCTGACAACAGCTGGCTAGCAGCATGGCTAATGGACTCTGGGAGGCATATAGCAAACACAAGCACATGAAATCACCTTTAAACCAACACAGCACTTTCCTCTCTTTCCACTCAACCTTTTTGGGTCTGGGTGTTTTGCGTGAACCGACGAGAGGCAGAGTGGGAGGGAGGTGTGTGCGTACGTGCGTGACTGCATTTGTGTGCGCGCTGTATGCTATCTGTCTTGTTGGCATATCTCCTGTGTGCTGTATGGCGCTATTCATGGCACACATAAGGTGTCTCCTGTCTGTGTAAGCGCTGGGAGCGCCAGCTGACGTCATGGTGCCCCCCCAGACTGCATGGCGAGCAGACCCAGAGAGCAGCCGTTGGACGTGTCCAGATGCCCAAACCCCCAGCCAGCACAGTCCGTTTGGTCTTGCTGGAGAGTGGATGTAATACACGTTTTAACATCAGCGATGACCAATAACCATTCAGTTATTGGTTATACTAAATAAACAGTCACTTAATATGTGTTTTATATAGTCCTTATATAAAAATGAACATTGGGTGTTTATACTGGCACCAGTGAACCAATGACAATGGCCTAAATAGGTACACACACGTACGCACGCACAAACGACGTGTTTTTCTCCTGCCGACTGTGTGCAGCGCACAACACCTAAACATCCTTAAACATACTCAGTGGCCAGATGGTTCCCTGTTGTCGCACCCGAGTTGTTTACTAAACAGTGTCAGGACATGGAAGTGGAAACTCTCCTAAAGGTTTGTTATCTTCACATTAACTTGCTGGACGCTTGTGAGCAGTGGCTTCGCACGAGAGTGTCTCCATCCAACGTCCTTGCACTTGTGGCTGCCGATTTTAACTTCTATGCGATCATCCCAAAATATGGAGAGAGAAAAAAACAGGACGCGATGAGCGTTCTTGACATCTACTAAAGCCTACTGCCGCCCTCTAGCGTAAATGTGTGTGATTACAGTGCAGTCTGATCGTATTACCTCACCAAATATCCGCTAGCAAAGGGTTACGATTTCGTACCTACCGTATGTTTGCGGTAGGTAGACCTACAAATCATTTGCAATTGAAGGCATGCATGTTTTCCGTAAACTGTTTGATCCCACCAACCATTGGAAAGCATTTCAAGGGTTTCCTGAGGTGAGAAGGCACAGATCTCTCGAGAGAACATGCATCAGAAGGTTTGACAGGAAATCAAATAGTTAATTACTTAATATGCATTTATTTTTACCCAATCTGCGGACTCGGAAATTACTACCACCAACGCTTGACTAGTTCTAGATTCTGGCTAAACAGCGCCCCCTGTCGCGCATTCCTTCTAAATGAAATTTAGTCCGACGAGTCAAGTATAGCTTAAACGGTGTAACTATCCTCGATTTCCAGTGATCCTTGTTATAAGTGCAGCAATTGGATGGATTGGTCTAGTCGAAAGGCAATAAGTAGCTGAATGATCAATAGTTGGCTACAACCACAATACCAACGGAAACGAAAGTGAGGGCACTAAACCGGTAATTGCAACACATTATGGTCAGGCTACAGGAAAACCAAAGCCCCCCCCCCCCCCAAGAGCAGCCGAAAACATGGTTCTTGGGTCCACAAGATGGTGAAAGACAGACTGTGCTCTTATAGTCACCACCCACCTTCAGCCTACGTAATAAAGAGCAGAGCAACACTTGATACTGTTTGCGCCAAATACCAGTCATCTACATTAGCTCTTCATTTCCTCTAGGTCCATTTCAACTCACTGAACACAATAAACGGACACACACAAGTGTTAAAGTTAATTTAAAGCAGACTTTATTCGTTAAAGATCTTTGATAAAGACACATAAAAAGGTGAAATGACAGACAAAACTGAATTGGACCAAAATAAAAACACGAGGACAGCAAACAATATTGGAAGAAAATCCCAACAGAGAATGGGACAAAAAGAAGTCTGAGGGACAGGTTAAGGAATAGGCCTATTTACATAGTTACAGGCACCCCAGACTACATCTTTAAAGAAGTGTGGAAGGGGCGTGTACAGCTAAGCGCTAATAAAACCACCACAGTCTGGCTATCAGCAGTACAGCAGCAGGCCTGAGGAGACCCCAAAAGAAAAACAACAACAAACAACAAAACAAAAACACCTCCTGGTTCACCACCTCAGAAGATGAGCTTCCATCTGAATCCAGTTCTTTTTCCTTGAGTGCCGCAGTTTTTTTTTTAAGTGTAACAAAAGCACACAACAAACTAGTGTGGCTAATTTCAGCAATCTTAAAACACAAGTAACGCTATACCCTGTTAGGTTTCACGCTGCCCAAATAAAGAGAATGGCTTGAAAAAAAAAAAAGAAGCATTACCTTAGCCTTAAATAAAACAAACCCAGGACATCAACATGAAGACACGTGAGGGTGGGCATTCAGTTGCATGTGAGGGGGGTGGGGGGGGGGGGTGGACTCCCACAGAACCCTCCAGTGAGTAACAGCGCCGACATCCAAGAACCTCCACTCAGGCACGACTGCGTACAGCAGTGTGAAAATGGAGGGAATACAACAGAAAATGAATGCCGGGTATGTGTGTGTGTGTGTGTTTGTGTATGTGGGGGGGCGGGGGGGGGGGCGTGGCTACACAAAACAAACAAACAACAAGGTGAACAAACAAGATGTCTTGTGAGATGTCGCCTTGCTCTGTGGTACAAGACGAAACCTTCCCCCCCCCCCCTCCCCACCACTTTTTTCTTTAACAAAAAAAACCCAAAACAAACGATGACTACTTCCCTGTTCCTTTTCTGGCCTTCAATAAACTTAAAACCTCATCCGTTTCAATCCGTTCCCCTCTCATCCTCCACGTTCCTGCACATCAGTCCATCGTCCCGGAGAGCCCGTCGCCGCGCCTCTCCGCCCCGCTCACTCGGTCTTCTTCTCCTTCTGCTTGAGCAGCTTGTTGATCTCCCTCTTGGCCATGGCGCTGTACTTGGTGATGACCCCGTGCTGGTTCATGCCAGGCAGCAGCAGCAGGAAGCTCACTGTGGAACACACACAGTGGGGAGGGGAGTGTTTAATGGTTCCTCTAGAGGCATGCCAGCAATTCAATATATACCAGTTTGATAATAACAAATAGAGGGTTGTGATATGGACTGAAAAACACGAGTTAGAAGAGGAAAAAAAAAAAGTATTAAAATACCACCCCCCCCCCCCCCCCCCCAATTATCTAGTTTCTCAAACATAGCCAACAACGCTAATTTAAAAATGACAAAACAGTCGATATGAAGGTTCCAAGAGCTGCCAAGTTGAAAGTGATGCTAGTCAACCATCTTCCCATTATTCCCACAGTTGTAATCCGCCAAAAGTCTGGGCACGTCTCAACCCCCCCCTTTCACCATAGCAGACACCTGGATTAGAGCATGCAGCGACTTAACTGGATTGCCTTAGGCAGGAGTACACTGCCATTTTGTCGATAAAAGCCACTTCCTGTGTAGACATTTCTGTAGTGATACAAGGTCTGAGTTTACACGCAACGGCAGTGTTTGGGGGCAGGTTGCACACCTCCCTTCAGGGCTTCGCACCATGCCACTCCCTCAAACCCCATGACTAGCTTGCCAGCTTTCGCAATAGTTCTGCTTTGCCTGTGCGCTCACTGCAAATGGAGTTTTTCCACAATCCTGAGTGTGCGCAGGTAGCCGGGTAAGAAGGTATAGAGGGCTCACCATCATTTCTCTCGGCCAAATTGAAATGATTGGCTGGGCCTCTTGTTCTCTTGTTTTTGTAAGAGCATTGAATTTATTGATTGTCGTCAGGATGCCAACAGATTTAAAAAATATGACAATGAAGCTTTAAAAATAAATTGCCTGCCCTGGCTTTAACCCATGTACAGTCGTTGCATCACTAAACAATGACAGAGACAAGTTGTTAAAACGCTGGCAGCAGTGGTACCAAAGGTGGTGCAAGACTGGCGACAGCGTGGTTGTGAAGCATCACAGGAACCAGATATTGATCTGCTGGTGGCACTGCTGAGTCACCACGAGGAAGTGACGCAATGCTGCATTCACAGGCAGCTGCAGCACGTTGCAATGAGCCGGTGTGATGGCCAATAAAGAACATGCCGAGGGTGATATGAGGCCTTTCCCTTCAGAGTAAAAAAAAAAAAAAAAAACTCTACAGGACATTACGGGACTTGAATCATTATGTAATTTTATACAACAAACAATAAGTACCTCCCGCAGTAGACAGTAATGTAAAAGGAACTCGCCTGTCATCATGCTCTGTTTCAGCATGTTCTCTGACCTTTAACATACATACACTTCCTCACTTGGAAAGCACAGAGGACCGGGACATACTGGAGAAGCAGCGCTACTTACCGATCAGGTAGGTGAGGAAGAGGTTGTGCACCTGCTGTCCGACGAAGGCCATGGCCAGCAGGCTGCTGATCACCAGGGCAAAGTACTGAGGAGAAGAAGAGAACAGCGTGTCAATGTTTCCAGCCACACGGTACCGCAGCGATACAGAGAAGCTGAACGCCAGCTTTAAAAAAATAAAATAAAAAAAAATAAAAAAAAGGGTATAACTATGTTAAACGGGAACGGAATGTTGGTTATTTAAAAAAAGGAATCTGTTTTTCAAGTCGTGTAATCTAATGATCTGAGTGATTCTCAAAAGAAAGTCAAACAAGGGCGCATTTGACTGCTTGGCTACAAGCACTCAGGGCTTACAAGAAGCAGGCGTGATAATGCCTGACCATAGCCCCTAAAGCGGGACAGAGCGGCCCACTCAGCTGACTGCAGGACGCATTTATCCGCGACCCACACAAAGAGCATCATTGTCGAAGAGCAAGCCGACATAAAGCGGGCCAAAAAAACTGCATCACACCGAGCCATATAGTAAGACAGGACTTGGCAGAGGACTGCAGTCATAACCTTTTTAAACGGTCACAAAGTGTCCCCTCGGTGGCGTGGGGACCTGGCGAGAACATACCGCTTTGGGCTTCTCCTCCTTCAGGGTGAACAGGCGTTTCCACCAGCCCAGCACGCGCCGCTGGGTCTTCACCAGGTTGCCACAGATCTCGTGGAAGCGCTGCTGCTGCTCGGTAGTCCTGCGCAGGAGGGAGATAATTACTTCTTTTGTATGAAGTGGAGCAGGCCAGAGAGCAGATAGAAATAGCTCTGCAGATGATGGGCGCTTCTGCAGGCGGTACAGTGTAGGGGACTGGGCTCACAACAGCAACTTGAGGGGGAATGAAAATCTATTAGGAAAACAATAACACCTTTTGAGTTTTGGTCAGTCCCATCGTGTTCATAAACTTTTTTTTACGAGTGTTGGCAGGATGTTGAAACATTGCAATTGTTCACCCGTGTTAAGCAAGCAAAACATGCAACGTGAATAAGCAAATACACGTCACTGGCTTAGAACTGCACAATATGTTGGCAGGGACAAAAGATGACTTCCAACAGTAGGTGTGGATAGCAGGGTTCTTGTTCTGCTTAGCCATCATTCCCTATTTCAGTATGTGGAACATGGCCTCGTTGATCGAGACAGAACATAGATCCTCAAATAGCCAGACTTTTCAAAGGCTACAGCAGGGCAAGGAGTATGTATGTCCGTCTGTGCAGATCAAAAGCATCATGTCTCTGGCTTTACTCTTGCAAAAAGTAATGACAAAAGTAACTGCACATCATCTTAGACCCAAAACCGAAGGTGTGCTCGGTTTCAACCTAGTTTGACACATAACCTGCAAGCAGTACAATACACACGGCGGCATTTGAATTTGGTTGAATGAACCCTAGGGTCCTCCAGAGCTGCAGGGTGTTGTGGTCACGTTCTGCTGATGCAGGGTTACATGCTGAGGGCTTAGGGCAGTAGAGCCAGACACTCAAGACGCCTCAACAGTTGCAGGCTGTCACTCAACCCCCGAGTCTGGGGGCTGTCCCCATACCAGGGCAACAGAACTTGTGGGTGGGGTGGGCACAAACTAATTGTGCCTACAAAATCAATAGTGTAATGTGGCATTTTGAGTTACAGGTCTCAATTGGCTGCCATTTCCTCTCCCGATTAGTGAAATCCATCTTCACTTACGGTCTGCAGTTTGTTTGGCAAAAGATAGGACCTGGCACAAGCAATTGTCCAACCCGTTTGGTTGCCATGTCTTAAGCCCGGCTCTAGCGCTGGAATATTAAGCCATGTGAACCATCTGATTTTGACTGCCTTGGTCCAGGCCAGATCTTCACAGGACAGAAAGGTCAGACCTGAATTGGTCCATTGTTGCCAGAGAATTTGTTCACAGTTCTGATTGGGTCAGACTTTGAAATAAGATGTGTGTGTGTGTGTGTCACACTGCCCCGTTTTTGTCTAAGATATTACAAACCCCACTGCATGTCAGAGGGGAGAGGAACTGGGATCAGAGACGGCATTTTATGGACCCAGTGAACCCGGGCCAGGGTGGTGCTTACATGTACAATAGGCTACGGTGTTGCTTCAGAAGATGCAACACGCCAGGCCTTCATCCCTCACGACTGGGAGCTTGCATCCTTTTACCCACTTGTCGTTTTTCACAAGCCCGGGTTGTACCCATAGTACACCCGGCCTCCATCTTGACCGTGCACCATTCCTCTGCTCTCATTCAACTTGCTGCTCAACATTTTTTGCACGCTCTTGTAATGTGATCCAAAGGCAAGATTCATCACCGCACAAGTTACACAGCACTTACTATGCACTTCTCTCATGATCAATGCGGAACATTAGTCTTCCTTGACCCACTCTGTCTCATTTTGTGTGTAATGCCAGAGCCAAGACCAGAGGTAATTAGTCCCAGGTCAGGTCTCGGATCCCATTTGGGTACGCCTCTAGTACAGGCCTCTCGTCTTACCATTTGTTGGAGCCAAAGATGCGTGGGGCCAGGGTGGGCACCAGGTAGTCAGCCAGGCACAGCAGCATGACTGAGCAGGAGAGCCCCGTCAGCACAGAGGGATCCAAGTAGTAAATCAGCCTGGAAGAGGGGACAGAGGAGGGGTCAGACTGAAGTTCATCACTGCAGCCTAAAGCGACACCGATGGCATACTGAGGGTTGAGGAATTGCATGAAAATGATAAAAAGTTGCAAAATTGTCAATGATATATGGTCAATGTGCAAGTTTACTCTGGCCTGGTCAGTTAGTGAGCTAGAGACTGAATATGCTGCACATGACAGGAAAGGGAACTAATACCAACCGCCACTTCACACAATTTACCAATGACAGAATATTTCTCTGCCAAAAACATCTCTTCCACTGTTGCTTAGGAGATATAATATTAGAGCCATAAACACATGTATAGGAATGCTAACTAATTTGGACCAGGGGGTTTATAGCTGCAAAACAGCAGACATGCTTTTCAGTCATTTACAGCTACATGTGTAGTGGTCGACCAAAGTCTTCTATTGTAGGTTAGCATGCAGCAGCAGTAGTAGAGACCTACATGAAAAGCAGAGTGGTGGCACCTATCAGGGCACCAGGGAACCAGGGCTTCTCCCAGCGCAGCACCTGATCGCCGGCCAGGATCACCTCACCCCAACCCTGAAGCTGCTCCTCCAACTGGGCCGTTTCCTGAGCCTAGAGAACGGCGTGGAAATGAAGTGATCGGTGAATAGCGATTGGTTAAGTCTTGCCATACACAATACTGGGCCTACGTACAGATATCACAGGAAACGAAAAGTCACAGGAAACGAATTAGTCATTTCATCGTAAGGAAACGAATTAGTCATTTCATCGTAAGGAAACCAGAGCATCTTCTGCAGGACAAATAATACGCGTCAGGCGTATAGGTTATGACACTGCGATTTGTGTCGGGCTTTTTCGTCGACCGTGGGGGTTAATCGAGAGAAGAACATTTGCTACAAACGTGACTACTTCGGCGGAGACCTTGAAAATGACATTTTGCACTGCGGTTGCACCTCAACGGAGACGCAATCTCTCTCTGGTTATGAACGCCATGCAGGTCACTCGTCCTATCAGTGTTTCTGCTGTTCTACATTCAAAACCACACATGGCACGTTTCAGGGGCTGTGGTGTTACCAAAGGTGTGCGCCGGAGAATTGATCATTGTTCAGCTCTGTCGAGGCTCCAGAGGGGTATTCTACTCATGTATAAAAGGGTAGATCATGTCAGTGTCACCACCGAAACACACAAAGCAGCCTTGCTGTGGGTCGGTACAGCAGTTTGAACCTTAGCAAGGCAGCTAGGATGATGTGCGCTTTTCAAGCTAACTTGACGAGCTAATCCCCATTAAGACAAAGGCCTGGAGAAGGCAAAGACAGGCTCGACTAAGATATCAATTGCTAATATTAACGCGGTACATAAAATAGGTCACGTGTTAGAACCGTTTAAATTAAGTTACAGAAAATGCCATACAACTTACGAGCATATTGGCGCTTTTGTTGTCTCCTTCAGCCATTATTACAACCTGTCCTGTGAGGTTCTTGTGCAGCGTTGAGTTGTTTTTTCAAACGTCGTCAGGAACGGAGCGCAACACCAACAGCTCCCGAGTCTCAGCGTCACTAACGGACGAGGCTGACCTTTTTATCTCAAAATGTGCGTCAAATCCCCGAATGGGTTTGTGGGAAACGTAGTGCCCGTACTGTCAATATGTATACACCGACGATGCGAGTGCTGCGACAGACATAAATAAAACTGACCTAATGTTTAGATTACAGGAACAGGAAGTTGCTTTACCGAACTATTCAATCTGTCAGTCAATCTAAACAGACAAACAAACGTACAGAGACTCCTTCCATTTCAGTTATATCATTGAACGATATGGTATTGTACATATTAAACCATTACACCGTTAGACACGGCATTATGATCAGCTATTATGAGGCATCTTAAACTAAATATTTGAACTTTTGAATTGTGGATTTTAGATATTATCCAACATAGGCTGTCATTCCCAATTCATTAATTCATTAGAGTCCAAGAATGTGCACTTCACTGTTCTATCTTTACATCACCTGGATCCTGCCTGGCAACTCATTCATTATTGTCCAGATTGCACACACACACACACACACACACACACACACACACACACACACACACACACACACACACACACACACACACACACACACATACGACAACGTCTCAGTATCGTAGCAGGTTTTGACCAGAATTACAACAAATAAAATATTGACATATTGGCTATATATACACTGTAGTGTAATTTCCTCTCTTATGAAGTCCGAAGACTGAGCAGGAAATGAAAATATCTTTAAATTCAGTCTCTTCAGCAAATGAGCCCTTGCTCTTGATGTCTTGCTGCCAGTCTTTCAGGACATGTTATGGACCTTGGTCTGAATGGTCCTGTTCTTCCGTATGTTTGTGCCAGCTACTGTAGTTCGTATTGCATACATTGTACGTTGTACATTCTTTATCTTCAGGCTATTTGTATATCTAATATTGTATGATAAAAGCAGAAGAAGTTAAGTTCGGCAATGTAATTGACTGTCGTCAGACCCCATCCATTGACTTCCCGAGACAAGTGCACCGACGTCTCGTCTCGCGGGCACGGACAGAGGCTCTACGTCACATGGTTATCTGCTCCATTCCTGGTTGTACCAAGAAGAGACAAGCTACCTAGCTAGCTAGCTAACTAACTTGTATAGCTAGCTGTTGTAACCCCCGTCCTCGGGACAGTCGTGTTAAGTTACTTTAAACACGGTGATATTTTTCTTTTGATTCAGGGGCGCCACTGCTGATTTTCAAATAGTCGCCTTCTCCGCTCCAGGAGAAAACGCAGGTAACTTGAAGGAGACGTAATGTTAGCATCGTTTTAACTTAAAGGCTACCTCGCCAACGACAGCATCTCGTCGCGGTTTAGCTAGCGAGTAGACATTGTTGGCCAACTACGAAACAAGTTCTACCATTCAATCGTGATCCATCCTCATACTTTCAAAAATATATTGGCTAAAGTGTTCTTTATCTATTCTTTTGTTTACCCGGTGGGCATTTAATAACAATAAGTAAAGCAGGGACGTGAATGAAGTAGAAGGCCAATGCTATTGCGCACGTGCTAATTTGCTACAACGTATTTCGTCGTTGTTGGCTCGCTGTGTATTGGTAATTATTTGTCCTGATATGCAACGGAGTGGTCAGTTTAAGCACAGACGGCACGTTCGCTGAATACACCACATAACATGTGCAACTTGTTTCAACTTATTTATCACGATCGGCTGAAATGAAACCAGAGGCCTGGCAATTGTAGTGCCCATGTCTAGTGGCTTAGGTGGGAAACAATTAGTATTCGTATTTGTTTATTGGTTTTTACTTTATGGAAGTAAACATTAAGTCAACGTGGACAATATTATTATAAAAGATGATACAGGGACTCATGCCAAAATCGATTACGTATTCAGCCATGGTGGTGTTTTTAAGCGGGCAGTGTATACATACCATCAGCCCATGTTGCATGAGTGACCTATGTACACCTGTTTAAATGTCATGTCGTTCGCGCAATGTGATTGAATGCCAACATTTATTCATACATTAGTGTTTGGTCGGCTGAAGGGGCATGGAGGCGGGGCTTTGTTTAGGGGTTTTCTACTTGTTGATGTTCTGTCTACCGACGCATGTTGCTCTTCCACCACTGAAACCCGTTCCCTCTGTTTATCTCCAGTGGAGCCATGTACAATGGCATTGGCTTGACCACACCGCGAGGCAGCGGCACTAACGGCTATGTGCAGCGCAACCTCTCCAGCCTGCGGGCTAAGCGGCCGCGGGACGAGCGCGGCGGTGAGCGCGATGAGAAGGACCGCGAGAGGCTGGAGAGTCAGCTCAACCGGCAGCCCAACGCCGAGATCCTGGAGCACCAGCGAAAGAGGCAGCTGGAGGTCAAGTGTGCTGAGCTGCAGGACATGATGGAGGAGCAAGGGTGAGGGAATGGAACCAGCGAGCCTTTAAGGGTAGCTTTGGCTTGTGGGTGTTAATGACAAGACCTAATACACACTACTTTCATGTTCTTGGTAAATAATTTGAGGTTATAAGATAGCGGAGGCTGCTGTTCAAGTAGCCATTTGTGTATGTTTAGTGTTGGTCTGGAAATCTCCTGCTTAATGAGATTTCCATCAAGCATGTCTCAACAGTGTATTATTTAGCTTGCCAATGAACATGGACACCCCTAGTAGAATATTTTTGCAAACGGGAAATGCGGAAAATCGGAAGGATTGTTGAAGTGAAACAATCCATTCTGGTGCGTGGAGTGGCCATGGCAGCTTTTGCGAGCTGTCGTGCAGCAGGGGGAATTATTTAGTAGTTTGTGTCACATTGATGTGAACCGTGAAGATTTTGCTGAGAAATAAAAATGAAGGGGGGGGGGAATTAAATCATCGTTATGCATCGGCCGCGCAATGATGGTCCGCCCATCTGTTTGGCTGGCTAGGTACTCCGTCGAGGAGATCGACGAGAAGGTGAACAGCTTCCGTATGATGCTGCAGGAGAAGCAGGAGCCTCCACCGGCCACAACCGAGAGACCAGCGTAAGCACCACACCACCGCCCATAATGTACATGTTTTTACAATGCCTTTCTATTGTATTATTTGAACGGCACCATGAAGTAGTACTGTGAAGTGGGCGTTCTGCGTGCGGACAGAAATCCACCAGAAGGCCTCTGGTCTGCGCCGGCTAACGCCTCGCCATCTCGTGTCCGTTACCCCAGGGCCACGGAGACCCACGCGCTGGCCGCCGCCAACCAGCAGAAGAACGACCGGCTGCGCGCCGCCTTCGGCATCTCCACAGACTACGTGGACGGCTCGTCCTTCCACCCAGAGCGCAAGGAGCGGGAGAAGGAGAAGAGGGAGCAGGAGCGCCTGGAGCGGGAGAAGCAGCAGCAGCAGCAGCAACAGCAGCAACAGCAGCAACAACAGCAGAAATATGTGTGAGTGTGTGTGTGTGTGGGGGGGGGGGGGGGGGGGGGGTTCTGTTGACCAAACGACTTATCGTGGCCTTTTAGTGGAAATATCAAATCTCTCTGTTGGCAACGCCTTCCCGATATCAGTGTGATTATCGTCCTTTTTGTCGGCGTCGTTTCCCCAGGCTGGTCGAAGAATCCGAAGACTCGGATTCCTCTCCCAGGAAACAAAGCCGGAAGAAGAAGAAGAAGAACAAGAACCGGGACAGGTGAGGACCAGCATGGTGGCCTGTAGTCTGTAGCGGGGAACCCCGCTGCAGTGGAATACGTGGTCCACATCAGGCCCAGGGAACTCAATCCACCACTAAACACTGACAAACAAACAACACATTTTTACAACACATATTTTTACTGGGACCATTCACAACATTGCCAACGTAGATATCATCGTTTTATAACATAAGTATTATTACTAAACAAATTTGATGACATATTTCATGTTTTGCCTGACAAGTACACGTTTGCACCACTTGTCTGGCTATTGTGCGATTTGGTAATCGTATCTTGCGAAGGAACACAAAGGAGAGTATTAGAGATAAATTTGTTCTCTCCACCCCCCTCATTCTTCCTGCAGCTCCGAGAGTGCCTCCCCATCTCCCAGACGAGAGAAGAAGAAATCCAAGAAGAAGAAAAAGAAGAGGTTATCCACAGTTCCCTTGTTGACTCTTTGCATGCTGTTCTCCATTTGTTTATCGTAACACTGATGTTTTCTTTTTTCAGAGAGGCCTCATCGGACGAGGAAGAGGACAGCCACAGGTAGGCATTGTTATTCATATCTCCTTCCAGCAGTTCCTCCATCGTGTAGAGACTTTTGTACAGCTAGTTATGGGGTTAGGTTCCTCTTGGTGGGCTTTATTCTTTATTATTCTTCCCAAACTTACTCCCCAAACAAGCATCCATCACCTCCCCACCTTGTTCACCTGCAGACTACAGACACATTTTGTACTGTTCAGCTTGTATTGGAATCGATGTCTTTCATTCAGATTTCTTCAAATATTGCACACTTCTTTAAATGGTCAACTTTTGAACATAACATTTGATGGCCAGACTGCTCCACTGTCTGCCCCTATGTGGTGGGACATCAACCACGTCCTGACAACTCTGTAAATGTTTTGGTTTGAACTTTGTTCAAAAACCTAACAAATCATCACGTCTTGATTTTAAACTTGCAACTACTTTTGTACTACGTATACTACTTTTGATACCTCTACGGCTCAACAATTTGAGTTTTATGTAATGTTCACCTGGACTTCACCTAGAGCAGGGACCTGCTCAGTCTATCTTTAACAAAGCCAAAATGTTAGACATTGTGGAGCCTCAAAACATCCATAGTTCTCCTAGAAACACAACGTGAAGTTGAAGATGAAATGGCATAATGCAATTAATGCCCTCCACTCGTAAAGTAGCAATTGTAAAATAATCTATGAGCAAAGGTAACTGTCGTACTAATTATGTACCATACAAAAACTACTTCTACCACTTACCACATAATAGGCCTACCATACTCCTTTACAACAGAAACGGTTGTTTATTATTGATTATTGTGTTTAAATTGAACTCTGCTGTCTGGTGCCCTCATTGTGTAATGAACCAAATCACGTCATGCACCGCTGTACGCAAAACACAACTTTTTGACAGTTACTTTCAGTCGTACTAATATGGCACAATTCTACTTCTACCACTGTACTTATCTTGCTAATATTTCCTGTACAACTTATCATGCTCAGCCAATGTTCAAACTTCATCACTTTAGGATAGCCTTCTGCTAAGCTGTTACACATTGTGTTTGTACTCTGAGGCTTATTCAAATTCCAAACATTTCTCTTTAAACATTAGTTTTTATTTCAAATGCTATTCATATTATTTCTATGTAGTTTTAACATCCGCATATCAAATGGTTTGCACTGCAAGGCATTTGCACAAAGTACACAGGATTTGGTCCAAACACGGCTTCATCGCCATGCATCCTGCATGTCTGTGATGCAAACGTTTCCCCCACTATGGTAGTTCTTCAGGGGAGAAGGGCAAGGCGTCCAAGAGGAAACGGAAGAGGAGCGACGGGGCCAGTCAGCCCGCAGCCAAGGCCGTGCGCCACAACAGCGTCTCCTCTGGTTCTGCTCGCAGGTAGGAGGCTGACGCACTACACAGTGATCCTCAGTGATCCTCCTGACACAGCCACCTGTAATGGTAGACTGTGCTCACCTGCCAGTGGAGTGATGATGTGATTTCGCAATGTTGTTTTGGGATGCTGGAACAGCACGCTGGTGGAATGTGATTTTGATAAGATCACGGTGAAGCACCATGAAGGTATCCAGGTCGGTCTCTGAGCGGGAAATGCAGCAACAACCGTGGAATGTTCACGCATTCAAGTTGAGCAGTTCTTGTTTAAGTCCGTACCGGCAAGTTGTTGTCAGGCACAATCAAGTTGTCATTTGCGTTCTCTAAAGAGGCAATGATATCACTAAGGATGTAAGAGGCCAGGTTGCCAAATTTAGTGTCAGCTTGAACCGTTATATAATGGTGTCCTTTAACAGCCCATCTCCCATGCCACCGAGGGCACGGCATGCGGACCAACCGGTCAGGAGGGTGGATGAAGGCAGGAGGGGGAGGTCCCCGGATGTGAGGGGGCGTGGCCCAGAGGAGACCAGCCCAAAGCGCCATGGGAACAGGGGGGTAAGTGACCTTGCTCAGCCAGGGCTACGGCGTTAACGGATGGCGATGTGCATTATGCGACGCATGAGGGACCGTCCTAAACCGTGTCTCTTGTCGGCCGTGCAGAAGTCTCCAGCGCCCCACAGCTCACCGGAACAACCCAGGGCCAACAAGGAGAGGAAGAGGGCAAAGGACAAGGTCGTCTCCAAGAGGCACGACTCGCGGTCCCCCACTCCGTCGCCACAGCAGGAGAAAGCCCGGCGCTCCAGGAGCCGGGAGGTCCCGGCGAGAGGGCGCGATGTTCAGGAGAAACCCAGACGCTCCAAGAGCCCGGCGCACCGGGACCAGGCCAGGAGCCGGGAGGCTCAGGACCGGGCCCGGCGCTCCAGGAGCCCGGAGCACCGGGAGCAGGCCAGGGGGCGGGACGTTCAGGAGAAGCCCCGGCGCTCCCGCAGCCGGGACGACAGGGGGCAGGGCCGGGGGGCGGGGGGGCCGCCCGCCCAGAGGAACAGACACGACTCGTCCTCGTCTCCCTCTCCTCCGCCTCCTCCCCGCCCCGCCAAAGGCAGGGAGGCGGAGCGCGAAAAGGAGGGGAACAGGCAGGACAGAAGGGGGCGGCAGGACTCGTCGTCCTCGCGGTCTCCTCCCCCACAGAGGGAGCGCGGGAGGCGGGAGAGGAGCGGCGAGCGCGATCCCCGGAAGGAGCGGGATTCCTCCCGGGACAGGACCTCCGGCCGGGCCCGGGGGAGGGAGAGGGACTCGCCCCCTCCCCGAGGACAGAGGAGGAGCAGCAGAGGGAGGCCCTCACCGCCGCCGCCCGCCCCGCCCCAACCCCTCACCAACGGCCAGCAGAAAGGCCGGGAGAGCGAGGCCAAGGCCCGCAGGGCGAGGGACAGCGGCTCGGAGGAGAGGAACGTGACCCGGGCCAACAAGGAGAGGGCGGAGGAGGTGCGGCCCGGCCGCCAGTCCTCCGCCGTGGCCCAGAGGGAGCCCGCCTCCTCCCCCCCCGGAGAGAGACACCCAGACAAACACGGCGACGCGGCGGCAGGGAAAGGCAGGGAACAGAGACTAGAGGCCGGCGGGAGGCGGGGGAAGGAGGGCACTCCGGAGAAGAAGGAGCAGAAGAAGGAGAAGGCCGGGGAGAAGCAGCAGAAAGCGGCCCCTAAGAAGGGCCAGGAGAGCAGCAGCAGCAGCAGCAGCAGTAGCAGTGACAGTGACAGCGACAGCTCCTCCTCGTCCTCCTCTTCATCGTCCTCGTCCGGCTCCTCCTCCTCCTCCTCTTCGTCCGAGGACGAGGGTAAGGCCAAGAAAGCTGCGGCCAAGGGTAAGGGCGGCTCGCCCAAAAGGGCCGCCGCCACCGCCGGCACCGTCCAGCGGCACCTCGCCAACGGGGGGAGGGTGAGCCCTGCGGCCAAGACCGACGCCCAGAGGCGGTCCCCGGAGAGACGCACAGCAGCAGCAGCAGGAGGAGGAGGCGGAGACGCCCCTCCCCCCAGGGCAGCCCTGGAGGAGAGGGGGCGGGAGCGGGCCCGAGGCCAGGAGCGCTACAGCCCCACGCAGGTGGACAGCCCCAGCCCCCCGCCCCCCTCCCCGCCCCGGAGGGTGGTCACCACAGAGCGGCGCTCTCCCGCCGGCGCCGGGGAGCGCGACAAGCCCGGGGAGCGCGACAAGCCCAGGGAGCGGGACGCGGAGAGGCGGCACGAGAGGGCCAGCCCCCCCGGCCGGAGGTCCCGCTCGCCGTCACCGAAGGCCCCTCCGGCGTCCGTTCAGCCGCGCCGCTCGCCCTCGCCGGCACGGCGCACTCCGCCGCGCCAGTACCAGGACCCCCCGGCCCGCGGCCGCAGGCCCTCCCCGCCGCGCCGCAGCCGCAGCAGGGAGCACGGGCGAGAGAGGGAGAGGGAGCGGGAGAGGGACAGAGACAGAGAGCGGCAGAGGGAGCGAGGCGGCCGGGACAGGGAGCGCTCCAGGGAGAGGCCGGCACAGAGGAGCCGGTCCAGGAGCCCCCGGAGACGCAGCAGCCCCTCCTACAGGTAATTGATGCCATTCTACAATCGGGATCCTTTTTACGCCCTTCAAATCTTTAGCTATTCATTTTGGGAGACACAAAAACGTGTGTCTTTGTGTTGCGCCACTTTGTTGTTCGTTTTGCACAGAAGCTGAGACGGGACAGCTCATTACAGACTATTGGACCCTTGAGCGGGTCGGACACAAATCCGGGTTGTTTTAACGTACTTGGAGTTGCTTCCAAAATGTGAGGGGAAAACATGACCTCGACTGAATATTCCTCCATGATGTCTTTATTTTCTTCAACCCACAGGTCTCGACGTTCCCCGTCCCCTCACCGACGGAGGAGCAGTCGCTCCCACTCCCGGGAACGCCAGAGGGACCGGCAACGGGAGAAGGAGCGCGAGAGAGAGCGCGAGCGAGAGCGGGAGAGAGAGAAGGAGCGAGAGAGGGAACGGGAGAAGGAGCGAGAGAGAGAGAAGGAAGCGGCGCGGGAGCAGGAGAGAGAGCGGAGCCGGCAGAAGGAGGCCGAGCGAGAACGGGAACGTGAGCGGGAACGCGAGCGCGAGCGCAAGGAGCGTCCGCCGCCAAAAGAGGCGCCCCCGCCAGCCCGCCGCTCTGCTTCCTCGTCCTCCTCCTCGTCATCGTCCTCCTCCTCCTCCAGCTCCTCTTCGCCCTCGCCCCAGCGGCCGAGGAAGGACCCCGCCGCCGAGAAGCCCGCCGCGCAGGAGCGAGAGCCCAGAGAGGCGGGCAGCGAGGGCGCTCGCAGGAAGGGCGCTCCCGCCTCCCCTGTCCACCACGCCAAAGAGCCCTCCTCCTCTTCCTCCTCCTCCTCCCGCGTGCCCCCGCCAGAGGGCCGAGGAGGCCGGGAGAGGAACCCGCCGCCGCAGCCGCCGCGGGCCGACAGCCCCGGCAGGCCCTCCCAGGCCCCGGGGGCCCGGCCAGAGGGCGCCCTGAACGGGAAGGCGGCGGCGCCGGACAAGAAGGGAAAGAAGAGCGCAAGCTCTGGCTCCTCCTCTTCCTCGTCCTCTTCCTCGTCATCCTCGTCGTCCTCCTCTTCGGACAGCTCTGACTCGGAGGCGGAGCAAGGGAAAGGGTAAGGAGAAGATGTCTTTTGTCGTTTTTCTTCATTGTTTGTGGGCTGAATATCTCCCAAGTCACTCAAACTCCTCTTCTCCTCCTCGCCAACAGAAAGCCAGCGGCTGCCTCCTCTTCGTCGTCCTCTTCTGAAAGCGAAAAGGAAAACAAGAAAAAGAGGTAAAGAGTACAGCATTTAACAATGCGGTCGCGGCATTATCGATTGTTACATATGATGGAGGAATAAACATTTGATAGGGATGTCACTTTTCTTTATATGCATGTATTTGTATGGGCTTTTTAGACGGGGAAGTAGGTTGAATAAGAGGGGGAGAGACTGACAGGATAGGACCATTGGTGGGAATCGAGCCTGGGCCGCTCTGAGGCATTTTGCCTACGTGGTTAGCGCTGTGGCAGGTTAAGACCCAAGGGACGTCATTACGTAGAGTAAAGAATATCCTATTTGGAGAGCAGGTCTGTGTGATATCCTGCGACGCAAAGTCCCTTAACTCTGATGCCTCTGAGTACCGGCCAGTACTTGACTGTGTGTGTGTGTGTGTGTGTGTGTGTGTGTGTGTGTGTGTGTGTGTGTGTGTGTGTGTGTGTGTGTGTGTGTGTGTGTGTGTGTGTGTGTGTGTGTGTGTGTGTGTGTGTGTGTGTGTGTGTGTGTGTGTGTGTGTGTGTGTGTGTGTGTTGCCTCCTTAGCCCGGCCAGACCCTCAAGGCTTCCCGCCGACTCTCTGAGGGACTCCCGCTCCCTCAGCTACTCTCCACCCAGGAACCGCAGAGCTGCACATTCCCCGCCAACTCGCATGTGTGTGTCTGTAGCCAGTCAGCCCCCGAGTACCTACAACCTGTCTAGTATTGACCGACATCCACGCGACAAGCTGGACTGAGACTCCCAAGAACTAGAGCAGCCGTAGACAGACAATTCTGTGACAAACTTTTAGTAATATAGTGAATTTAAAAAAAAAAAGCATTATTAATGTGTTATAATGTACTCATTCAGCTCTGAGACGCGCTCTCTCTCTCTCTCTCTGCTGGGCACAGAAGTGAAGTTTTTTCTTAGAACCTGGGAAAAAAAGCAAGCATGCCCAGTGCTAGACCACTTGAGATCGTTCCTGCATCTCTGACACCACTTGATATGCATTATAGGACTGGACAAAAAAATGAGTGGGGTATATGCCACACTCTGTCAACACCCAGGTTTATGTTGAGTTTATGTCCCACTGAAACAAACGGAGACATGCTGTTTTTAATTGGACTTGTATGGGTGATGGCTCAAATCAAACTGATGTCTCTCTCCTCCCTCAGGAGTGGCGGCAGGCGTTCCCCCAGCCGCTCCCCCAGTAGCCGGAGAAGAAGATGAGCCGGTGGCTTCGGACGACCTCTGGTCTTCTCTTTTGTCACCCCCCCCCCCCCCCCCCCGCCCGCCTGGTGCTCTGAAGGGGACTGCATTACGGACTCGATAGCTCAGATTAGTCGCAGAGCCACGGATGCGAGATGGGGCGCCGGCGGGCTCTGAAGTGCTACTGCTGAGTCACATTTTGTCTCCTTCTGTGACCCAGAAGGTTGGCTTTTTTCTCCCTTTTTTTTAACAGCAAGGCTGACTTATGTTTTTATGATCTAAATGAAAGATTGGTTGCAAGGTGCAGTCTTGGAATTTAGCAAGGTTGCCGTAGAACTTACTCGTGCAGAAGTCCATCTCAGAAACACACACACACACATATACACATACATACACACACACACATGAGAATGCACAGTAATGTGAAAACTGTAACTCAGTGACGGAATGTTTCCCTGGCTTTCCATCTGTTCTTGTACTGTATCTGTCAGTTGCATTGTTCTAAATGTAGATATGAGCTGTCTGTGTTTTGGGTAATATCAATGAGCAGGAATGCTATTTCTATGTAATGTGATTAAGAAACTGCCCCATGTGGTTTATCTCTTTGTTGAAAATGAATAATGATAATAAAAAGCAGTTGTACATTTTAAATGTGGGATTTTTTCTCATTCTTAATCAAGCACCTTTCATTCTTTGGTGCATCTGTCAACACTTAAATGGTTATTCAACAAATATACTGAATAACCATGGAACGTAATGTTACAATTGCCGTATAATTACAGAGTGAGACGATCATGTGGATCTTCATTCTTATACTGGCTAATATAGCAGCACATTTCAAATAAACAGTTTTCAATCCAACTAATCAAAGCTGTAACATTTGAAAGTGATCAATACACTTCCTTGAATTTCTATCAACAAACATGTTTTGCATGTACCTGCTAAATATTGTGTTGAAGAAAATGTCTATTCAGAACGTATCTATTCTCTAGAATCATGCCATAATTTGTACAATAGGATATGATTGACGCCGTGATGGTCTGGTCTCATCTCCTGTTCCTTCGCACTCAGACCATGGAGGAGACGAAACGTCGCAGAATGCCTGCGTGACGTCATAACTAGTCGCCACATACACAAAGCTGCAGTTTCCCTCGCTCACTTATGGCTTTACTATTTACGGTATACTAGAATTTATTACAACGGGACCGCTTTTAACCGTCTAAAACGTCATGGGTCTAATTGAGGTAATGTTTCGTTTTTACGGCTTTGCGGCAAGTAAAGTAAACAATAGCCGATCCATGCTTTGCTCGTGGCTAGATGGTGGGCTGCATTGTATTGAAAGTAGATGTGGTTTCTGCGAGATGTATTAGTTGTGCAGAGCTTGAGCACCATTTTTATAACTTATCAAGTATTTAATAATCTTCTTTGAGGGGAAACGGGTAAACGCGTTTGCATTTGCACTGACCAACAGCCTATCCAATATGAATGCATAATGTGTATGCAATTTCCCTCAGGGATAAGATAAGATATTCCTTTATTAATCCCCCTTTGGAGAAATTCACATTGACCAGCGGTACAAGGGGATAGTAGGGGATAGAGGAGTGCGATAAAAAACCTGAGTATAGACAATAAACAATAAATAGATAAATAGATCATTAAAGTATGTCTGCCTGTCTGTCTGTCTGTACGAATTATGATAGTTATGTATGCCTACAATAATTAGTGTTATATTTATATAATGATCCAAAGGATTGTGTGTCAGGGTACTACATTTGTGTTTTGTGTTATGTAATGTAAAGACACTGTTACAAATTGTTGCCTCTGTTGGGCTTGTCTTCCAGTTGCTCCATATGTCCGTCTTCTCCCAGAGCTTCTCTCCTTGTGGTAAATTCTTGGCAGCGGGCAATAACTATGGGGAGATAGCACTCTTCAGGTGAGAGGAAGAAATGAGTCCTCAAATAACAGATCTGTTAAATAATGCGCCTTTGTGAACTATGCCATATTAAAGTCAGCGGATGGGATAGTGTTCCCTGATACGTCCTTGAATGCAACCTCTTTCCAGCCTCTCCGCAGCTCTGGGGCCAGATGCGAACGAACTGAGCCAGAAACCAATCCTAACATTTGCAGGTGGGTCGATTTCTCCATCTGCTGTTGTGTTGGGAGTTGTATTTTCTTTTTTTTTTTTTCAGAGACAGCTGCTAAAACGTCTTCACATCCAAGTCCGCCTCCGCAATGAGATAATTTTCAAGACAATTTCTGACCAAGTATTTATTGTCATGATACATTCATCTGACTTTAGCTTTGTGAGTGTGTGTGCAATTGCTTCTTCTGTATTCTTCAGCATTCCGAATCCTCATATGCATTGGCAAAGAAAGTCAAAGAGAAAGTCAACCTCCAAGGGGGTTAATTAAGAAACCGGTCATTCAACCTCTCTCTCTCTCTCTCTCTCCTCTCTCTCTCTCTCTCTCTCTCTCTCTCTCTCTCTCTCTCCTCTCTCCTCTCTCTCTCTCTCTCTCTCTCTCTCTCTCTCTCTCTCTCTCTCTCTCTCTCTCTCTCTCTCTCTCTCTCTCTCTCTCTCTCTCTCTCTCTCTCTCTCTCTCTCTCTCTCTCTCTCTCTCTCTCTCTCTCTCTCTCTCTCTCTCTCTCTCTCTCTCTCTCTCTCTCTCTCTCTCTCTCTCTCTCTCTCTCTCTCTCTCTCTCTCTCTTTTCTTTCCACCAGCTCACGAGGGGCCAGTCTTCTCCCTCCTCTCCACTGACTCTCACCTCCTGAGTGCTGGGAATGGAGAGATCAGTGCATGGAGCTGGGCGGAGCTTATCAAAAAGGTATTTATTTGCACCATCCACCTTTCAGTGGAAGATGCCGCTATGGATTGGTGAAGTTTCTAAATACACCTGTGCACGGCGCACAGATTCATGTATGAAGCTATTCATATCAATAATGGCTCAAGTGTGGTCACGTAGTACTAGGACTAGATTTAGCTCAAAAGTACAAATTTTGTCCATGATGTCATTCCTATATTCTTGGCTTTTTTGGTGCTAGTTGTGTTAAGTCTAGCACAGGTGGATGTTTGTGAAGTACACACAATTAACTTGGGGTTTTGACTTTCTTTGTGTGGCTCCATTTGTTTTTCCAGAATGTGAAAGCTGCATGGACACGAAGACCTAATTACAAGTGAGCTGTGTGTGTGTGTGTGTGTGTGTGTGTGTGTGTGTGTGTGTGTGTGTGTGTGTGCGTGCGCACTTTCTCTGTTGAGCACAATGTGTGTGTTTGGGTGCTTTACACACTGTGTGTGTGTGGGCCTTTAAGGTATGCAGGCTACAATAAGTGTCTTTGTTCTCTTCCCTCGTCCCTCAGATCAAGCCTAGAGATCCCAGAGATTAATGCCATGGCTATCAACCCTGCAGTGAGTCACACTCACACACACACACTCACACAATGTGTATGTCAGAATCTGTTACTAGTTTGTTTTCTGAATTTTGACTAATTGGTAAGAGAACTACTTAGTCCAGAAATAAGCTTAAAATCAACCGTGTTGGCCGTATAATCAGCACAGCCTGGAGGTCAGATCACTGTGTATGGCTCTGTATATAACGCCACTGATGGCATTCTGTTCTATCTCGCTCTCTGTCATCTGTTTTAGGACAATAGCTTAGTGGTGGGAGGAGGAGACAACAACATCCATATCATGGATCTGGAGAACGGCTCCTTTAAGGTCCAGTCACCCACACATTTTCTGCCATTTTAGCCCAGGCTCCCCTTGTTAGGATCCTCCAGAATAACACTTGCCCCTCTCTGTCTGTAGTCGGTGCTGCAGGGCCACACAGACTACATCCACTGTCTGAGCGTGAGAGAGAGGGCTGCCGAGGTCCTGTCTGGCGGGGAGGACGGGGCTGTGAGGATCTGGGGTGAGTGATGGTCACCCGATCCAGGTTTATTTTTCACGCCGCATGCTAAAGCTCATGCAACATTCATACAACTGCTTTGAGAGTGACATCCCCTTTCAGCTATAACTTATGGCTGTGCTTGTTGAGGCTTGTTTTTAAACAGTGAGTGAATTATGTGCATGTTTTTGGGTGGATATTTAACTGCTGTTGAGAACAGCCAGAGGGAAACGATTAATAGCAATAACGTGTTATCAACACTGTGTTAATCTAGCTCAATGCACTCTCCCCAGTACAAGTGGCCTGACTTTTACATCTGACGGAAATGTGATTGCTTTTCGGTTGCAACTTGAAAAGCGTGAGAACCACACCCTTGTCCCAATTACATTTGATCCACTTTTATATGGTTATATATTTGTACATATATGTCATGTACTGTATGTACACAGGTTTCCACACGTGTCCATGTGTATCAACGGTAAAATGAAGAAGTAGAATAGCATTGTTTATTCTATGCTTCAGAGGTTAGAGGTCGCTGAGTGCTGGTCTATGGTGGAGTTCTGGTTTAGTTGGGGTTAAACGCCATCTTTAGATAGAGAACAGCTGTTCATCTCCCGGCGCTCAATCGCTACTTCAAACTATTGACTTGATTTCTAACTCGTGGCGCTGTTATCGTCTTTGTATTCCTTTGCCACCACTTTAGACACAAGGACGAGCCAGTCTGTTCACTGCGTTGAAGTTTACAAATATGAGGTAAGATATAAAGATATATCTAGATATATACACACACACAAACTAGACTGTATTTTAAAATGTACAGCTAACTTTGTCTTCAACACTATAAGGGGGGGAACCCTTTCAGGTTGTTGGTCCTTGTCATGACAGTCTGGCTCGACTAAAGGGTCACGTTCACTGATGTTGAAGTGCAAATAAAAACCAGCTGTAACACCGTATACCAAATGTCCACTCTCTCTCTTTCTCTCATTTTCTGTTTGGATGGAAACGTAGACCTGTGCTCGGCCGCAGTATGGCAAGTGGATCAGCTGCCTCACCACAGACTCTGATTGGATGGTAAGCAGCTGCTTGCATCATGTGATTGATCTAACTCAGGAAACAGGTGTCTGTTGACCGAGCCCCCCTGACCTGATGCCGTTCCACTGAGCGGTTTACAGGGTGTTTTGTTAAATCTGCAATAACGGGCATTATCCGATAATTGATATGGATGTATATTAACAAGGTATTGATTGAAGCGTTGAGTGGAAGGCAGGACAGATGCTTCAAGCGCAACAGGAATGTCTGAATCACATCCTGCGCTTACTAGTTTCACTTCTGCATAGTGGTTACAAGAAACGGTTTCTTAAAGGACCTCTGACTTGCTGTGCTGCACATATTCTCCAGTATGGTGAAATCTATCCTCGCTGACATGCATTGTGGTTGTCATTTGGATGTTTCAAAGCATAGTATTTCTATCGGCATGCTAGTTGCTATATCATCTTTATTACACAAGACCAAAACTGATTATGTAAAATGGACGTCCATTATCCAACCACAAAATATACTTTTGAGATGGTTGCTATGGAAAAGAACCTCCTTTCATTCAAAATGGCTGCTTCAGTTCCAAGTGTTGTTCCTCCACCCTCTGGCTGCAGCTGTGCGGCGGGGGTCCTTCCTTGTCCCTGTGGCACCTCCGCTCCATGTCCCCCACCTCCGTCTTCCCTCTGTCCGGCTGCCAGCGGCAGGCCACCTTCTACCAAGACATGGTGAGCCTTGCGTGTGTGTGTGCGTGCGTGCGTGCGTGCGTGTGTGTGTGTGCGTGTGTGTTGCCATCATTTAAATTCACACCGTGTTGTTGTTGTTTTGAGCCACAACTCCCTTTTGAAGACAATTTTCCCGGGAGGTTGCGTGGACTTATGGCCCCCGTTGGACAGAGTAATTCAATTGTATTCCTGTCACAAGTCAGTCGCTATAGCTGTGTTTCCGCTGCTTTTTTAATGTCCCAACATGATACTCTTTGGGTGAAACAGAATGAATGGACTTCCTGTTACAGTGTGAGTTGCTGTGGTTTGAGCTTCTCCAGTTTTTTATAACATACTATTTTATTGAGGCGAGACAGCAGCAGGTGCAGGGCAGTAGTGGAGTCAAGAGATACAAATGTAAACTACAGAAACTAATACACTAAATACACAGAAAGTATGTCTGCGTGCACAGTACTAGATTTGGATTTCGTACATTAGATGTAGTATTAGAAACATGATGAGTATTGTATTGTTTGTGGTTTGTATGTGGTGATCTGATGGTGTATGATGCTGGTGCCTCCCTTGCCTGCAGATCCTGACGGTGGGGGAGGGCCAGTGTGTGTCCCACTGCCTGATGGGCGGGGAGGTCAAAGCCCAGATCCCCTGCACGCCGCACTCCATCAACACGCTGGCCATCAACACCAACAGCAGCGAGCACAGGGTGAGCCGCGTGGTCTTAGCGCCCGTAACCATTCAAGGCTGATCGCTAGTCCAGCCACATCACACACAGGACGGACTCCGCCAGGGTCTGCGGCATCACAAAATGGCCGCTAAATGTGCAGTGGCGGATGTCTGCAGAAGTCGTTCTCAGCAAGTCTGCTCGATGCCCTTTTTGTTTGGTGACCGAGCGTACCTGGCGTTCAGGTGCAAGTATCCCCCCAAAGCATGGCTCGGCCAGACCTTCTCACCGAGACTCTTGTTGTTCTGATTATGTAATGCACCTTCCTGTTTGCTTTCCTGTACGCTTTGTGTTTAATGTATTCTGTGTGTGTTTGGCAATGAAAATTGAATTTAGAGGTTGTTGATGAGAAAAAGTTGTAGCATCTTCTGCGCTCTACTCTATTGTCACAACCTGGTACTGTCTCTGCTGCTATTTGTGTGGTTTTAACGTATGGCTTTTGTTTCTACTCTTCTGGATTTGGAGGATTAATTTTAAATTGATATACTTCACATATATATATATATATATATATATATATATATATATATAAATAAATAAATGATCAATAGAAATAGTATTAACCAAGTATTTTGGTGTTTTTTGGCAGGTCCTGACAGTTGGAGGCAGCAGTGACCATATAGACGTTTTCACCAACTTATCCTACAGAGCATTCTCTCTGCGATTCTGAACAGCCATGTCGCACACCTTAATTCATTTATGCTGGAACAAATTTGGGATCTTTTTCACTTCATCGTTGTACTCGTGCTCAGAGAACATTTTCCGTTCAAGGTGTTGCATTCCACGTTTCACTGACATGCATTTTAATGCCAATAAAGTATATTTTTTAAACTTTGTCATGTTGTCACGTGTCACATCGTGTCTTTATTGCTCGTATGCTATAAATACAGAGAACGTACAACCTTTGTCTTTGGTAATAACGTACTTGATATGTACGCCAGTGTTCATGAAGCAATATCCGTGTTGATGTTGAGCAACATGGGGGGAAAAGGGCGTGGCTTGGGTCACGTGACTCGGACGTGGGTGAGGAGACGTGAGTCACGGCGCTTCGTCAGGTGTGGTCACACAGACACGACCCGACCGGGGAGGTTACGCCTTCGGACTTTCCCGGAACAACATGACCAGGGAGGGAATCAACTGCCGTGATGATTTACCTCACCTACCTACCGGAGCCGTGATTGACCAACGTATGACAACGTCAAACTCCACGGGTTAGTGAAAAGTTAACTCAACGTCTCCCCTGCGGAATCTCCGCTGGAAGCGAAGTGTCTGCCAGGCCAGGGTCAGGGCTAGTTAGCCACAATAGGGTCTTCATCTGGAGCTACGAGCCTCATCATGCAGCTAAGTGAACCCAGATTAGCTCACTAGCTAACAACCCCCAACTTTTGACACCACGAATTGACAACTATCCCCAATGGGCAAATTCATATCGTTTGCGATCGATGCATGTGTGTAGAAAACCGAATATACGTCTTTAATCGGGAAAAAAAGCATCGAACTATTGCATCAAAGCCAAACGAGAATTGTTTTGACAAAGCTATTGATCATGTCAGCATTCATTGAAGTCCATTGAGTAAGTTGTGCAGGCTCTGGGCTTCCTGTTTCAAGAAGGGTTTTCCCTGAAACGGTCGTTGGCAGCAGTCAATCCCGTTCCATGTGCAGGAGCAACTTGACAAACTTGGCCACGAATGTGTTTTTGGTGTGTTCTTTTGATTAGCTTATTCAATTACACAGGATCGCTGTCATTCCTGAATATGTAAGGGTATACTTTGGCGAGATCAATTTATCAAGTATGTGCCTTGCCCCACCTGTCCTGGGAGTGACTGGGCAAAAATGTCGGGGGTGGTGCTCATGAGGACCTACGGTGTGAAAGCAGGAGCAGAAACTGTTTGGTAACGCGGGTCGAGAGCCAGAGAAGAAGTAGCCACAGCATTAAATCCATTGTCATCATTGAGCAGTGGCAGTCTTGCATCAGTTGAAGATTGCTGTCTAACATGGTTACATTTCTCTCTATTATCTTTTAGAAAACCTGGACTAAGCTAAAAAAGGAGTAAGGACTCAAGGGATCCAAACTGGGAAGAGACAGTCCTTTGTTTAACCAAGGAGAGGAAGTCAAATTGGAAACTGTTGTAAAACCCCCCAAAATATACCTTAGGTTTTTGTCTTAGTTTTTAGTAGTTCCCATGCGAATCTGACCACACAACCGAAGCAAGGATCAAAGAATGGTTTGCCTTTTGTTGCAGCCAGCGGACTGTTAGACCGAAACTGGGACTATATAGCTTATCAGGGGCATCTTTTTACCCGCAGAGGTCACAGACAAAACACTACATCGTCCTCACTAGCACCAGGAAGCAGCCAGTGCATGCCATGCTTCTGTTGACGTGTCCCTCAAAAAGAAACACTGCCCTCAAGACTCCTCCATTCCAATGAATGGACATCCAGCTGTGAACGCCACCAGGGATTTGTAACCTCCTCTCGGATGCCAGGTGCTGGGGGGACTCCCACGCAGCAGAATACTACTGGCTGTGAGACGTGGTGGAAGTGAGGCTGCGAGGGAAACGCATGGTCACCCCCCCCCAGGGTAAATAATCGTCTGCCACCAGCCAAGTGGAATGACCCACGATGCTCCTGGCTTTTTTCAACACTGGGAAACCGAAGCCAGGGTGAATCGTTGATCCAAGCCGGTCCCGGTTCAGGCCGAGTCGTAGTTTGGCGAGTTTGAGGAAAAGAAATACAGTAATCAAGTGGAAAATGTCCATAGTTGTTTTTTGGGAAATATTCTAGGTGTCTGGAGGAACGGTGCTGCTCTGAACTGGTAGTGTTGGACGGTGAAGAGAGGGAAGGAAAACCATCAAGGTGGTTTTGGCCTATGGGCCGCCTGACAGAACCTTCAGTGTGCACCTGGTGAACAGTGAACCTGTGCAGGCCGAGGACGCTATGGCGGGAAAAGACTACAATCATCTCTTCAAACTGCTCATCATTGGAGACTCCAGTTAGTCCACTTTCTCTCTTTCTCCATACTTTATAGCGATAAAAGAAATACATGACCTCCTAAGGCGATAAAATGTTTTTCTCCTGTTCGGCAAAGTGCTGATAAAATAGCTGTGCACTTCCGTTGTAACCGTTGACACTTAAGATTAACTTCAGATTTAAAGTTAAAAAGACAATCTCTGCAATTCAATTTTGAGGATGTAAATGTGCACATATATACTATACAACGTCTACAGCCCTCAGGCAGGAGAAAAACAAACACTGCCGCCTATTGTAGGTTTCATTGAGAAATGCAATGTGAAAAAAAACCCTAGTTTACTGCCAGCCGTGTCCTTTTAAGACCACCAAGTGGTCACCAACACTCATATTGGCATGTTATTATTGTTATTCTAGGGTGTGATCTTGTATATGTAAATATAGGTTACGTTATATAATTACAGTGTTAAACTTTTGTTTTATGAACTATAAATGCTACATGCTTATCTTGTCTCTCTTTTGCGCCTCTCAGATGTTGGAAAAAGCAGCCTTCTGCTCCGCTTTGCAGACAACTCCTTTTCTGGTGAGTAGCCCTCGGCCCCGTTGAGACTAAATGGCCACTGAATCGTCTAGCTAGCAAAACAATGCAGCCGTCACAGAATATAGTTGAGTTGTAGCAGTGTGAGTGGGAATATATGTACCACATGTTGGGGTATTCACGTCAAGGCAAATCAAAAACAAACCTGGTTCAACTCCAAGCTCGTGTTGACTGTAGTGACATGATTGTGCTAACTCTGCGCTGTGGTCCTGTAGGAAGCTACATCACCACTATCGGGGTGGATTTCAAGATCCGCACGGTGGACATTGATGGGGAACGTGTTAAACTCCAGATCTGGGACACTGCGGGCCAGGAAAGGTTCCGGACCATCACCTCAACGTAATGCTCCATCATGTACAGTGCTTTGAGTTTAGCAGTGTATACACAATCGTGATTTCATGCTCTGTTGGTTCCAGATTGAAATGTACATTTTATTTGTGTGTAGCCCTTAATCACAATTACAGGCCATATACTCGTATGTCAGGAGAGTCAGCCTTCCTGATCACAGGTGGTAGACTATGACTACAGATAGGGTGCTCAATAGGAGAACGCTCTGTTTCCTGCTGTCTTTTCTTAACCTGCGGTAATGGCCAGCTGCCAAAGGCCGAGAAGGACAATAGGGCATAATAAAGCACCTCAGGTAGGATGGTTCTAAACCGGGCAGGGCTTTATAGGTGAGCAGTAGCACCTAAGAATCTGACCTGGCAGTTATTAGAAGCGGAGAAGGGGAGAATAGAGTGATATGCGAGCAGCAGCGTTCTGCACCTGCAAGTTGGAGGCTTTTCGTAGTAGAGTGTGGTAAACCAGAGAATAGTGCATTACAGTGGTTTAGACGACGTGAATGCGTGGATGACTGCATCTGCTGGGGTTAACACTGATTTTGTTTTACCATTGCATCTCATATGAAAGAAGGCCGTTCTGGTGATGAGTGGAGTAGAAAGTCCTGAACCCAGATTGAAAGGGTTCACATCATTTGTTCATCACCGGGGGAATTGATAGTTTGGTGAGCCACTATTCTTTCCCGTACTTAAGGGAAAGGAAGGCTAGAGATGGGGCGATAGCTGCTGAGTACGCCTTTAAATGAAAGGCAACGATTCCAGAAGACGAGGACAGGTCCATGATGTTGAGCACAGCAGGTCCAGCCGTTTGAAAGAGATCTTTTAAGAACATGTTGAAGGGACAGGATCCAGGCTACAGGTGGGTCCAGATGCCTGTGTTAGTTATGTAACTTCATCCGGGGAGATTGCGCTGAAATGCAGGCGGGTGGCTCCAGGGTGGACACGCGATGCCACGCTTGTAGGATGTTCAAGATGAAGGGTCGGGGAAGCAACGCTTTCCTTTGTAATTGATCCGAGTTTTTGTTTGAAGGAATTCCATCAAGTTGCCTGCAGCGAGGGAGGAGCCCTCTTTCTGGGGCAGTTTTTTCCGTCGTTCACGGCGTCAAACGCTTTAGTAGATCGCGGACACCGAAGAAGTGGGCGTTCCCTGAAGAAGTTTGTGTGGTTTTGCAGCCGAGTGGCATGCGGCTGATGAAAGGCTTCAAGTGTATTTGAGCGCCGCGTGCGTTCTGGTTTTCTGCCCCTTCGGTTCAGGGGGCAGTGACTCCATTGAAACACAGTACCGGCCTTTTTGAGTTGGCTCTTTAACAGTAAGCGGAGCGGCACAGCGGAGGGCTGCAGATAGGGCAGTGTTGGAGTCAACAATGAGACTGTCTCCACCAGCACCACGAGTTGGAGAGGGGAGCAAGTGAAGTTGTCTGCCGTGGCTGTAGTAGTGTCAGGGGCGATATGACGGCAGCTGTGAGGAGCCCGGTGGTTTTTGCTAGGCTGAAATCCTCAATAAGCATATTAAATCCCCAATAAGCAACACTTTGTCAGAATGTGCTAACAAGATCAGCTGCAAATTCAGAGAACCGTACGAAAAGTGAGCACAGGCCCAGTGGACTGATCTGATTTATTCATGTTAGAGATAATTTGGTTACCCCTCATCTCTGAGGTAGAGGAAGCTGAAGAAATAGTGTGAGGAAAAGGTTTGGCAGCTGCCTTCGCCTGCGGATTTTACACCACAAGACATTATGGGGCAGCGCCACCATACTAATAGGTGTAGGTGTATAAACCTCTAGTCTGCCGCAGTCGCTGCTCGGACCCGTGTCAAAGCATGGCCTTAGTGTCAGCATGTCACGCTACATCACCCTGGCTAACTAGCTTAGTTAACCCGCCCAGTGTGCTAGACTCTGCAACTGTTGGCTAGCTATTTGATTTGATTGCAACTGTGTGTGCGTGTGTGTGTGCGTGCGTGTGTGCGTGCGCGTCTGTCTTCGTTCCCTGCTGCCCTCACACTCTGGGCACCCTTGAGGTGTGGTTGCTCATGTCTGTCCCCGGGCGGCGTCCGTGTGAACAGGTACTACAGAAACACCCACGGCGTGATCATCGTGTACGACGTGACCAACCCCGAGTCCTTCGTCAACGTGAAGCGGTGGCTGAACGAGATCACGCAGAACTGTGACAGCGTGTCCAAGATCCTGGGCAAGTCCTCCGTTATTATGCACCTAACACGAGCTTATGGGATTTAGGATGTCTCCAGGAGAGGAGTTTATTATTATTAAAATGATTGTTGTTGTTATCGTTGTTATTATTATTATTATTATTATTATTCTTAAAATTATTGTTGTTGTTATCGTTATTATTATTGTTATCGTTATTATTATTATTATTATTATTATTATTATTATTATCTGTTAATTGGGTTTGATAATTGTTTAAACATGACAAAAACTGCCCCTCTCCCAGCAGTGCCATAACTAATAACTGAATTACATATGTGGTGAATATAATAACTACAAATACAATGATGACACCAAAGCAGAAAAGACAAAATATGGTTTCTACCTACAAAATGTTTGTCAGTCAGCTACCGTTGGGGAAACGTGTGTTCAGAGACTTGAACCCTCATTGCTCACTTCTGCTATTCCCAGTCTATTTGAGAGGCATCTCTCATTCGCCTCCTCCTTGTCAATGTGTGGTGTGGAGACTGGGGTGGCTTCTAGCAGAACCGGCTTTGCAGAAGTGGGAAATAGTATTAGACGTGTTTTAATTAGAATCCTTGTTTTTTGGTTAGCTTAGTACGAGCCCTTTTTTATCTACATGTGTGGGTGTATGCAAAACACAATTGATATCACTGGAAACTTGGCTACATTTTGCCGGCACAGACCATGATACCATGACATCATTTAGGAAGCACACAGCAGAACCCGAGACCTGATCGCTATGTGGTTGCCTGTGCGTGAACAGCGTGCTGTGGTGGAAACCAAACATAACGCCATCACAGCCCTCGCACACAGCTTTCTTGGTCTCACGCCTCTGAATGCTGGTGCTCAGGCGAGAGTGGAGAGCACCATTCATGTGGTTTCAGTCTGCAACTTGACCGCTCGACGCCACCACGTTCTGCACGCTTCACCTTGAACACGCGCACACACACACACACAGCCACACACACATACACCGGTCCTAACCGATGGCGTCACCGTGGTTTTGGACCCGGCCGTGCGGTCTCTACAGAGACAACAGTGGACATCTGAGATTCGGCATCATGATGTCACTGAGCCAAAGCAATAACCCTTTGTCTGTTTTTGTGTTTGTTTTGTACTCGTCGTCCTCCTCCTCAGTGGGCAACAAGAACGACGACCCCGCCAGGAAGAAGGTGGACACGGGCGACGCCCAGCGGTTCGGGGAGTCGGTCGGGGTGCCGGTGTTTGAGACCAGCGCCAAGGAGAACATCAACGTGGAGGAGGTGAGGCCCGCGGCCTCGCCAGACCCCCGTCCGGTCACCCAGGTGGTGGACGGGTTGCTGGTTCATCGCCCAGGGGATGTCAGGGCCTTAACAGCAGCACGACAATAGCTATGATAAAGTAGCGACTTACAATCAGTACATTTGTGGGGTTCGACATGTGGAGGGTGGGGGATCAAGGGGATCGAACCGCCGACCCTACGGTTAGTGGACGACCCGCTCTGTCCACCCGCTCTACACACTGAGCTACTGCCGCCCCTACACATCTGTACACAATCCCCTACACAATACACATCTGTAATACAAAATGTACATTTACATACCAGTTAACTCACTTGTTTGGATGTCGGGTTCCTTTATTGTGTGTTAACGTTACTTTGTGGGCCTGTTTCTGTCGGTGTGTGTGTGTGTGTTCCCCACGCCAGATGTTCATGGCCTTCACCCACATGGTGCTGCGGGCCAAGAAGCAGAGCCAGAACCGGGCGGAGCGGGAGCGCGAGCGCGAGCGGGACCGGGTGGACATCGCCGCCCACCGGGACCGGGACCGCCGGAAGAGAGGCAAGAAGTGCTGCTGAGACCAGAGGGCCCGCCTCCCCCTGACCCAGCCTCCCAGAACCAGCCTCCCTGACCCAGCCTCCCCCTGACCCAGCCTCCCAGAACCAGCCTCCCAGACCCAGCCTCCCCCAAGACCCAGCCTCCCAGAACCAGCCTCCCCCCTGACCCAGCCTCCCTCTTACCCAGCCTCCCCCTGACCCAGCCTCCCTGACCCAGCTTCCTCCCAGACCCAGCCTCCCTGACCCAGCCTCCCTGACCCAGCCTCCCCCCAGCCTCCCCCGTAGACCCAGCCTCCCTCTTACCCAGCCTCCCCCCAGACCCAGCCTCCCCGACCCAGCCTCCCCCCTGACCCAGCCCCACCTATGACCACAACGCTCACGCTCGCACGGGAGGCGGGGGGGGGAGAAGAGAGAGGATTGGTTGTGCCTTAATGCAAGTCTGTTGGTAAAGAGTCAATAAACATTCACCATCAAGCCTCTAGCGTACGGTTATCCCAGTAGCTGTTTCTCATCGGTGATCACCACACTTAGCATGTCGACGGGGATGAGTACCCATCGGGAAGCGGCTGCCACGAGGCACCCTGTGCCCTGACCCCCACCCTGTGGTTTAGTCTTTGTTTTAGAGGTGATTTAACAGTGGCGGACTCAAGTAACACAGGCTCAGTTTGCCAAAGCGACCTGGAACTCTATTGGATATACATTGGAGCGGTGACCAGTCGTGACTCCAGAGGGGAGGGGGGGGGATCGGTACTCTGCTCAGGTCTCCACTGGTCTGGCCTGGCAGAGCCCGGCGGTGGGAGACACGGCGTGTCCACTTTGCACTGAGAGAAGAATGCAGATGAAAAACCATTAAAACCACTGCTATGTGCCAACTTGTTTTTGTTTTTAGATAATTGTGTTCTTAACCGTATGTGTTGCTTGTTTGACCCTGGGAAGGGAGTGTGTGTGCTTGTTCCCAGTGGCCTGAGCCCTCAACTCCACCGGCGTTGTCTTCGTCTATAGAAGCCTTAATTCTTTGTCAAATGTGGTCAGTGATGCAGATTTAGTCTTAATGGTTGTTGTCATCTAATGAGTTTTTTATGAAAATGCCTAGCAAATAACCAATTAAAGCAATAAAGCCATTAAGTCAGTTGTATGAGAGTAACGCTGTTTTAAGGATCATTTTTCTGTACTTTTTTTTTTTTTTTTTAATGGATGGATATGGTGATATAATTGTCTAATTTGAGTTGGTGAATAAGATGTATTCAGTGCCGAAAAGAAAAACATGCAAAGAGTGAAGTAGTCAGTTTGAGCTTCACTCCGTGGTTGTCTAATTCATGTCGGGGTATTCCATGAAGGCAAAGGATTTGCTCATGAATATTCATGTCGTTGCCTGGTAACCTGCATGGCATCCACCAGCTTACTGGACAACATAACCTTAAATAAATTAGGAAATGGCTATTGTGCATATATACTCAAATGAATGTAATGTCAGACGTAGTTTACTATAATGGATACACAAACTTGCATATTAACAATTTGGTTTACATGGAGGATTACATTCAAATGTAAAATGTGACAATGAAACATGATGCACAGAAACACAAACGTTGTATTCCTGAGTTGTTCGCCGGTACATTGCTCACTACAGAGCAGATGTGTTGAGTTCTGAGACCACAGAGGTGTGGCGCCGTGAATAACGAAAGCAGCAGGGGCGGAAAACAACTTCTTTTAATGAGGAACTTTACAGAGCGGCCTCTTGTTTGTGAAACCGTTCATCAGTAGGTCTGACCCAAGTGTGGCAAGCAACCTCAACCCCTCGCTGTGTGTGTGGGTGTGTGTCTCTCTTTGGCATCCAAACTCCCATTGACCGGCTGTCCAGCTCACTGCTAGCTGTTCCACGCAACCAAGAGAGAGAGACAGAGAGACACACACACACACACACACACACACACACACACACACACACACACACACACACACACACACACACACACACACACACCAATGTTTTGCAGGTTGATGGGGGGTTCCCTCTGACAACCCGTTGAACATGTGCCCACGGGACCGTGGCGGTGCCGAGGTTGGTACCCAGGCCCGTCAGCTGGCCTTGGGCAGCCTGTACACCCCCGACGACACCATCAGATGGTGCTCCCGGACCTTCCGCTGCAGGAAGGCCTCCAGCTCGTTGACGTCCATCTCCGTGACGACGGGCCCCGTGGCCACGAACATCCTCAGCATGGAGTGGATGCGCTCCAGCGTCATGCTCTCCAGGTTGGTCAGCATGGCGTGGATGTAGGCCCAGAACAGCTGCAGCGCCACGGGCGACGGGAGTGTTTAGAGACGTGTACGTTGGGGACAACTTTAGAGCAATCGAAGGCTATGAATAATTAAGACTGAATTACACAGCAGCAGATGAGAGTGTCTTATCCGGCCAGCAAGCAAAAACCGCAGCTGCCGCGTGTCAGAATGACGCGTATAACAGAAAATACAGGCCATAAACCATCTGACGTGCGACTACAATGCGCTGCAGTGTGTGTGCGTGCGTTTACCTGCAGCTTCTCCTCCCTCTGCTCCGACTGGGTGGTGGTGTTGGAGTCCCCCTCCTCGTCGCTGTCCAGCAGCAGGACGCTGCGCTCCAGCCGCTCGCGCGACGAGCCCGTCTCCAGCACCGAGTACTGGCCGCCGGCCTCCTCCCGCAGCACGCCCTGCTGCTGCCACAGCGCCAGCTTCCTGTGCACCGTCTCCTTGGAGACGCCCAGCTTGGCACTCAGTTCCTCCAGACTCCAAGAGCCTGTAGTAGTAGTAGTAGTAGTAGGAGGACCAAGACAGGGATGAAGTGACATTATTATTTGATTGTCTTTTTTTGTTGCTGTTGTTGTTGCATGGAACCGGAAGCATCTCTGTTCTGTGCGGTTTAGATCAGGTGACACTTGGGGGTACAAGGCTCATTTAAAACCCATCACCCTCTCAATTCATTGTGACTGACCACATTGTGAATGACGTGTTGACAACATGTGTGCCTGTGAAGGGTCATCTTGGAACATGTGAGTGATATGAGACGAATGGTTGTTATCCTTTACTGTCGGGATGGCGATGACTTTAATATCCGTCATCATCGGTCATCTGAGAATATCTGACCACAAGGTGCCCATGATGGTAAGATTGTGATAGGATGATTTTAGACATATCAGTGGAAATGTAAAACCACGACGAAGATGTTGACAATGCGTGTGTGTGTGTGTGCGTGTACTGACTCTTGTCCTGGAAGTGCAGGATGATGGCGGCGTGGATGGGCGTCACGGTGAGGTCAGTGAGCACCCGGTCCTCCAGCTCCACGTCCAGGGTGACGGAGCCCAGGTGGGGCTTCCAGCTCAGGGTCCTCATGGCCTGAGGCACGGGAGCGGCCAGATTAGTGAGGCCGAGCGCAGTCAATATGCACACTGTACAGAGTAACACGTGATGTTCACCAGGGTTCTGAAGGCATCGGGTGACGCACTCAGGATGGGGATTCAGCCCTCCACGTTTGATGCATGATTGTTTGTTTTAAAACAAGAGGGCATACGTTCTAGGAGGGGGAATGGGTCTAAACATTTTCTGTTCTTAACTCTGCCTTGTGTCCTGGGCAACTAACAATAATGTCAGACCACCAGGTCTATATGTAACTAATACTGTGTGCTTACAGCAGCCAATAATCCTATGAAGCTCAAATGAGTCACATCTGTGACTGTTGAAGGCAAAGCATCACCTTTACCATCAATCCCAACGGTCCTGCTGCACGTGAAATATGTACGACAAAGCAACACTCAACAGTACAGCCAGTGTTGCTTTTCTAAGCACGGGTGGACCCAGTGGGGAACCGAACCCCTAACCCTGGTGTTGCTGCCTTGCTCTTCCGTGTGACTAGCGCACCTTGAGCTTCTCGTAGCGGTGCGTGTAGGCCTCCATGGCCTGGGAGACCAGCGGCGGCAGCTCCAGCTTCTCCTCCTTCAGCTGGGGCCAAAACTCGGCGGAGAAGATCATGGCGGAGAGGCCCAGGGGCGGGGCCGCCTGCTGCTCCTCCCCCGGCCCCGCCCCCTGCTTCGACTCCTCCTCCCGGATGTTGGTGTTGATCCTGCGGGAGTCGGCCACGTCCTGTGGGAGGAGCAGCAGGAGAGAAGGGAGACGTGTGAGATCGCGTCGCACCAGTGGTTACCAGTGGTGGACTCCCAGCCAAACAGGTTCTGGGTTCGATTCCCAACGTCCGCAGCTAAACCCCTGCGATGCGTCCTTAAGGAAAATACCAAGGCACCGTGAACCATCACACTATAGTGGCAGGTACATAGTTCACAGCACACAACATGACGTTATAGACACTGTGAATGGGCTGCTCACCTTCAGCATCACCTCGCAGAAATGCATGTGCGACTCCCCGAAGCGCAGTTTCAGAAGCTCCACGTTGCGGATCTCCCTGCGGCGCGGGGGAGCACAGGAGGAGGAACGCGGTTAGAAACTCATCTCAGGTGAGACCACAAGGACAACGAAATATAAAGTGACATCCTTTTGACATCCATCCATCTGATGTGTTGTTATCTGCCACACAAGATCATACGAGGTATTGCAAACCATCAGTTGATTCAAGGCGACACTGATTCATGTTAGTGTTTGGTCACTCTTGGGTAGAGGGAAAATGGTGGTTGGGTGGTAGTGGTGGTGGTGGTGGTGGTGGTGATGTCGTGTTACCGGGCAGTGTTGTAGTTGAGCTGGTGGAGCAGGCGGTGGGCGAGCACGGTGCGGTACTCATCGATGAAGATCTCCTTGCTGCCGTAGATGCTGACCAGCAGGCTGATGATGTCAGAGGAGCGCCGCTTGGAGCCTGTCTTGTCTGACCCAGAAGAACCACCACCGTTATCATCATCATCATCATCATCACCATCATCATCTTTTCTTAACTGCACAACTATTCGCACAATTCCCAGTCTTCAGTGTGTCAAACGGGAACCACTCTGCAGACATCACCCCCCCCCCTGTCACAACACACCCGCCATGCAGCCTCCCTGGGGGGTTTGAACCGGTGACCCCCCCCAGGGACAGAAAGCCAAGGCTTCTAACTGCCCAGGGGGGGGGGGGGGGGGGCTAAGACGCCCATGGCTCCCTACTGACCCTTGACGGCGTCGGTGGGGTCCGGCAGCCAGTCCTCGGGGTTGCCGCCCTCGTCCTCACTGTCCTGCATCTCCAGGGTGACGGGGTCGGCCCGGGACAGCTCGTTGGCCAGGTCGATGCAGCCATCGGTGTCCCCCGTCAGGCCGGCCACGATCTGCCTCACCGTGTCCTCCCGCGTCCTGACGGGGGGGGGGGACAAAACTCAGCACGACGCCAGTAACATCGGGTGGCGACATCCCAAAAGGAAAGACGATCGAAGGAAAGTAAATGATTGCTTATCTTCTACAGTTTAAAACAATGCCCACAGCCGTCCTGTTACATCGTTAAATCTGTTGGTTTCAATTTAAATTTGAGCCTGAATAGAATCCCTGTGGATGATTTCACATGCAGCACTCCCCACTGCAAACGCTTTGACACAGAGAGACAGATATGAGTGTGAGGATGAGTTGATTCCTCTGCTGCTGTTCCACAAGCAACTCCCATCATCTGTCTTGACTCCAATCAAACAAGGACAGGTCTAAACATGAGGTGGGGGGCGGGGGGGGGAACAAACACTGACCGGAGGTACTTGCGGATGGGCTGGCAGGCCACCTGCAGTATAACCATGGAGGGATCCAGGTCCCTGAGGGCCTTGATAGCAGAGATGTAGACCGTGAGGATGTCCGCTGTGTGGACCCCTGCAGACAAGACCACGCAAAAACACAAACACAAAAAAGACCAAAATGACCATGTTGCACATCGATCCATGACATCTGTCAGACGCAACGCTGTCCACGTGTCCACGTGTTCATGTGTTCATGTGTTCACAACGCTCTGAGGTTGTGAGCCAACGTGGATGATCTTCATTCAGATAACTCACCCGGGTGCAACAGGCGACTCTCAAACGCAGATTTCAGCGAGGTGAGCAGCTGCTGCCTCTGATTGGTCCGTTCCAAGCAGAACTTCAGATCTTCTATGGCCGGTTTGGACTCTGGGAAATCTGTGGGCCGATGGAAATGACAGTGAACCCACCTTTTCGGACAAGAACTGAACATCACCAAAATGACACGAAAACTAAATGCAACTCAATGCAAAGTAGCACCAATAAAACACAGCTGCATATGGAGGAATGTCCTTCACCACAAAACAAATAGAGTCACGATCATGGTCAACATTTGAAGTTGTATTTCTCCCAGAGCACAGCCTGGCCCACTGTGGACACCATAACGTGAATGAACTGTGGATTCAAATCCACAGTGTGTGTGTGTTTCCCCCCATAGACCTCCCTCACCTCGGATGATGCTGAACAGCTCGTCGATGCGCATGTTGACGTACACCCTGCAGAAGAACTGGTGCATGTGACGCCTCCACTGCTGCAGCAAACTGCCGGGGGCCTTCTGTCCCGGGGTCTGTCCTGGGGTCCCTCTGGGCGGAGGCGTGGCATGGGTGGTTCCCCCGCCCCCCCTCCTCCGTGCTGGCGAACACCCTGGCCAGCCAGCCCAGGACAAGCTCCAGCCACTGTGAGATGTCAGTGTGTCACACACACACACACACACACACACACACACACACACACACACACACACACACACACACACACACACACACACACACACACACACACACACACACACACACACACACACACACACCTTAAATGTTTTAAACCCTCCCAGAGTTCTCAGATAATGGGGCCACATATCCTCCTTATATACAGTATGGCAAGTATGGGAGTGCAATAGGCTGCCAGTTAGTCAAAGCAGAACCAACTAGAAATGCAGATCAAGGAACCAGGTAATGGTCTAATACTAGGCTACAAATCGGAGAGTTTCCCTAATCTCCCAAACATTACTATACACCAAGGCTTTCGGTTTTGTATAAACAGTTTCAGACCCCGGATAAGCGGTAGAAGATGAGTGAGTGAGAGTTTCAGACCGCAACCGGAGCGACACAGATAAGAGGATCAAATTAGGTTCAGTCTTTGTTATCTACTGACGGTCTCAATAGCTCAAAACGAAGTACAAAAGCACCCTCATAACAATGATTGCCCCGGGCACATGTAGGGCATCCGTGTAAAGCTAGCTCATCACAAGACTCCTTTTGTGCCACAAGATGGCAGCGGGGGGGGGGGGGGGGGGGGTTACCTCCTGAAAGTCCAGCAGGTAGGAGCGCTCGAACTCGCCCCTGCAGTGCTGCTCCATGCGTTGCTCCAGCAGCGTGTGCATGATGGACGTCACCGCCTCGCTGCTCACCTGCTCCAGCAGCTGCAGCCGGGACCTGCGGCCGCAGAGCGCCTCGTCGTCACGTCAACCGGCCGGCCAATAACATGACCCAGCTTTGTTTTGACACTCTCGAAACTGATTGGTCAATTATAGTGTTCAGCGGATGCAGGGATGTGTGAATAACAGACGTGGTTCTGAGCATGGGCTCTGGCGGACCCAGATCATAAAATAACATCCGTGGAATAGTCTGCAGAAAATAATCTGCAGAAAGACGGTCTGGTAAATGTTGTTTGTCTATCACTGAATGCCAAGCGATAAGCGGTAGTGACAACAGTGACATTGTTACCAGTTGTAACTGTGGTAAAAAATCACATGTTCCCTCTGTAGACTGCAACGCCTAGCAAGAAATATAATACATATTTCAGGCAAAACATTTCTCTGAATTCATCGTCCTGGTTACCAGACGACTGTCCCCGTAAACCCCCAGTTACTCACAGAATGCCGCTGAGTTCCTGCAGCTGCCCCAGGGCCTCCTGGCACCAGCAGCGGCCCGCGGGGGCCACGCAGCCGGGGCACGGGCCTCCGTGGCCGGGCCCCCGGCGCCTGGCCGGGTTCTCCTGGCTCATGTGCACCGCGAAGGTCCGGCTGTAGAACTCCAGCACTCGCCGCTGCAGGGCGGCGGGCGGGGAGAAGAGCAGCCGGGCCCTGATGATGGTGAAGGCTCTCTCCCGGAGAGCCTGGGTCCCGGGGCCTGACAGCCCGCAGCGGCCCTCCTCCTGCCACCTCCCCAGCATCTCCAGCCCTCCTGCAGTGAGACGGCGAGGAGAAACACGGTGTTGAGCTGCTCACAAAAACAAAGCGCTTTCACAAATTATTTTGTGAGGTCCCATGTCCTACTTGCACTACTTGTGCCAGGGTGTCTACAGTAGTTGTTTGTTGTTGTTGTTTGTTTTGTTGCTAGACTATAACCACATCATCTGAATAAAGGGTAGTACTAACGTTCCAATGACTAAACTGGAAGTGAGTAAACTTGAAGGGTCTTTTATGATAGAAACCCTATCGGAAGAGATGTCGTGTACACTACCAGCACCAGTGGAGTTAGATCATACTTGCCTATAAAAGGCTCCAGCTTCTCCAACAGTGTGTGAAAGGCAACCAGTAAGACCCGGGCTCTGTCCCTCTCTTCCAGCTCATTCTCTGGCTGTTCGAGTCCAGCCCAGAATTCGGGGGCCACAGCGGTCGCCAGCCGCATTTGCAGCGTATTCAGGAGCCATGATCCCAGATGCCTGCCTAGTCCACTTGTGCACAACACAGCGAGCGACTCTGACACACACTGCTCGGACACAGAAGAGCCTGGATCCACCTGAACACAGATGGAAGGGGGAGGTCATTCATACGTCCACGACAGGATTGGTATTGTGTCGATGTTATTATCATGCTGCATGCAGGACAGAAGAGACGGAAATGTAAATAAATGACAGCTAGACAAAACTCACCAGAGCTGCAGACACGGTGGCCCAGGCTGCAGGACTCCCTCCCAGGACCTGTGCTGAGCTTGACATTTCCACAGAGTCGGACTCCATCAGTTCTTCCTCCATTGGACTTTCTTACCTTATTGTGTTAATGGTCCGGGAAGCATTTGCACAATAGTGCTACGTCATGTAAGTTCGCACACCTCTATCTAAGCTTGGTGTTTTTAAAGAAAAGACCCAAGGGAATAGTAGACATGTGTAGGACTATTATCTTCTGAAGCAGTCGCCATGGTTTTAAATTTTGTCTTCTTCGCAGCAATCGCGCTTTCGCTGTTTCTTCTTCACTGAGTAGTTCAGTTATGGGTGTCCGAAATATTGAAATGTCGCCATCTACCGTTTAAGGGCGTGAAAATACATGTTTCAGTGAAACTGTTTAATTTAGTCTAATGAATCCAAACATTAAAGGCACATTTTAACTATTTTAATTTATAGAATAATCTTTGCATCATGCATATTGAACAATATAACGGTACGTGGCAATTATCTTGACTATTATTACCGAATTCAACGTGGTAATAACTCAATAATAAAAGTTAGTTTAGAGCACGGCTACATACCGTTAAAGGATATACATATTTTTTTTTATTTAAAAAGGTAATATAGTACATGTATTACATATATCTTGTCACACATTGTGCCCTACCTGCTTTTCTGATATATATTTTTTTTTTAAAAAGAAAAAAAAAGCACACCACATCAAATCAATTAGCTATAATAACAAGCAGAATACTTTCTGATTGTGTTTTATTGGTGACTTAGGATCATAGCTTAGGATGCACTCATATTATGGGACTTTGACTTTGAAAAAAGCCGCACAGGAAACTCGATTTTCATAACAGGAGAATAACGGAAGCAGTCGAAGTTACATGGCCGAGTCAAGTAAATATATTTTAACAGTGACAACTAGTGGCTTGCATTGATCTGAAAACATCATGGCTGCAGAGTACGAGTGAGTTTGTTGACAGCCTGTCAGAATCGGCTCCTTCAAAACAAATACATTTGTTGTAACATGTCATACATTATGTGTTGAACAGGTTGTACAGCCATGAAAAACTGACTGGTCGTATTATATTCAAGGGAATGGCTCCGGCAAGAGCACGTTTGTCTGAGCTAGCGATAACAGCTACACATTAGCAACATTGCAACGTTACAAGGAGCACAAAACATTGCCAGCCACAACATATTGCATTCATATGCACTAAATCGCATTCCCCCTATCTGCCAATATGCAGTGTGCTGTCTGAGATCGAGGTACTCCAATCTATCTATCTGGACGAGTTACATGTTGCTAGTACTTGTGATGGGTGAGTATTGCTTTTACACTTCGTCTTCCATCATTTGTCTTTGGTATGCAAAATAGATATTAGGTCATTTATTATTATCGATTGTGATATCGACCTTCTTTGTGGAAAAGGGAACATGAAACCTATCACGTCAGCACCAGGGGCCCAAGAAGCTGGATTTCCACAAATGTGAATTCAGAATTCAGGAGAAGGCGAATTCTGTTTCAGATACCAAGTTTAGACCAATCTCACTTCAGTTACCTCATGCTGTGAGCCTCACCTGGAGCACACCTCTGGTAAATAGCAGGTTACATCTGGTGCGAAGCAGGTTAAACCTGGTGCGAAGCAGGTTAGCTCAGTGATAATTTGGCCAATGGCTGCATTTCCAACTTATCTTCTCTTTGGTTTAGATTAGACAATGGCACACACCCTAGGTCTTCTATCTATTGTATTTCAAGCATTTCTCATTGTTAGTATTGTTCCTTAATAATCAACTCAAACTAAATTGAAGTCAGAGGTGATGGCTGTATACACACTTAATTGAAGTGTATTTACCGAAACCTTTGATTGGGTAGGCTATTAAAGTAGAGATTTATGTGACACTGCTGAGCAATGAGATAATGGCCCTTTATCGGACTTGGGGGCCGAGATTGTTCCTTGTACACTGCACATGGTGCACTTGAACTCTGTGTGTTCAAGGATAGTGCCTCTACTGCTAGAAGCTGTAGACCAGAGACAGTGATTTTATTTTCATTCAGACCGTGTTAGGTATCTGGTGGGATTCGAGTCGTGGACCTTCTGCATGCGAGTGCGCTGCTTGCTGAGATATTAACAGACACCTACCAACAGGTGGAAAGGAAAATATATTGTAGAAGTAGAGACTATCTCCCTTGGAATACATCCACTATAATACAAACACCATACAAACATCTACTCCCCATCATTGAATATACCCACGTCATATCAAAGAATACGACATCCAGAATCTGTCATATAAAACTGCATCCACTATCCTAGAATACCAAATCCTCTATCATACACCACAACTATCCAGGAATGCAGCTAACCACCTACCTACACCACCAGCAAAATATCAACCACAGCAGTTTAGTTCTCTGTTACTGTTATGAGTTCCAGAACTATTTTGCTAACTTTTATTCTTTGGGAGATTGGGAATCAATTGATTGGGAAGAGTTGGATTAGTTGGAATTTGACAACTGACCTGGGAGCAGATCATTCAGAACAGACAAAGTTCTAGTAAGCTGAAGTCCATGGTATCAAAGTTATAGGCAAAGAGAAGCTGCATACTTTCATCAATTTTGCAGGGCCAAATATTACCCCAAGTTTGGCCTTTTGAAATGTAGTAACTTTGTTCAACTGGTGGCTGACTCTGGGTCAGACCGGTTGGTCTTTGTAGATTTGTAGATTTGGCCAAATGGACCGTTCTGGATTAATGTGTACATTTTGGTAAAAAGTGAGTCTTGGGAACATGCAGAACTAGAGAACAAGACCGGTAGTTATAAAAAGAGAATAAGAGTGTGTGTGTGTGTATATATATACTGTATATATATATATATATATATATATATATTCTGATTCTATTTTTTTCTACTTCTGTGTATTACCAAGTGTATTCACGTTTTGGTTCTGTGTAATCTCTATGTAAACATAAACCCATGTGTTGCTCCGCAGTAGCTGGGAGGTGAGCCTGGTTCTTTACCCCTCCACAGCCGAAGACTCGGTCTCCCAGTTTGTCCGACTCACTCTGAAATTGACCCTAGATCAGCAGGTAGGCCTTCATAACTAAAATGTTGTTCCCCCTCACGTTTGTCAGCAGCTCTACATTATTAATCTGCACTCAATACCACTAGGTTCCACAGTGCCCCCCCACTGCCTCAGATTATGGACTAGAGACTGAACTAGATCTGATACAAACTAAACATGCATTGTGCTTCTACTTGCCTTGTTTCTCTACTGTAACGTTTGCTGAAATCTGTGAGGTCAGAGGGCACATAATTTACACATAATTAACACATTTAGCCTCGCACCAAGTTATGAGAAAAGTCAATTTACGAATACAGTTTGCCCATATTTCTAAATGGAATTGATAATGGTTTGTTCCCTGAAATATCAATTAAAAACCTTCTGAAAGGTTGAATTAAAATGACCAACTTCTAGCACATAGTGTGGTCTTTCTATGACTGTCTTGTTCTTTACATGTCTGTGGATATAATGTCAGCCTGTGTCACGATTGCATTTGTTCCTTCTCTTCTTCTCACCAGTACCCCTCGTCTTCTCCCTCCATCACCATCCACAACCCCAGGGGCCTATCTGATGACATGCTCGGCAGGTATTCACAGAGACCACTACCTGGCACTCCCCTTGTTCTCAGGAGATCTGTTTGGGTCTGATCTGCCACCGCCATGCATTGTGGCCATAATGTGTGAGTTAGTGTTCATGTGGGGGGCGGCAGTAGCTCAGTGGGTAGAGTGGGTCGTCCTCTAACGGTAAGGTCGGCGGTTCGATTCCCTCCTCCAACTGTCTGCATGTCGAAGTGTCCTTGAGTCAGACACTGACCCCCAACTTGCTCCCCGGGCGCTGACCAGGGCTGCCCGCTGCCCCTATGTAACATAGGATGGGTCAAATGCAGAGAACCGATCCCCTCCAACCCCTCCCCTTAGGGCAGCTGTGGCCTACAGGGCAGCTGCGGCCTACTGGCTTCGGACTTGTAATCGGAGGGTTGCCGGTTCGAACCCCGACCAGTACGAACGGCTGAAGTGCCCTTGAGCAAGGCACCTGACCCCTCACTGCTCCCTGAGCGCCGCTGTTGGCAGCTCACTGCCTCGGGATTAGTGTGTGTTTTGGTCGTGCAGGTCGTGCTTTGGCTTTTTCAGTTCAATGACACACGATGATCGCTGCATGTTCTATGGTTTCACAGCCTTCTGTTTTAGGAAAGGTCGTACTTCAGAACGTTTGTCTAGCTCGTTGTGGCTGTGGCTGCATTTGTGCTCTTCTGGAGTTTTCTCACATATCATCAGATGGTGTCTTACTCCTTTCTGTTGTGGGTGAATCTGTGTCTGCCCCAGTGTCCGCAGCTGTCTCCAAGCTGAAGCAGAATCCTGTCTGGGGTCACCGGTGTTGTATCAGCTCATAGAGGTCTGTTTGGCCTTTCAGGGTTTGAATCTGAGAATAAAAATAAGAAAACTGTATTTGTATTGTTTTTAAGGCTACATGTTTTCTTTGAATTTGAGTTTTAGCAATCCTGGCCTGGCCGTTCTATTCTACCTAAATGTTTTGACATTGAGCTGAAAGAAGTATGTCTTCCTGACCCCCGTCTATCTCCCTCCTGTAGAAAGCGAAAGAGATTCTAACTGAAAGCAATATTCCTCACGGGAACTGTGTCATCTGCCTGTATGGCTTCAAGGTATGTAGTCTTTGTTGTTTAATCAGGGTCCTTCAGTTCAACATTATAACAAGTAGAAGTTGCCCGAAATTGCCATATTACATCAACAACAATCTTAATCTTCTGCTCCTACCCTCATATTCTGTAATCTGGGTTTTCTATTTGAAAGCACATTACAATCATAGGAGTGAGAGGATAGCTTCATTAATGACTGTGTACGCCTTACAGTGTGTGTCTGACAGTGTGTGCATCTGACAGTGTGTCTGACAGTGTGTATGCCTGACACTGTGCGTCTGACAGTGTGTACGCCTGACACTGTGTCTGACAGTGTGTACGCCTGACACTGTGTGTCTGACAGTGTGTATGCCTGACAGTGTGTATGTGTGACAGTGTGTACGTCTGACAGTGTGTACGTCTGACAGTGTGTTTGTCTGACAGTGTGTGTTTCCGACCGTGTGTACGCCTGACACTGTGTGCGCCTGACAGTGTGTACGCCTGACACTGTGCGTCTGACAGTGTGTACGTCTGACAGTGTGCGCGTCTGATAGTGTGTGCACCTGACACTGCATCTGATAGTGTGTACGCCTGACACTGTGCATCTGATAATGTGTACGCCTGACACTGTGTGCGTCTGACAGTGTGTACGTCTGACAGTGTGTGCATCTGACCGTGTGTGCATCTGACCGTGTGTGCATCTGACCGTGTGTACGCCTGACAGCGTGTACGTCTGACAGCGTGTACGTCTGACACTGTGCCCGCCTGACCGACACAGTGTCTGATCTGCGCTCTCCTTGTGAATGAACTCAGGAGAGCGAGGCGTTCACCAAGACCAGCTGCTACCACTACTTCCACTCCCACTGCCTGGGCCGCTATGTCACCCACTCGGAGGAGGAGGTCCGCCAGCGGCAGAAGGAGCGGGAGCAGGACAAGACCCAGCATGGCGTGGACCTGCAGGTCGGCCCGTGGTTCCCTCCCTCCTGAACACGTCAGCCGCGCACATCCCACCCAGGATGCTTTTGCTTACCCCCCTCATCCTTTCTGCCGGTAGGAGCTGACGGTGGTCTGCCCCGTTTGTAGAGAGCCCTTGACGTACGACGCGGGCCAGCTTCTGTCCTCTCCCGCACCCCTCTTTCCCAAGGTATACCCGGGGGCTTTTTCAGACACCTTTACTGAACTATGTACACTACAAATACTTGATATATCATGGGAGGAAGTAGTGGGTCTGCGCTATGCAATGTTGAATCCTTTTTTTAAATGATTATTATTAAATGAGTTCACACCGGCTTTATGTTGCACATTGAAGCAGGAGGGAGTAGAGATGGGGACAGACTTCCGTCAGAAGTGGCAAGAGCTCCAGGAGCTTCTGGAGAGGCAGAGGGCCAAAGGAGGCATCATCGACCCCGACGTGGAATCAAACCGTTTCCTCATTCGTATCAACGAGGTGAGTGCAACTCAACTCCAACGTGGTGAAGCATAAAGCATTTGTGTAGACAGAGGTATCGACTCGCATTACATTTTAGTTTTGTACATTTAGTGTATATTATATATATATTTGGTGTGCAGCACGCATACTTTAATGGCGTGGTTGAGGCTCCATGTACTTCTGCTAAGCTACCTGGTTGAATTCCGCAGGTGCCCTCTGAAGGGGAAAATGGCGACCAGGATGCGGTCCTCCCTCCCGGCCAAGCGGCGCCCCTCGCCTCCGCCCTGCCCGCCGCCGACGTCGTCAGTCTGCAGGCCGACCAGCCGCGCGCCGACCAGCCGCGCGCGGCCCCCTGGCCCTGCCGGGGGGGACCGGGTCACAGGCGCCAGGGGCCGTTCAAGGGGCCCCGGAGAGGAGGCCGAGGAAGGCCGCATCCGCCCGGGAGACCCTCTCCCCCCACCGAGAGCCTCAACAAGCTGCATCTCGCCTCAGACGGCAGCCACCACTACCCTTCCTCCCACACGCCAATCAGAGCCAAACCACGTGGCCAGCTGAAGACGGTGGAGAGAGAGCCAGCTCCCACCAAGACTGACAGGGAAGGCCTCGCTGACCTCAAGCACCGAGAGACTCCAGAGTCCACCGGCAGACAGCAGACGAGACCGCCGACCTCGGGGGACCCAGACTGCCCGCCAGGCTTCAGAGAACTGGAAAGCGGCCCAGACAAACGGGGAAGGAGAAGAGGCTATCGGCCCGGTGACTCCCATCAACAGCAGCAACAACAACAACAACAACAACCGGGCCAATGGCACGAGAGGCACGCCAGGGGATCGAACCAAGGGGACCCTCCAGGGGGGCGGCATCATCACTGGGAGGGGCGGGGCTCGGGGAGCAGTGGCGGCGGGTATCGTCGGGGACCCAATAGGGGCGCCTACCAGAAAGTGGTGGAGAGAGACGCTGGCCGAGAGGAGGTTCTATGACAAAGGGCCACAGGAGGGCCAAAGATTGACCGTGTCTGCACCTCCATTTTCCTCTCGCGTAGAACAAAGCCCTGCACCAGAACTGACATTCATTGTTATAACATCCTATCTCCCTTTGCACTGCTTCTGTCTTGCTCTCTGGTATGTACACTCATGCACACTTGTATAGGATGCAGATTGTCGTCGGTATTTATTGTGCTACAACGTGACTTGAAACAACCAGTCACTGAAATAAACGTTGTCTGGAGATATCAAGCTGTGTTTTCTAAGATAATTGGTATTTAGTCTAGGAAGGCAATGGATTTATGAGTGCCGCTGCATCCGAGTCTGTCGGTGTGTGACTTGAAAGACCGTTCAGCAAATCAAGCACAAGGTTGCAGTGGCATCTCAAAGCCATTTGCAAACATTTTGGCACTGTTATATTACAGTGTGGTGGATCAATGAAGTAATCTATCTACATCTAAATAGGACTGCAGGATCTGAGATTAGTAATTGGCTTACCATAATGGAATTTGGATGCAATTCCAATACTTGGCTGAGGAGAGTGCTAAAACACTACCCAATTCATATTTTTAGGTAGAAAGTTTTCACACAAAATTCTATTATCTCAGGGGAATGGCTGGCGTCAAATAGGTCGTAGGAAAATAGGCAAAACTAAAATAATATATAATTTGAATAAAAGGCGATATTGCGATGTATGAGTAAGGGCGTGTGGCTTTTGCACCACGAGTTGCGCAGATATGTTGCGCAGCAGTTTTTGACGTTTGCGCATGCGGCACAAACCAGAGTAGAAACGACGCCATCTTTAGTGTATTTGTTATTGCGTTTAGTACGGATTCAGTGTCGTTGAGAACAGTCGAGAACGCCAAAGCGGAGAGGCGGGTATTTTCAATTGTTTTCGAAAGAAAAAAACAATATGCCTGGCGGGGCAGCCACTGCGTTACATAACCTTTACAAAAACTGTAACGTCAAGTGCTCGGAAAATACAATGGACGACGACTTGGAGTCGGCGCATTCCGAGCGAGATCGGGGAGATTTTGACTCGGGGATTCAGGCAGCCTGTTCTTCTAATGGCAGTGGCGGGGAAGAGTATGAAACAGAGGCCGTTCATCGATCTAGAGAATCCGGGGGCTCTAGTAGTCAGCACACCCCGGAGGGTGCTATGCTTGGCTGTGGCAGAGAGCAGGATGCAACGGTGGAGATTGGAGGGACATATTTATGCCAGCGAGCCGACAAGACGTGGCGTGAGTGTTGTTGCTTCGTCAGTAACTTAGGCTGTTCATTTCTGAATCAATGCATGGCGGATTGTCTTCATAGCGTGCATGGGATACTCTGTTTACAGATTCTGCGGAAGTTATCCAGTCCAGGACAAATGACCAAGAGGGCAGGGAAGAGTTTTACGTACACTACGTGGGCTGTAAGTCATTGCCGCAGTTAACGATAATGCATATCCAACCACAATTACAAGCCTTATCGTATAAATGCACATTGCTCTCTCTTACACATTTCTATTTTCCCTTCTTCCTTGTACAATGTTTATTTCCTGCGTCCTCCGCTGTCTGTCATACTACTCATCTGTCGCATGTTGTATGCGCGCAGTCAATAGACGCTTGGATGAGTGGGTAGGGAAGTCACGCCTGGCACTCACAAAGACAGTTAAAGATGCAGTCAGAAAGAGCACAGAGTTGGGAGGCATTGGTGATCTGGTGGACCAGCCCGAAAGGAAGATTACCCGCAACCAGAAGCGCAAGCATGATGAAATTAACCATGTACAGAAGGTATGTTGTTGGCCGTTTGTTCTTTCCGCTCTCTTCGTGGTCATGGGGGTTCACCATCTTCCTCTAAGACATGAATGCTATTCAGTTATGTGATGCTTGAACGGTATTGCTGGCCAATTGCCAGTTGGTTGATGAAGTTGTATGAATCGAATTGGAGTGTTTGTTTGTGATCGGTTGAGGTTTGTCTCCTTGCAATTGGACCTGCTCTTGTTCATTGTCTTCTTTGAGGGTAACGTTGTGCTTCAAACAAGATTGCTTTCTCTCCTTAGACTTATGCTGAGATGGACCCTACAACAGCCGCCCTGGAGAAAGAACATGAGGCGGTAAGGACATCTGTGCATGTGTGGGTGCCATTGGAGATTTAAGTGCAGTTCAATATACAGCTGTAATATTAACGTGCCGTATATGTTATGTAGTATTCTATTTGGTGAAAATATTGTTTTATCATTAATCGTCTTAATATTGCCATGGTAACCAGAGAGCCTTATGGCATGGCCACATTTTGTTCGATGTGTTTTTGTGTCGGTCAGCGATGACACATTGCTTCTCTGGTCCTGCTCTCATCCTGCCTGCAATCCCCTGGGCCAGATCACCAAGGTAAAATACGTGGATAAGATCCAGATCGGCAACTTTGAGATCGACGCCTGGTATTTCTCGCCGTTCCCCGAGGACTACGGCAAGCAGCCCAAGCTGTGGATCTGCGAGTACTGCCTCAAGTACATGAAGTACGAGAAGACGTTCCGATACCACCTGGTCAGTAGCACCGTCTTGGACCCTGGGCTTGGAGACGAGCTGCCTGGTGTCTTCTTTGCTATTCTAACTACAACCTGCTTGTGGCAGACTATATTATTAAGGGACATTACCGGCCTGGGTGATGACATCATCACTACCGTTCCTGCCTTCGCTAAAGCCTCAAACTGAGGAAGATCACGTAGCATGCACGTGCTACACAATTAGTGTACCTAATGGCAAACCCTTGCAGTCTTTTGGAATAGAACTTGCCAATGGGCTCCTAATATTGTGTACGTTTTGGGCCAGGAGAGCTCATGCTAAATGCAAAATTCTGCAGAATCGGCATAGTGACACAAATGAATAGAATAATTTTGACTTACGAGTTCAGGGAAGACAGGAGAGATGGAAACAATGGTGTTATTACCCCAGTTGGTTGTCATCTAACCGCAATGTGTAAGTGAGGGGAAAGATGTAATCTAGCTGCTCTACAATAGTTGATAGTTGACAGTTGGTAACTGAATCCATCCCTCTTCACCCCTTTCAGTCTCACTGTCAGTGGAAGCAGCCTCAGGGCAAGGAGATCTACAGAAGGAGCAACATATCTGTGTTTGAGGTGGACGGACGAGACCACAAGGTGAGACCAAGTCAATATCTGCTCATGCACTTGAAGTGGACTGTGGCGAATAGTTCACCCAATTGAAATGCATTGAAACGGCGCCCCCTAGATGAGACTCTGTGGTATTGTGCATGCGCCGTTTTGGGGAATTGAGAAATTGTTTCTCTACTAGACTAAGTAAAGTCAATTGTAAATGTCTCACCCTTAGTAAAACAGCATCAACGGCCAGATTATATGACGCAGGATCCCTCTTTCAAGGGATGGTTAGGATGCTATGGGTGTCATAATGGATAGCCATGATGAACTTCCGTAAACTTCAGTTTACGACAAATGTGTTAAGTGTAATTTAGTTAGAAGATACTAAATGAGTGCTGTCAATGATGATGCAGAGGTGTGCGCTGGCTAGTAAAGCTGTATGCGTGTGTGTGTGGTGTGCGCACAGATCTACTGTCAGAACCTGTGTCTACTGGCCAAGCTGTTTCTGGACCACAAGACGCTGTACTTTGACGTGGAGCCCTTCATCTTCTACATCCTCACAGAGGTCAACAGACACGGGGCGCACATAGTGGGCTACTTCTCCAAAGTAGGTTTCACTACAAATTACAGTGTGTGATCAGGGCTGTCACGTTTAGATTCAATGTCTGACTGTTCTTGGAATGAAGCAATTAAAACGAAATGAATGAATTAACCAAAATGTACATTTTAATAGGTATGAATGTGTGTGGATAGCAGAGCTGTACACTGGAGACTCTTGACTCCAGTCATTAAAAATCAGGACTTGCGACTTGAGCCCTGGCTGCTTTGAGACTCTCGTCTCTCCAGAGACTTATAATTGCATGCATTGTAGTTTGTTGCATTATTACTTCACCAAACAACGCACCATTTACATTTCAAGGAATGCCCATTACCCCCGCCCCCCCTGAGACAAGTTGCTGCTTTGACTCATTAATGGAAAGCCCTTTTAAGCTTGAAAATCAGATCGCTCACATTTATTTAAGCTAAGCTAAACGCGTCCCAAGTGCCCCGGAAAAGGCGCTTGGACGTCACCGAAAGACCGCTACATGGTGGAACAGTTACAAAATGTTGACAATCGCATAGGACATATTACCCCGTTTAAACCCCCAAAAAAGGTTTTGGCTTCACCGGGCCTTTTTATATCCTTATTCCTGTGAAGCACAAAGCATACTGAGCAATCGCCTCATATTCGCAGCATGACCCAAACCCGTGACCCAGCATGCTTTAAAACAGAACAAAGAACCAGGGGGGGTTGTTCAACAATTTGTACGCCTATTTGTCTGGATATGGATTTCATGACACCAAAGCCACTTGAGTAAACCTTGTTTTGCCATTGTGCTGCCCTCCTTGCTCCCCCATGTGGACATAGCGTATTTCATTTATTTGAATGAAATTATTTTGCAATAAACATGCAAATATCTTATTTTAAGATTTTTTTGATCCAATTGAAATCCCTAATATATATGTTTATGTAACATACATGTTTTATAGTGCAGTCTGAGGACACTCTGCCCTATTGATTTTAAGATTGGTAATTGTGTTGGCACTGGGTTAACCTCACCCACACGCTGAAGTAAAAGGTGTTGTGAGTGCAATGTAATTACCCAGTCATCCACGAGCACTGTGGGCGACCTGGTAAAAAGGAGTGGGCGGTGTGAAAGAGCCATGGCTCCACTGTGTTGTGTTGCAGGAGAAAGAGTCCCCGGACGGTAATAACGTGGCGTGCATCCTCACGCTGCCCCCCTACCAGCGCAGGGGCTACGGGAAGTTCCTCATCGCCTTCAGTGAGTATGAACAGCTCTGACAGCTCTTGATTTGCAACCAGAAACACAGTCCTGGAATGAGTGTCTTGACTGTCGTCTTGCTTCCTGTGTGTGTGTGTGCGTGCTTTGGTGCCGCCAGGCTATGAGCTGTCCAAGCTCGAGAGCACGGTAGGCTCTCCGGAGAAGCCCCTGTCGGACCTGGGTAAGCTGAGCTACCGCAGCTACTGGTCCTGGGTCCTCCTGGAGATCTTGCGGGACTTCAGGGGCACGCTCTCCATCAAAGACCTCAGGTGAGCCGGCGGCAGGCGTGCCGCGCTGCATTAGAGCTTCAGCTGGCTGGCGGGTCGATGACCGAAGGGTCGGCTTGGGTTTCAAATTGTTTCTAGGTGGTTTGATTGTTATTGACACTTTTACGGCAATGCTAACCTTTTTGGTCCTGCCTTCTGTCCCGTGTGCGTTGGCCTGTCGCATGTCCACAGCCAGATGACCAGCATCACGCAGAGTGACATCATCAGCACACTGCAGTCCCTCAACATGGTGAAGTACTGGAAGGGCCAGCACGTCATCTGTGTCACGCCCAAGCTGGTGGAGGAGCACCTCAAGAGCGCCCAGTACAAGAAGCCACCGATCACAGGTAGAGGTGTATAGCCAGACCCGCCCTACCCGCCCTCGTCATATACAGTACCAGTGGCAGTGTTGCTGCTGGAGGAAAAAGGGATTATAATTCTGATGTGGTAGCTATTTGCATATTGAGCGGGTAAGTCACATGGTGTGTGTGTGTGTCTCCACACTCCTTGGAGAGTGGAGTCCTGGCAACCGTGTGTTTGCACTGCCACAGAGAGCTTTATTCACCTGAGGACAGATGCTGATGTGTTTGTGTTGAGAGCTAGTGTTGTGTGTGTGTGTGTGTGTGTGTTTCCTGACCGGTGTGTTGTCCTTTCCACAGTGGACAACATGTGTCTGAAATGGGCCCCACCCAAGCACAAACAAGCAAAGCTGTCCAAGAAGTGAGAGGTGGAGCGTGTCTTGGGCCACCATCATCTCCTCGTTCCTGTTTTTTTTCCGTCTTTTGAAGTTCTTATTGTGTTCTTATATGAAGAGCCAATGTACATTTACAAGTGTCCATATTTTTTTAAAAATATACAAAAGAAAAATGTGTCTGAATCCTTTTTTTAGTGACAAGCCACTTGTGTGTACCAAGATTTTATCCATTGGTGAATTTATTCCTAAAACACATTTGTGTTGCGGAGATGTGAGATGGGTTGCCCTCAAACTCATCAGTTAAATGAAGTTCCTTATGTGGGAGACGTCAGTGTCATGGATCATGGAAGAAGCGTATGCTGTCTTGTGAAGGAAGTGACAGTGTTATGTTGCTAGGAAGTTTCTGCATTGCTGAGTGTGAGAGTCCCTGGTGGGCTCAGAAGATACCCGAGCAGCTGGTGTAGAGTTTCACCACCTGCAAGACATATGGCCATGTGAAATATTAGCCACAGATAGACCAATTAATTAGTTTCTTTCAGCAGTACCTTACCCCTGCCATCAGCACTACACTTTTTGAGGAGGTGAAAATAGGGTCATGCAAGTGCATGTTATTTGATGACATGAACATTCAATGTTTGGTGCAAATTAGAAATATATACTTGTTCAGTATTCAGATTTCAATTAAGACAATTGGTACTCAGATTAAACTAAATAAATGAACGTGGAATTATTTAAGTTGTTCTTAACTAATAACTAATAACAACAAAAATGCTAATTTAAAACTTCCCCGTGCAACAGGCCTTAGTGTGGGGTGGCAGTAGCTCAGTGTGTGGAGCGGGTGGACAGAGCGGGTCCCGCAGGGTCGGCGGTTCGATTCCCTTGATCCCCCTCCTCCAACTGTCCACATGTCGAACCCTCACAAATGTACTGATTGTAAGTCGCTTTGGACAAAGCTCAATACTGCTAACCCCCTTTACTCCAAAATAACCCCCATCATGTCACTGGTTTAGGTCAACACCTTTGTCGCCAGGAGTCAATGTGGGCGGGCCTTCCGTGGGGAACCCGAGCTCTCCGATTGGTTCTCATGGTATAGGGAACCATAGATGTAGGGAACATTTAATGGTCCTGCTTCTGGTTTGACAACATTCTTGGTATTTGGAGTCGTATAGCGGACCGCACGTATTAGTCAAGTGAACGTCACGTTACCTGGATGTGTAGCGGATACGCTTGCACACCTGTATGCCCGATATTCTGGCTGTGATCAACGCTCGTCGAACCTTGAAATCCAGGTAAATTACAGGTAGGTAACTAATTACAAAGTCTTACATTGAAGTGACCCCCTCGCATCTTTAGGACGATTCAGTAACCATCAGGTCAGGGGGTTGTTCATGTTTCTTTATAAAGATGGCTTTCGCGGTAGAAAGAGACAAGTAGACGACAGGTAGGTACCGATGAAAATGTTAACAGATTAACGATATCTGTATATTTTTTATGCCAAAGATAATGTAAGAGTTCACCTCTCCTAGTTCACCACATATAAAATAGTGGAGGCCTGTTGGGCTCTATGGGGGCTGAACGTGCACCTGTACCCTTAAAATGTAGGCTTAGTGAAATGCATTTTCCCTTTAGATTAACATCGTGTTGTCGTTATCGTTGTTTCATTCCATGTTATAAGAAATGCGGATGTGTGTCTTATCTTTTGGAGATTGCATTAAAAACAACTTTTACAATGAACCATGAGCGGGTAAAAATTATTTACTGTTGCCCAGGAGAACATTAGGCCGTTGTCTTCCTCGCTTTGTTAAACGTGAGATAGGTAAGGTTAAGTTACAGTAGCGAGTCCATCGTAACGTTGTAGCTACTATGTTGATACTATGTGCAATTCAACCTTGTCCCATGTTGCATGATTTGATCTATTCATTCATCAAATCATTCTCCAAGCAGGATAATGAACACGTTCCTCGTTGTTCTGGTAGCAACAGGTGAGTAACACCAGGATCTTTTGTATTTCTTAAAACAAAATACTACATTCATTTGTGTAATTTATCCTCACGAGGTCAATATGTCTGCTCCTCCCACAGGTCTGAGGACATGCCTCTCTCAAGGTAAAGGAAAACAATTGAAATACCGCAATCAAATTAAACAAATACTTAAATATGATAATGTCAGTTCTGCCTTACACGACACAAATGACAAAGCTCTGTTGAACACTGCTTGCTGTTTGGACATCATGTTCAATAATGCCTGGCATGAATAACATGACATTGTGCCAGAGGTTTACACTATGTATGGCACATCATATTATACCAAAGAATATCCCCTTTGCCTTGTCTCACTCAATGCGTCATGGACTATATAAAGTTATGTGAGGAGAGTGTTGTCCCTACCAAGAAGGTCCGCTGCTTCCCCAACAGCAAACCCTGGATCAACAGGGACATCAAAGTCCTGTTGAACCGGAAGAGGAGAGCCTTCATGGCAGGAGACAATGAGGACACACAGAGGGAGATACAAAGAGAGCTGATGAGGGAACTGAGGAGGGCTAAGGACTGCTACAGAAACAGAATAGAGGGGAAGCTGCAGCAGAACAACCCCTGAGAGGTGGGCAGGGGTGAGAACCATCAGTCAGTACGTTTACATGCAGCAAGAAATTCGAATTTCTGATCGGATCAGATAATGAAATGCGTAAGACCGGATCACTTGTCCGAGTATACATGCCGTTCAGAGAATCGGATTAACAGCCGGAGCATGGGCTGACTCTGGACGCTATGTGGCGCTGCGCATGCCCAGAATGGCGCTGCGTATGCGCAGAATGCAAAATCCGATTCAGATCCGATTGCTGAGTATACATGCAGTTAAAAGTCCGACTATGAACGAATAATCTGGGCGTGTTATCCGATTTTGAGATGTCCGAAGTAGGTCGGATTAAGGTGTTTACATGCACTTTAAAAGTGAGAACGATGTCTTATACGATTAGAAATTCGAATTTCTTGCTGCATGTAAACGTACTGACTGGCTTGAAAACTGCCGGAGGAACATAGGAGGGGACAAAGGAATGGGCCGTCGAGTAAAACCTGTTTTTTAACAGATTTGACCCACCAACTGGGGCCAGATCAACACCCCATCCCCCCTCCTGCTCTATTCATCTCCCTGCTGTACCACTAGACCCGGGCATGGCAGCTCTTGCACCTCCCCTCCCAGCTCCACCCTCTCTCTCTCTCTCTCCCTCCCGTTCCACACTCACAGGGAGGCTGGACCAATGTCCAGCCCAGAGGACAGTCATCCCATCGCCACACCTACTATTCCTGCGACCCCAGCAATAACAACCCCAACCATCAACACCAGCCATGTGAAACGACAGCTCACAAGGATCAGGTCAAACAAGGCCAGAGGACCCGATGACATCAGCCCGAGGGTGCTCGAGATCTGCGCAGAGCAGCTGGCAGGAGTGTTCACACATCTTTTCGGCCTCTCCCTGAGGCTGAAAGAAGGTGCCAACACTATGGAAGACATCCTGCGTAGTAGTCCCTGTGCCGAAGAAGGGTCGTCCCAACGCTCCGGGGGACTTCAGACCTGTGGCTCTAACGTCACACGTCATGAAGACTTTTGAGAGGTTGGTTCTGGATCACCTCAGGCCCATGGTGCGTGACTGCCTGGACCCTCTGCAGTTTGCGTACCAGACCCACATCGGCGTGGAGGATGCTATCATCCACCTGCTTCACAGAGCTTATACACACCTGGAGAGGCCACAGAGCATGGTGAGGATCATGTTCTTCGACTTCTCCAGTGCTTTCGACACCGTCCAGCCAGGCCGGGTGGCTGAGAAGCTCCTGGTGATGCAGGTGGATCCTGACTTGGTGGCATGGATTACGAACTACCTCAAAGACAGGCCGCAGTATGTCAGGTTGCGACACTGCTTGTCAGACACGGTGACAAGCAACAATGGCACACCCCAGGGAACTGTACTTTCACCATTCTTGTTCACCCTCTACACCTCAGATTTCTGCTACAACTCCCAAACATGCCACCTACAGAAGTTCTCTGACGACTCCTCCATTATTGGATGCATCACAGACAATAGGGAGCAGGAGTACAGGGAACTAGTTAAGAACTTTGTGGGATGGTGTGACGGGAACCACCTTCAGCTCAACACCGGGAAAACCAAGGAGCTGGTGGTGGACTTCCGGCGCAGAAAGAGCCCCCCATTACCGGTTTCCATAAATGGGGAAGAGGTGGATATGGTGGATAGCTGTAAGTTCCTTGGGGTGCACCTGAACAATAAACTGGACTGGTCGGACAACACTGAGGCCCTCTACAGGAAAGGACAGAGTAGGCTGTTCTTCCTGAGGAGGCTCAGATCTTTCAATGTGTGCACTAGGCTGCTACGGATGTTCTACCAGTCTATGGTTGCCAGTGTCACCTTCTTCGCTGTTGTGTGCTGGGGCGGAGGCATTGGGAGCGGAGGTGCCAGCAAGCTGAATAAGCTGGTGAGGAAGGCGAGCTCTGTGGTGGGGATGAAGCTGGACTGTGTGGAGGCAGTGACAGAGAGGAGGATGAGGGGAAAGCTGCAGTCGATCCTGGACAACCCCTCTCACCCTCTCTATGCCGAGCTGAGGCAACTCAGGAGCACGTTCAGCCACAGGCTCACTCAGCCACGTGCCTCAAAGCGCTTGGGGGGCTCTTTCATCCCATTAGCTATCAGACTCTACAACACCTCAACCACCCACTCCCAACGTCTTGGAAGCCCCTACACCTCCTGATAATGGACTAAACACCACACTCCACACCTCATGACTGTTTTCCTAGGCTGTTGTTATTTTATGTCCTCTCACATGTCTTTCTTACATTACCTGAAAAATCCTGTACATTTGCACATTTTGCGCAATTTATATCTGCACATCTATTTTTATATTTACACCTCAGTCAGACTCATTTACCAATTGCACGGTCATCTACCAATTGCACTGTTCATCTTCAACAGGATGATTACTATGTATGTAGGAGGTCTTTAACGTTGCACTACACACACCAAAGGACCTCAGTCTCCTCAGCGGGTGGAGATGACTGTGGCCCTTCTTGTACAGAGCATCTGAATTATCCAACCAGTCCACTCTGTTGTTGAGGTGAACACTTGCCCTGGATTTCCTCCTCTGGAAGTCGACCACCATCTCTTTGGTCTCACCGACATTCAGGTGGAGGCAGTTCAGTGCAGTTAACAAAATCCCCAATGAGTCTCCTGTACTCACCTTCATCCCCCTTCTGAGATACAGCCTACAATGACTATATCATTAGAGAATATCTAAAGGTGACACCTGCTGGTGCTATGGTTGAAGTCTGATGTGTAGAGGGTCAACAGTAAGGGGGACAGGACTGTTCCCTGTGGGGCCCCCGTGCTGCACACCACCACATCAGACACGCAGTCATGGAGCCTCACATACTGGGGTCTGTTGGTGAGGTAGTCTGTAGTCCAGGCCACCAGCTGGGAGTCCACTCCCTTCAACTAAACTCTGAGGAGCGATGGTTGTATGGTATTGGAAGCACTATAGATGTCAAAGAACATGACCCCCACAATGCTTCCAGGCTCCTCCAGGTGGTAGAGGGACCTGTGCAGCAGGTAGATGACTGTGTCGTCTACCACAATGTTTAACTGGTCAACAAACTGCAGCGGGTCCAGCACCAAGCTCACCTGAGGTCAGAGGTAGTCAAGCACAATCCTCTCCAGAGTCCTCATCAGGTGTGACGTTAGCGCCACCAGTCTGAAGTTGTTAGGCTCCTGTGGATGCACCGTCTTTGGCAGGGGAACCACACAGAAAGTCATCCACAGGACCAGATTGAGACTCAGATTGAAGATGTACAACACCACCTCTCTTAGCTGGTCAGCACAGGTCTTTAGTACTCTGGAGCTGATGCCATCTGGACCTGGAGACCATCAGACCATCACTTCATTCTTCTCCCTCCTCCTCCTCCTCTGCAGTGTGTGGCCAGGCTCCCCTGAGGAACCGCATCGTGGGAGGTAGTGAGGCGTGGCCGGGGGCGTGGCCGTGGCAGGTGGACATCCAGATGGGGTCCAGCGGACACGTGTGCGGAGGCTCGCTCATTGCCCTGGACTGGGTGCTCTCTGCCGCCCACTGCTTCCCAACGTGAGTTGTTTTGTTGTTCAATGTGCAATGTGACTGATATTAATAAAGCCAGAGGATTGAATGCAGCGTATGTACGACGTACGTCATTTAGATGTCCTCTCATCCAGTGCCCTCCATGTGTGTGGTTGCAATGAACTTGGAAGTTTCACCGAAGATGGAACACGGACACACACATGTACAAAGATAGATCGGAATTGGCCGTCTTGTCCTCTTTAGTCAAATCTGTGTTTGTGAACTTGGGTGCGAAGTGCTACGTGCGAAGTGCTTTGCCAGTATCGGTCCAAGCCAACATCAGTCAGGCGGCGGACTGGGCTGCTCTCATGCATTATTCAGTAATTATGCAAACGGTCTTAAGATCAGACTGCCAGACATTGAGCTCTATGAAAGAGCGGCCAATTCTCCTTAGAAGAGCATAAACGACCCACACTTCAGGCGCACAATGTAACACAAAAAGACTAACTTTTATAAAGACTGGTCGTTCTGTGCCTGATTGTCGATGGGTTTCCCTTCCCCCCCCCCCAGCCCGTCCGAGGTGTCCAGCTACAGGCTGTATGTGGGGAGGCACCAGCTCAACGGCTTCAACCAGTTTGAGAGCCAGCGGCGGGTGGCGCGGGTGCTGGTGCCGGCCGGCTATGAGAGCCCCGAGACGGGCAATGACCTGGCGCTGGTGCAGCTGGCCGAGCCGGTGACCTGGAGCAAGTACGTGCGGCCCGTCTGTCTCCCGGACGAGGGGGTGTCATTCCCCGGTGGCAGCCCCTGCTACGTCACCGGCTGGGGCAACACCCAGGAAGGAGGTGGGTGGCTGGGGGGGGGGGGGTTCGGGGAACGAGAGGTTGTTACGTTAATTGCAATTGTTGTTTGTGGTTGATTGTTTAATTCTGTAGCTAAAGATGAACGCGTCGGTTGCCAGCCCAGTGTTGTTTTTGTTTTTACCGAACGGCTGGCCTGACTGTACTTGTGTAGGCAAACCATATCATCTTAACTGATGCTTGTGCCAAATGCGATGAGTCTAGATATCCTGATTGCTACCCCAGGTTATAACCTCCATGATGTGGTTATTGTTTTGGCTGGGTTGTGTTCAAATGTGTTACATATTCTTTACATGTAAAAAACATATTCTTTTTTAAAACATGTATAATAATCTTGGAGGGAAAGTACTGCAGCTTTAAGCCATTCTCTCCAATTCTATTAAAGCACATGGAAAAGCCTACGTTTCATAAACTACAATAATTCATTCACTTTACTGTACTTTGTAACAGAATAACCAAAGTACAATTCGGCACTCTGACCCCTGGTGAATCTTTAGTCCCCATTTTGGATAATGCTGCCCAATAGAAAAACATTCCCTACGGCGGCATAGTTGTCAGACGAGTTGCATATGAGTGGGTGGGTGGGTGGGGGCAGTTCCTGTCATTTTTTTAACCCTATCTTTCCCCAAACCACAGTTTCTCTGGCGGGGGTGGGATCTCTGCAGGAAGTGCAGGTGCCAATTGTTGAGCGGACTTCCTGCCGCCGAATGTACAGCGCTGAGTCCGCCGACGGTGAGGTTGTGGACATCCAGTCAGACATGATCTGCGCTGGCTATCGGGAGGGGGGCAAGGACTCCTGTCAGGTGAGGCCCCGCTTCTCACACACTGCAACATGAGCTGCAGAGCAGGCTCACAGGATGTGTGATGTGTCGGTCAGAAATACACACACACACATACCAACGATGTTGTACTGCCTCTGTCTATGTCTAGTTGGACATAAATAAAATGTATAGATGAGATGACACATTCCATGCACACATCACAGCACACAGACACTGCACACACACATGCACACACACACACACACACACACACTTGACAGTTGTGCCCACCTCATGTGTCTGGCCCTTGGCTGCAGGGAGACTCTGGAGGTCCGCTGGTCTGTCCGATGGGCAACGACACCTGGATCCAGGCGGGGGTGGTGAGCTTCGGTCTGGGCTGTGCTCAGCCCAACCGCCCCGGCGTGTACTCCAAGGTGTCCGCGTTCGCCAGCTTCATCAGGGCCACAGTCCCGGAGGCACAGCTGATAGGCACTGGCTGGAGGAGCACTGTTACCCTGGAGCTGGTGCTCGCTCTAACACTGGCCTACTTACTGCTGTTGAGTTGAGCTACAGAGGATGGTCTGCTTTGTTTTACTGGAGCATAATTTTTTTTCCATTGTATGTGATTACTAGGGATTCACTGCTGTGAAGTTTTTTTTTAATGTCAATTTTTTTCAGGAAAAATAGCTAACAAGTAATAACATTTAGTAATTAATGAATGAATTGAATGAAGAAAGAAAATGGTGGAGGCACATTCAAGGTCACAGTTGTGCCTTCACTTTCTTCTGGGGGTGGGGGGGGGGGGGGTAATTTGAATAGCAGTGGAAAGGCAAATAACAACCAGTAGTTTCAGAAACGGTTGGTGGTTGTGCAGGGCAGGCTAATTTGTTGTTATCTGACCCAAACGCATTAAGCTAGTTTAGCGTTTGTTCAACTTCAGCTCACCACACAGAAGTGATGTGTGACTGCCATATTGTTTATGTACAGTATCTCATGACGCTTTGAGCTCCCCGGTATGAACATCTCACATGACATAGCTTCACATCAACTGTGGCATGGCAGTACATATCAGAGGGGTTGGTTCATATCATGATTTAGCTTAAAATCGTTTTTTATTTGGGACTCTCGGTGGAACTGAAGTGAAGGTGGTTTACAGTGGTCGTAAATTATGTTTCTTTTTTTATACTCTACTTTAATTATGTCTTTAGTTTGCCAATTAGGTTAATAATTATGATACATGTACATTGTTTTATTTTATTTTTTTTACTGGTAACTGTTTAAATAGAGGGGCAAACATGACAGTGTGATTATTGTTGTGTGATTATGTGATGTTGTGTTTTGGTATTCGGTGTTGAACGTTGACATCACATGTAACACTGACCAAGGGAGGTCTGAGCTGTGACACCATGATTAGAAGATGAACTATGACCTCAAATGTCTGTAGCTATCCAACAAGCTTTTATAGCACTCCTGTGACTGACATTGAGGTTAGTGATTAGCGATTAGTGATTGGTTAATAGGCACAGAACCAGTGATCTTGATCCAACTTTTTCTGACTCACTTTTCTGCATTTGGTTGTTTAATGATCCAACAAACAAGTTTACACGTTGTGTTCATTTTTTACTCGTAGCTAGTTCACTCCTGACAACTTTCTGTCACTGTTGTTGCCACACTACATGTGTTTCTCATACCCCCAAACCCATATACTACTTGCATCAGACTCCAAGGCCTTGGAAGATGATTGATGCCTTGAATTATGTTTTCACTCATCTTGTATCACCACATTAGCTTGCATAATGCGGCCATGTTTTGTAAAATCAGTAGCAGCCTTTGCAGATGCTGTGAAACAAAACTAGATTTTGGCCACAACTGAGTTTTGTGTTGCAAGACTCTCCAGATGGGACAGCCACTCGCCAGGCAAATGAACAACACTGAAGAACTTATTTTATATCTTCTTTTTTATTGATACCCTATCCAGTGCCTATAAATGTATCACCTTTTAAACATGTTATGTTCTGTGTTCCTATGTTTTTTTTTTTCTACAGACCTATGATGATTATGACGATTATATGAAACTTGAAGTGATACTCAGAGACAAACATAACTCCATACCATGTGACAGGGTGGTGCTCTGCCGTGTTGTCTATGCTTTTGTCCCTTTATCATAATTATTGAGATTTAACAACAAACTATGAATTTTCAAACATGGAAATATCCACACTGACTTAAAGGTCAGTAGGGAAAGGAAGAAGGTGCCGGTTATGCAGATATGCTCTCCTAGAAAAATGTCAAATGAAATGATTGAGAGTGAAAAAGTAAAAATAATAGTAAAGATATTAACTCAATTATGGGGTATTTTATTTGACTGTATAGCATTGGGAACTAGAAGGCTACATACACATTGATGCATCATTCATTTTTTGATACTATTTTCACATAGACTACGCAAGGGCGTCACTGTATTATAATGGGGACATAAGTGCTCAGAATATTATTTGTTTAACGGTCTTCAATATATGGATCGGTATGAGGACAGAGTCGATAACGGCGAGAGAAATAATTGCACAGCGGCGCATCACAACGGCACAGCCTGAGCTGCGGAGTGGACAATAAGAACACGCTCCTTAAAGCAACCACGTGACCGCGCGATTAGCATCCACCCATAAGCATCGCATCCACAGCCTCCTTATCACGTCTATTGCAGAAAGAAGCCCTAATGCATGTCAGTTATCCAAACGATAACAACATCAAACATCACTGCCCTAAAATAGGACGAAATATAAACAACTGAAGGAATGATCTAAATAACATTTACCAATCAGAATTGTTTAAACAAATGCTGCTCTTAAAATGTGATGGGGACGAACTCGGCCATTCTTAAGTGGTGGGGACATGCCCCTCCGGTTCCCAGTTTAAATGACACATAATCCTACAGGCAACAAAACGTACACAAAGCATCCACAGCTGTTGTGTTCACCTCCCCCCACTTACTCCTCAGCAGAGGAGCTGCAGCGGCGAGTCTCGGGTTTGGCCGCCCGGTGGCGCTCCTGCATCAGTCGGTCTTTGATTAGCACCTATCGGAGAGCTCTGTTAGCGTCATTGGTTTTGGTCCTTTAAATTCATTTTTCACAAGCCGAAATGGCATCCAACGGTAAGGCATTTGTTTATCGGTATTTGAAATACTCAGATGTTGAGGCGGGCTACGTTCTGTGAGCCGTGCTATCGTGAGCGCAGCGCTGCAGGGCAGGGCAGCGTTAACCTGAGCTAAACGTTCAGATCAAGGGATGGTTGGGACGTGGCGCTACAATCAGGTTATATTGTCGTATACGAGTTGTTTGAAACTCAAGACGTGATATACCGCAGAAGGTTAACTATTACAGTTCATGCATTTACCATTGAGCAATCTTAGTTATATTAGCTGATCCGTGCTGCTGACCTAGTTCATGCTAGTGCATTAAAACCCAATGACTGACATGGCTTTGCACTCCGTTTCGGTTAAATGAATGATCGTGTTATTATTATGCATCTACTACTGGATCATACACACGTATTGCTTTCTCTTGAATATGTGGTCGCCTGCTCCTTAGGCTTTCCATGCATGTTTATAACAGTGCTTGTGTTTGAGTGTGATGCTTGTGATGAGTGACAGCCGCGTTCTGTTTCCCTGCAGAATATTCCCAATCAACTCCGCAGGGGTAAGTGATTTGATGTGGTGTTGTTGTTGTTGTTGTTGTTCTTCTTCTTCTTGTTCTTGTTAGTGTTATTATTATAATTATTATAATCATTATTTACTATATTTGTTTCTAGATGGAAAAGGCATTGTTTATAACAAAGGCCTACATGTAACATGCATACACATGATCCAGTCCTCAGCCTCACATTTCGTTTCATGCCCGGTCAAATGTGTCATCGCCGCCAGACATGCAAACCAGATAGATTGTTTTGTGTTTCTTCTGCAGCTATGGTTCCTATGGCGGTGCGGCTAACCAAGGATACGGGCAGCCCTCTGGCCAGGGCTACAACCAGCAGGGGGGGTATGGCGGAGGAGGATATAGCCAGAGTCCAGAGAGTGGCTCTGCCTCCTACAACCAAGGAGGCTACGGCAGCTATGGCCAGCCCCAGTCTGGTACTTAATTATGTATATCTTAAATTTCAGTTTGTCCTCTTTCAGGTATTTTGACTAGACAATGCTTTATTGTCTTTCTGGTACGTGCCTCTTAACCTTTACACAGGGTGCACACATAGTACATCTTTGTGGTATGTGGTATACGTGGTACACCGCAGTGTAGCGTGAGCGTTCTATCCATTCATTCCATCCTAGGAGGCTACGGGTCATCTCCTCCCGGCCAGGGCGGAGGGAGCTACCCGGGCCAGTCCTATAACTCCGGGGGCTACAGCAGCAGCAGTGGGGGAGGCCAGCCCTCGGCGGGCGGCTACAGCCAGCAGTCGTCCTACTCCGCCTACGGCCAGCAGGCCCCTGCTCAGCAGCAGCAGCAGCAGCAGCAGCAGCAGCAGCAGCCCCCCTCCTCTCCCCCCGCTGGGTAGGTAGGGGGACAGTCCCCCTCAGTGGTGCTCCTTCCACCGTCACCAAACACGCAGACCTGCTGATGCACTAGGCTCTGTCGTCTACGCTATAAATGTGGGGGGGGGGGGATTTTCTGTCATGTTAATATTTCCATGTTGTCCCCTTTTTCTTTATTTGACCTACTTTTTTCATTATCGTAAAAACAAGACTTTAGACAAAAATCCCAACGTGGCAAAATGCCCATGACTCAATGCCCCGGCGAGGTCAAAAGGAGCCCTTGTGTGTGCTACTGTTTCCGTGCCGCCGGCTGTTCACTGACTTCTCCTGTGTGTGATTGGTCGCCCAGCTACGGCGGGAGCGCCCAGCCGTCGGGCTACGGCCAGCAGCCGAGCGGCGGAGGCAGCTACGGCGGACAGAGCGGGGGAGCCTACGGCGGCGGCGGCGGCGTGCAAGGCGGGGGCTACGGGGCGAGCCAGCAGCCGCCCCCACACGGTGGCGGAGCGCCCTACAACCAACCTTCCGGATACAGCTCCCCGCCGCCACAGAGCTACGGCCAGCAGGGCCAGTACGCCTCCAGCGGAGGTAACGGTTAGCTGGTTAGCTCGTTAGCGCAACGACGGGCGCGGAACGTCGCCCACCATTGTTCAACGGAAAATAATGAAATGATAATTCAATAAAAATGCATCTGTTGATAGATGCTTCCGTAACATGATGTAAAATCACCCTTCTGTCACATGATGCAAAACAGGAGTTTGTGGCCAGATTAAGGAGTAGGGATGCAGGTGATATTCCTACCAAGTTGAACAGAACTTCCGATGGAGGAGGAGGAGGAAGGTTCAAGGAGAGTCTTCCCTCTTCTGGCCATGAATAGGATGTCACCCATGCAGTAGTATCTGATCCTCTCCATTTCCTCTCTACCCTCCCCCCTCTAAGGCTACGGACAGGACAGCCCACCAATCAGTGGAGGAGGAGGCGGGAGTTATGGCAGCCATGACAGTGGCTACGGTGGTCAGGACGGGCATGGCGGCCGGGGGTCTCGTGGCGGGGGCTACGGCGGCGGGTTTGGCGGTCGCGGCGGTGGCAGCTTTGACCGTGGCTTTGACCGTGGTGGCAGGGGTGGCCCGAGGGGCAGAGGAGGAATAGGGTAAGTGTTGGAAACTATCTTGTTGTTGTTGTTGTTGTTGTTGTTATGACGTATTACTCTCTCCTCCCTCCCATCCCAGGAGCACTTGAAACAAGCTTTAGAATGGGTCCAAATGTGGTTATGGTATTTCCCAATCTCTTGTGGTATAGAGTCAATATCTGCAATATTTGGCTTTCTGATGAAAAAGTACAGATCTGTATTCACCCTAGACTTGTTAGAGACAAGGATGGACAAGGATGGTTGGAAAGGCCAAGGAAGGTTGCAGAGATTGCAATTTTTTTCATCATTGTTGAATAAATTCCCAAGTGGGTTTATTTCTTGGATCCATAGAAAATAAATGTTCACTATTTGATGTTTAAAAACAGTAAACAGTCATTTTGATTGTGATTTATATACAAAAAAGGTAACAGTACTCAGCTCCATTGAGGACGTTATTGTATTTGGATAAATTCAAAGCACACCATTTACAGTACACGTTGGTTAACAATGTACAGCCTCAGCAACTGTCTTTCTCTATTCTTCGTAGACACATGTTTTTAAAGGTGCAAACCATAATTATATTCTAAACCTGAGGCTAAGGCGCTTCCAGTTTGACAGGAAGTAAACAATGCAGACTGCTGGTCCATTCTCTCATTTAGAAGGGCAGATGTTCATTACACTTTGTGTTTACTAACAAGAAGTCTCAAGAAGTCTTAATGACAAGAAGGTTTTGAACAAGGAGAGAGGTTTGATGGGAGTGCCCTCTCTGGTTTCAGTTTTCGGGTGAGGATAAGTTCAGTCTGCATATCACACTACACATGATGGATTGACAAACATTCCATTCCTTATGATGCATTTCGCAATCATTGAAGATGTTTTATTGATACAAATTTGGATTACAGCAGCACACTTGACTTCTGTGGAAAGACACCAGGACAAAAATAATATTTTCTAAGGTTGCTGATTCCCAAATTAGTCAAATAAAAGGATTCTTCGGCAATGGTCAAAAAGTGAAGAGGGGACTGACAAGCCATAGAAGCCAGTGTTTTTCTGATGCTTGTGCACCATGGGCGTGTGATAATTTTCACATGGGATATGATCTAAAAAAGACAACATCTTTTGTAATATGCCTTGCCACTTATTGCAGCATTGCAGAAGGTATATTATATAGTTATTTATATTATTTATAATTGTTAACATCATTGGAAGGGAATGATGGTTTCTACTTGGCTGTGCTGTTTGACATGGAGCACCCCTTGACTCACAACACTTCACTATAATCAAGAGCAACACAGAAACTAGACACAGCCAAACCTTCCTCTGTGTATAATAACTCATTCAGGTATATATTACTAGAAACTGGTTCTGATCAATGTTGAATATCTTCAGAAAGAAAGATAACAATGTTTTCATTGTCTGTCCATTCTTACGTAACATGTGTTGCAAGCACAGGTTGAGGGGCATTATGTTGCGCAACATGTACAAGTAAAAACATTTTCTTTGTTGCATTGTCATGAAATGCCGTGAACTTGTGAGCCTTTTAGAGGCCACGGTTGCTTCACTTTGACGACAATTGAACCATGGCGTTGGACCATGGATGGGAATTAAAGGATTAGCTCAAGCATTCACAGCGGGTTGACAAACTATGTACATCAGGTTGATACGTGAATAAGTCAATCAACCAGCTGCTCTGGTTTCTCTGGTCGACGCTGAGACGATGAGTCATATAAACAAACTAATTATGTTTATGATGATGATTATTATTATTTCTAATTATTATTGTCGTTGTTGTGTCGCATAATTAGTCAAATGATTTTAGATTATTATTCATATTGTTATATTTGGATATTTGGATTCAAAAATAAATCCTAAGGCCTGACGGCAAAGGATTATTACGTTATTATTATAAATGTTTTCAGTAAATGAAACTCCTAGGATCTGGTATAGGTAAGTTGATCTCCACATTTCCAGCAGTTCATATTTTTTATGTAAAGAGTGGCTGCTGAAAGCAATGTATCATTTTGGTTTGTCATGTTTACCTGAACGCCCATGATGAATTGAGTTTTCCATTTCATTGATTGTTTATGCATCCGTGAGACACACTTCCCACCCTGACATACCCACCATGAGATCTCTAGAGATCAATTTTTTTGCAAGATTCCTGATCTGTGCAAGCTGAAAAAAAAGGCATAAAGCATATATGCAGATAACTGGTTTCTTTGTTCATTATTTTTAGATGATTGATTTTTGAAATTGAAGTAACTTTTGGTTTTGATTTTTGGCTCCGTTCACACTGCAAGCATTCTGTTCAGATTTAGTGCTCAGATCCGATTTAATTGTTCGGCTGTTCACATGGATGTTTTACTTTTGCCAATATTAGACTAGAGTGTGAAGTGGTCACGGTCTGAACTGAACCCGCACTCACAAAAGGCACAATACCAAAGACGTCCAACTTAAATAAATGGACGCAGTGAGAGACGGCTAATTCATGAGCAGATGATAACAACGGCCTTTTAATGGTGTGACCAAAAACAGATTTCATAAGAAATGTGGCGACTGCTATTTTTAACTGTCCCCTGGCTGACTGCCTCCATCACAGCTGTCTTCCGTGTTTGCATTCGCAGAGTGACTTGTGAATGCCCCTTTACTATTGTGCATTGTGTGCAGAATGGTGACCTATGTCCATGTTCTAGAGCAGGGCCGCCCAAACTAAGTTGGCCCTTCATGACCTTGTGTCGGCCCGCCAGGCTGTGGCCTGGCCCGCCGCTGTGATGGCCAGCACTGATATTACAGTACAAGCACTGAATGGCTGTTATAGACACTGATGAAATGCATTTGTTGAGCAGATTGCAGGGTAATTTGTTTTAATAGTATGCAATCCTAAATGAGGAGAGCTGGGTAAACCTCTATATTTAAAGGTTTGGGCACTCCTGTTCAGCCTAAAGTCACTCCTCTTCAGCCTAAGGTCACTCCTGTTCAGACTAAGGTCATTCCTGTTCGGCCTAAGGTTGCCTTACAAAAAATAAGACCTGTGTCTGATTTTGGACCACATGTGAAAGTCGCCCAAGTCAGAATGGATAAGATCAGATTTGTGCTTATCACACTGTTGTGAAACGATCGGATCAGAGTCACAAATGAGAATTTGGGGCACTTTTTTTTTAGCCACTTTTGCTTGTAGTGTGAACTAGGCCTTTGACGTAGATATTTGGCACATGGTTTTGTTCTAATAGAAAGTATATATATGAATATATACATATATTAATAAAAGTATATATATATATATATATACTGTATATATATATATAAGGGGTGAAACAGTATGTGGATTCGTATGGAGCTGTACAGTAGGGTTTCCACGGTGCACGGATCAGTATGCTGAGGAACTTAACAATACATTGTACAGTAAAAAAATACAGTAAAATACAACATGATGGAATAAAAGTATGGACAGAAACCAATGGCGTGCATACCAAACGAGGATTAAATATCTACACAAATTTAAAGGTATGATATGTAACATGTACACGTTAAATTATCTAAACTATCTAAAATAACGAGATGTCAAATCAATCAAATCAATTTAATCTGTATTATATACAGTCTATGTCAAGTTAACCTGTATTATATACAGTCTGTCAAGTCAGTTGAACCTGTGTTATATATATTCTATTCAAGATTCAAGATTCAAGTATCTTTATTGTCAAATGTGCTACATGGCAGGCATATAGCACAGATGAAATTGCAGTCCTCTCAGACCTGGTGCAAAATAAACAATGGACAGACAAACGGACACCGTACAGACAAAAACACAGAAACACAGAAAAGTACGAAAAAGTGAGGTAGTGCGTTGATAAAATGTTTATCTATGTTAAGTCAGTTGAACCTGTATTTTATACAGTCTATGTTAAATCAGTTTAAGCTGTATTATATACAGTCTATGTTAAATCAGTTTAAGCTGTATTATATATAGTCTATGTTAAGTCAGTTTAAGATGTATTATTTACAGGTGCTAAACCCACACCAGAGCTCCATTGATCAAGCAGTTTTTTTTATCTGCTTTCTTTACTATTGTAGAGCTAGTGGGATACGCTTCTAAATAGCTGTTTTAATAATTTGTGAACATTTTGAAACGGGAAGCATCACTGATTTAATCAGGCTATTGTTTAGGGAAGGGTACTTCATTATTGGCCTATTTTGTAGATTCCATCATGAGTAGAATCTAATTCTAATGATGTGGTAAACACTGTGACGTGTACTGTGAAATTGAAATTCAATTTAATTAGAATGGAATGACAAAATGTGACTAATCAGAACGCAAATACTTAAATTCTGAATAGTTAGTGAATACTAACTTTTAAGGCATTGAGTTGTCCGTGAACATGATTTCACGTCATGAGCCACGTCAGATGGATTTTCCCCAGCAGTGGTGACGCCAACAACTCAAGTCACGCACAATGTCGTCAAACTAGATATTGTTGTTGTTTTGAATGAGTTATTGCGATTGACAGAAAGAACATATCATACCTTTAAGGGATGTGCACAGGTGCTAATGTGTGGGAAGGTGTGTTAACTTGATACGCGGTGGAACCGCGTCACTAGGTTGGGTGCTGTGGAACAAGCACCCAACAAAGGAACAAAGGAAAACAACTTCCAATTTTTCGACTAACTTCTTCCTGCAGCCTTCAGGCACGCAGGACTGCATGTGCGTGCAATGTGCGTGTGCTTCACACCTTTCTTCGAGCACACATTTTGCACCGACAGGTAGACATGCCTTAAACGATAATATCAATCAATCAATCATCAGTTGACATGTTGACATAACAACGCTGGTGCTTGAGGTTTCTAGAGCTGCAGAGCGCTACGCTGCAGAGCGCTACGCTGCAGAGCGCTACGCTGCTGCTCCTGTCGTTACAGCAGACAGGGAGACACAAAGCCCTGGCACTTTGAGTTCACGCTCACCATTTCAAGTGGTTCTAGTGTCTTACTGCTGGGTGAATTACTTTTGCCATATGCTGCTGATCTATGCATTCCTTGTGGAAGTGTATAAATTATATATATATAATTCTTAAGTTAATAAAGTACTTTAATAATATTTCATATTGGCCAGGCCAGGCACTACTGTATTGTAAACAATACAGTAGTGCCTGGCCTGGCCAATGGGTTGCCGGAATATGTAATGAAAAAGCTAAACACGAATTAAAAAATGCATTTATTTTGTCGAAGACTTCAAATAATAATAATAATAATAATAATAATAATAATAATAATAATAATAATAATATCCAAACCATACCGAACCGTTACACCACCGTACCGAGCCCTGAGTTTTGTAAATGTTTCACCCCTTATACTGTATATATATATATATATATATATACACCCCTTCCATCATACATAACACAGGAATGTGGTTACTGTTGGTTCTACAGTCAGTCAGTATGTCACATGACCATCACCCCGTTTTCAGTCACCTCTCCCCACCTCCTTCCCCCAATGCACCCTTACAGTGAACACTGTGTGATGCTATGCTTTAATTCATGTTTGAATCTTCCCCTAGGCTCGTACACGCTCACCAGGGTGGCTTTCTGCTCTGGGGCCTTGATTCAGGGAAGCTGCAGTCAGAATGGGCGCATATAAAGGCAGTAACAATTTCCTCTTCCTTAGAGGAGGGAAGGGTACCATTGGGAGCGAGATTTAAATAAAATGGAAAACAAAAAATAGATGTGCCTTTCAGTCACGCGTGAAATAAGTTAATGTAAAACATTGTGTTGATCCATGGAGCGTTCTGAAGTAAAAAAGCTCTAGGGTGTGAGTGGGTTCGAATATACCAAGAAACCTTTAGCAGCGGTGTGTACAAGTGACTGAAAAGTATTTGACTCATTGGTTGCAAAACATCAAATTTATTTTCTCGTGGGACTCAATTCACTAAAGAGACAAGGTTAATCGAGTACCTTCTTGTCCACATCACGTATTCCTGATGCAAGGGTTTATCGACTGAAAGGGGAGGATAGGACTGAACAGGGCAATGGCGAATGCTACGACGGTGTTTTGTCGTAATGAAGGGATGGGGAGGGGGGTCTGAGACAGACGGTGACCCACCAACAGCTCCACACAGCCCCCCTTTGAGGGAGTCTGGTCTGTGAGCACCAGTCTTCAGTGAGTGTCGCTCTTTCTCTCCCTCTTCATCAGAATGGGCGACCGCGGAGGATTCAATAAGTTTGGTGGTAAGTTGCAAAACCAATTTGAGCCAAAGGTTTCAGGGGGTTCCAAGACTCTAAAGCTAATGGGCGGGATTGGTTAGAGCAATCAAATGTTTCAAGCTAATGGTACGATACAGGCTGGTTAAACAAAATGTGTGCTGTGGGTTGTTTGAACATGGTGTTATTTGTCTGGCTAAAACTGTAGAACATGGAATTGTTCCCAGGGATGTAGGGAAGGAAGTTGTGCTGTTAGCTATTCATTTATGAACAGCTCTCATTGTAAAACATTGTGTGTCTGCCACCATGTCTTGACACAACATAAAGAAGAACAGCAGGTGTGGAATTGTTTTCAGTGTGGGTTGCACGGTAGTTTACACTGTAGACCAGACTAACTACATAACAGACCATATTAATTAATTTGCTGCCATGTAAAGGATGTAGAACAATTCAATTAGTTGAAAAAAAGAATAGGAAGTGTCACTCGCAGTTACGAGTACTGCTTCATACACGTATTGGGGAAACACTCGCCGTACGCAACATCGACTGTGTTCTCCAAAAAGAATTTGTAGAGAAATTGAGACCGTTGAGGTTATTTTTCCAAAGCGGACCAGTGGTGGACAAATCACGGAACCAATGACGTCAACGGTCCAACTTTTCCCAGATGATGTGACAGGAGCGGAGAGTAGGATTTAAACAACGCGCTACAAAGCGCTGAACACCGCATGACCTAGGAAGCGGTCCCACCTTAATATGGTCTAGTGTCTAGTTACTCCTCCATGCTCTCTGGCAGCCTGGCTGAGGGAGCAGCCTCAATGTGGTATGAATGTGATCACACATGTTTTTCATGCAGCCAGTGTCTCAGGTAAGCATCATCAGTGTGTAAAGTGTACATGTTCAGAGTGGTCATTAGGCTGCCTGTGCTCTTTGTGGTAAAAACAAAAGAAAACGTGATTTTATTATTAAGTGGTTCAAAGAACATGCAGTGTCTACTACTAGACCATCAGGGGAGTTGGTGTTGTGGAACAACGGTTGCAGCTCACACAGTGTACATTTCAACAACAAAAAGTTAAAGAGAATGGAAATGTGATATCTTCTGATGAACTGAAAAACTGGGGGGTTGAGAGAACGGTTTGTGTTGGACAGAATGGGACAGACGGAGGGGTGTTTCTGGTCTGAAGTGGTTTGATTCCCATGCTAGGGGGTGGCACTGTACCTATCAAAACGACTCTCCCATAGAATGAAGGCAAGTGGCTTGCTAATGCCTTGGCAGAAAAGACCAATGGGCCTGATCCATCTATAGCAGCCATCTTGCTTCCATCTTGGATCGAAACACTAACTGAGTAGGGGAATTTAATGTGGAAATCAGTTCCCCAACCAAGCTAATATTCAGACCCAAAATGGCAACTAGGTGAATAAGGCCCATTGGGACAATCACAAGATGCAAATGGCTGCATTCCAATGGCATACATCTCAAGGAATTTATTATGTTGTAGAACTATTATGTTGTATAAGCTGAAACTGTAAAAGGGCCCGGAGTTAAGTGGAATATTTGTTGTAAATCTTTGTAGTACATACTGTATACAGCAAACGGTGTGACATACCCTGATGATTGCCACTGAGATACTGTTTTGAACACACCGTAGTACTTAAAAATGAAAAAAGATCACGGAAGTAATTTTTTTAAACTGACAGTAAGGAAGTTCAAGGAAAATTCAAAGTTCACACGTCTGCCACTTATTAACTTTTTATTCACACACACAAGCTAAAGCCACACCTCTGCTTGGCTTTGTTTCAAAGTCAAGTCTTCTCTATTGAATTATTGTATAGTGTATTGTAGTGTGTAGTGTAATAATTTCGCTGATACAGGTAAAACACGTGCATAGCAGTAAAAAAGAATTCTACATTATGTATATGATTGGCTTACACAATCATGAACAGGTTTGTTAAAACGCAGGCAAACTAAAAGCTATTGTTCCATCCATCCTCCCCCATGGTTAACATGAGCGTTCAGGACAAAGGACTCATGTTTTCAAATTGTCGTGGACAATTGGACCATGCAGATATTCAAGCTTGCATTTTGCATTTAATATCATTCATTTACTATCATTCTGGCCTTGGCTGGGCACTGATTGATATCCATGTATGGGTGAGGCCTTAAAGTTGTCAAAAAGCTCTTCAAATCAGTAATGCCCTTGCCCACTTTGCTCTTGTTGGTTGTAAGTAAGGCAAAAATGCCTCTGAGAAAAGCCTGCTTCCTGTTAATGTTTTAATGTCATTATTTAGTCTGTTTCGGATCTTTGTGTGCAAGTCCAAGCCAGTCTCAAGCCATCCGAGGTACTGTCGAGTCAACGTCAAGTTTCAAGTCTTTATTGTAAAAGCTGACCTAATTAAAAAATAGTGAACATGGATGAATAACAGAGGATATTAATAACAAGAGCTATAAGAGGAATAAGAGGTACAGATCCCCCCCCCCCCCCCCCCCCCTAGAAAAGTGGAGTGATTAATTAGATGATTGAGATTGTTGATTTCAATATTTGTGTAAAACACTTTGTTAAACTGTAAATGAACCCCCTGTTTCAGCTCCAATACTAATGTTATGAGTTTGAAAGGCTAAGAGTTCTAGGAAAGAGGTGGGTGTGTGTTATCCCCATGGTTACAACCCAAGCCAACTTGGTGCTACTTTTTAAAGCTAGCACCATTGTTGTGCATCTGCGTTCTGATGCCCGACGCCCTGGGGCTTACTGTGACTACCTGAGTGTGACTACCTGAGAGCCTCTCTCGGATGTGGCCGTCAACCTCAACGTTACCCAGACGGCGGTCCACACATCCACGCGTGTCTCTCTGGTTCCTTGTTGTGACATCAAAGGGCCCTTTCAGAGGCACTTGGTGATCACGGAAATAACAAATCCGGAGTTTCGAGCACAGTAGAAGGTTCACCGACAAGGACCGGCAAAAACACGATTTTACCAGTTTTCTCAAAATGACAGCCTTATCGAAGTACCGGTAACAGTGACAAAATGGCAGCTATTGCTATGATTAAGAACATATTAGATATATTGCCATGCTAAAATGTGTTTTACACGACTTTTGAAACACGTTTTAGGTATTACAGGTTTTATAGTGTACAACGGGAAAAATCGACCCAGAAGATGGAACCCGGCCTCAGTGCCTGTGATTTTCAGTCTAGGAATTACTTGGCAACACTAGGTAATCATTCACCTGTAATTCTTATAGGGCACATCTATTTTATGTCTATTTTACTCACCTGGCCAAGCCTGGGCAGTGGCTCTCGTGAGTAAATGAGTAAATGGCAAATTAATGTTTGATAACAAACTATGACGTTTGCTAAAATGGATATGATGACCTTCGATGTTGTGCGTCTTCCACGTTGATCAGCATGTTTCATGTCGGAGTATTCATTCTTCTAGTTTCTGTGCAACTTCTGTGCCCCACGCCTTCATTGAAACCTGTATTGCCATGGCTGCTGCTAGCATTGCGACGGGTGTGGACATCTTCACCCTGGTGGCTGTCCTGCTGAGAACACGGCGGTCACTGGTAACGCCAGAGTTGGAAATTCCAAGAAGGAAATTCCCAGTGCGTATGTTCTGCGTACGTTCACCAGCAGGGCATGAGCAGCTTTCCAATCCACCGGTTGGTCCGAGTCCAGCTTGGTTACGGCAGAGCTTCAACGTAGCTCCAGAAAATACTCTACAGAAACCAAATGTTTCTGGAGATAAAAACGGCTTTCATAGCATGGAGGGTATAAGTGAGGTGTTTATAACATTGTGCAAAGCTTTGATGAAATAGCACGGTTCACCCGAAGACAAGACTCACAGGTCCTATTGGGGTTGATGGCTCACCAGAAATGGAAAAAAAGATCATTATTAATTGCCTTCCAATGCAACAAAACAACAATCAACACTCAACCTAAACACGCAACACTAGCTATCGACTAACCCATAGAACACATCTAACCCCAGTAACTTTCAAGCGGGGGACCTGGATAGATGTCCCTATTGCTTAAGCTTGCTACACTTTTTGATTAGACAAATATAATAATAATAATTATTATTATTATAATAATAATGATAACTAGAGTTCAAAAATTCCCTCGAGGGAAATTTTGATAGTGCACGGGTGATACTACCGCCGTATTTCATCACCGCGTCATTAATACAGTCTGAGCAACGGCGTGCTCAACAAAGAGAGAAATGACCTCTACTCTTACAAGTCACTTTAACATGACAGGGTCACAAGCGTACTGTACAGGCCGTTTACAACGGAGTGGTAGTGGTATGACAAGATGCCATAGTGCGTTGAGTAATGGTGCTCCCTGACTTATCCCAAAAACAACAGTCAACAAAGTGAACGTAATGAAACAGTGAAATGCAACCCAACATGTCCTCAACATTCGCCTCCAAACCCTATCTAATAGCGATAACATGTAATGACACAGAATGCCAGAATGTCGCAATGCATTCTGGGAAACACTCCCCCAACACGTTACAATATCCACGATTTCCTCAGCCAAGTACAACAACTTGAACTGATAATACAGGAAAACACAAAAGCATTAACCTAATTTACACAAAATAGAAACAACTTTTGTGTGTGTGTGTGTGTGTGTGTGTGAGTGTGTGTGTGTATACAGGTGCTTCGCGCGATCGATACAGAGATCGCGTCACTCAATGTTATTAATTAAAATGCACACACGCAAGCACGCGCAATGTCGACAGAGACGTTGCGGTTCGGGTTAGTGTTAGGTTTACTTTACATTAACATTTAATTTGATTTGTGTATGATGACGAGAGAGAGACGGAGAGAGAGAGAGAGAGAGAGAGCACTTTGGTAGAGAGACATACAATAACAGAGAGCGAGCGCCGGTCTCGATAAAGCCGTGATTCAGCTAAATGAAACGTTATTTCCCGATTGTTTCACAGCGGTTACATTCAGCAGGTAGAAACGGCCATGAACTGCACCTATCTGAATCACATTATCCAATGAAAAGTATTAGAGCTCTGTGCGTGATCATAGCCAGGACATCGCGTCTACAACCAGTTCTCCCAGCAGCAGCGGTGTGTGTGTGTGTGTGTGTGTGTGTGTGTGTGTGTGTGTGTGTGTGTGTGTGTGTGTGTGAGAGTACAGGTGCTGCGCGCGATCGATACAATGTTATTATTTAAATTGACAGTTACACCCCACACACGCGCGCGCGGGATGACGACAGAGACGAGGAGTAGAGGAGAAGAGGAAAAGAGCCATTTTCGGCCTCGGCACTGGTCTCACATTTGGGCTTATTCTGACAAAACGGTAGCTCCTACCAGAAAAACAGCAAGACCATCATCGCCGTTGGGACTTCCCGAATGATTTGGTGTTTCTACAATGTTTCTAGAGTAAATATTTCGGAGACACTCGCAAGTTTAAAACAGGGGTCCGTTCTGCTTTTCTCTGAAAATATTTGTATTGGAGTCAATGAGGAGAATACTCCGACTGGCCGCACTTAGAGGCTGCTAATTCGAATTCTGTAAATCTCTCCGATTTTTTAAACACATTGTGAGAGACAGAACACGTATGTCTACAAAGTTGGAAAAAATCACGTGTGTACATTGTAAACTGTGGCCAGGAGCAGCGTGGAAAGAGATTTATTTTTTATTTTTCTGGGGCTCTCTCTTGCTCTAGCCGCACTCTAACCCTAATAAGGGCATGCAATACACACTCATTGTAATCTCATCATTTCTCCAAAAATGATCATGGTCATTGAACAGTGATTGAACAAAAAGTATATGACCTATCAAAACATGGAAATATACATAAAATACACAAGACTTGTGTCTACTGTTTAAAGTTGAAATGGAGTCTCTAGGTGAATGTATGCAGGAGCTGCAGACAGCAGTAGGCAGCACCAAAAGTCTTTATTTTTTTACCTCCTCCCATGCATTCTCTATGGGAAAATATTCACAGTTTTTTGCAAATAACTTCGTGAAAAATTAATATTATTATAATTTGTAAAGAAGCACACCGATCCCGATGAAGACGCACATTTTGATATATCATTTGTCCTACAACTCTTCGAGTTGTAGGACTAGTAGCGAATCAAAAAACGCGAGGAAGAGGAATAATAATAAAAAGAATAATAAGAAAAAATCCACAGGATAACAATAGTGCTCGGGGCTTCGCCCCGAGCACTGGCTCCACAGCTTTGCTGTAGGGCCAGTGCTCGGTGCGTTTGCCCCGTGCACTAATAATAATAGCAAAATGACTGGGTAAAATCCCACTGTAGGCACATCCAACGTGGTGTCGACACCGTGTTGACACAGGTCGCTGCTCGACAATGTTAACCGCTTCAAAGCGCTCTTTTAATAGAAAAACATGTTTGCGTTGACTCGCCCGTGTGGCCCAACGATTGAAGCGGACTTCTCAGATACAGAACAAGGATATATGGCTGAAGGTGGGACCGCTTGTCTTTGTTGATGGTGAAATATGTCACATTCCAATGGTATCTCCACACGCGTTGAATGATGTTCTGAAAGCACTGTGGCCTCCGCAACAAAGCCGCAAGCCAAGTCGAGTGGAAAAGCAAAATGTACAGTGCCGAGAAGGAATTCAGTGGAATCCACAAGTCTCACGCAGTGAGGTGGTGGTCAGGTGGTGGTGTAATGGTTGAACACAAGTGGGTGTTTGTTTACCCAACAACGCCAAGGCTGATGAGATGGATTTGTGAACGATAGGTCTGGGAAGGCTCTTCAGATGGCCGGTTAGGGCACACTTCATGTTAGCCAAGTGGGCCCAGCGGTGTCAAACTGCTTCGTGGAATAGTACCAACGGTAGTCTTGCGTTGTTGAGTTCACCCCGTGTGCATTAGACGGCTGCATCCTGTGTGACAGTGGTTGCTGGTTGAGGTATGATTGTCCACCGAAGACTACATCACATACATGAAGAGATTGAACATGACAGACGTGGTGTAGGGAGGGTGGTACTGTGTGAAATGCCAGTGGGCAGTTTGTTAATGTTGGCACGCACCACATTTCCCGCACACTAATAACTGTCAAATATGTGCTTCTGTCCCCTTGAAGGACCGAGAGAGCAAGGACATGGTCACGGAGGCCCCGGCTCCTGTAAGCATCTGTCCACCTCTCTCGGGTTTCTCTTGAAATATGCAACATCGTGGGGCCACCTGTGGTCACACAGACACAAAACACAGAGTGGCCATTAAATGGATCATTACTCTTAAGTATGAGTTCTCATGCTGATAATGTTACCTCCAGGTTATTGCACTGAAATCCCTGTTTGAAATAGACATTTGGGACATTGGGCCAACGCTTTGTTCTTCCTCTCAGCAGTACCAGATCAGGATAACTCTGACAACAACACCATCTTCGTGCAAGGCCTGGGAGATGATTACACTGTTGAGTCAGTCGCTGACTTTTTCAAGCAGATCGGCATCATCAAGGTAGGTGCAGGTTATGTATCGGCTGTTTATCCGAGGCGTCGCCGTCAGGACAAACAGGTGTCGGCCCTGACACTGATGATTTTAGGTGTGTTGCGTTAATGTTCCAGGGCAAGGGTAGCAGATAGGCCCACCTGGTGCTCACAACCATTTAGAGGCTTATCTCAGGAGAGACTCCCTCTAGATTCAAAGGTATAACCTATAAGGACCCATTTTGGAGGGGAAACGGCAACAAGTTGCAAAGTACGTGACTCTGTGCGTACTCGGGTACTTCAACGCACACATCTTCAGAACAGGATAGGATCCGTTTGATTACAATTGATATTTTTCTTTACATATGCATGTAGGCTATTTAGCAGACGCTTTTGTCCAAAGCGACTTACAATAAGTACATTTGTCAGAAGTTAGCATTGAAGTTAGATGGGAATCTACCCTGAGATAAGGCTAGGCTAGGGTACCAGATGGGGCCAGGGTTGTAGACGAAGCTAATGAAGACAACACACATTGACCATCGCTGGCACTTTGACATACATAATTGTGTTAATGTTGAGGAAAGGGTCCATGGTCAATGTGTGTCTTCTTCACTAGTTTAGCCCGCTACCCATGCCTTGCCTGACTAGTAGACCCATGATTAGTGTTATAAGCAGCACCGGTGTTTGCCCAACAACAGCACCTCTGTTGAAATGGCTCTCGATAGCCAGGATGTACATTGTAGGGGTTGCACAGACTAGTCGACTAGTCGACTTTAAGAACTACAATGACGTTTTGCGTGTGATGTCGACTAGTCAGCGATCGTGTGACTCTGGCCGTGTTCCGAACTGGAGGCTGCGACTCGCTAGAGCACTTCCTTGTGAGTCGCGATCTATGGAGCGTTCTTGGGAGTCGAGGCTGGAGTGCTGCCTAGCATTCGTGAACGTTCGGAGTTTGGAACGACTTCCTAGTGTGTGGAGCGCTCCCGCTTTTATTCTGCACGTTTCTTTCGAAGAAAATAAAAAGAATGGATGCGGTTGCTGTCGAGCTGTTTCTTTTTTATTGTACATGGCGTACATGTCAATTAATACAGGTCGTTGCAAAACATTCCCTCCTCCTGTGATTTTTATTATGACGAAAAATATGAATGACGTCATCAGCGACTAGTCGACGTCGACTCGACTTTCATCACATTAGAGTCGACTTTAAAAAATCTGAAGTCATGCAACCCCTAGTACATTGACACTAGTCTTCCATTCAGACTTTCTGCTTTGGTTCACGTCTCTGATTTCCATGGCCCAGCATTGGCTCGGGTCCTCACTCACCTGCTGCTTGCGTCTCATTCGTTTCAGATCAACAAGAAGACCGGCCTGCCCATGATAAACCTGTACACAGACAGGGAGACGGGGAAGCTGAAGGGGGAGGCCACCGTGTCCTTTGACGACCCCCCCTCAGCCAAGGCTGCCATCGACTGGTTTGACGGTAGGGTCTTGTGGGTGTTTTTTGGCCGGCCGACCTCCACTGCCAATTTTGACTTAACATGTGGCGTCTCGAGTCAGTCGACTTCTCTGTGGATTAAGACCACGACCACCGTCCTTTCTTTACCAGGGAAGGAGTTCAGCGGGAACCCCATCAAGGTGTCCTTCGCCACCCGCAGAGCGGACTTTGGAAGCCGGGGGGGCATGAGGGGCAGCCGCGGCCGCGGAGGTGAGTCCTGTCCCCCGGGGTCATGTCCGCGCGCAGGAGGGGGGGGGGGGCGGGGGTGATGCAGCTTTAACTGTTGCTACCGTCCACTCAGGTCCAATGGGACGTGGAGGGTTTGGAGGGGGCCGAGGAGGAGGAGGAGGTGGAGGTGTTGGAGGAGGAGGAGGAGGAGGAGGAGGAGGGGGAGGAGGGGCAGGTGGGTTCCCAGGGGGCAACGTGGGAGGAGTGGGCAGCGGTGGAAATGGAAGTGGACAGCAGCGTGCTGGAGACTGGAAGTGTTGCAACCCGTGAGTTTTCAACTCTTTTCAGTCTCAGTCTCAACAGATGTGATACCCCTGAACAGTCCTAAACACACTTCCTTCCTGTCGCCCTTTTGTCTTCACGTTTAGTGATTGCAGCAACTTGAACTTCTCCTGGCGCAACGAGTGTAACCAGTGCAAGGCTCCTAAGCCGGAGGGTGCGGGGGGAATGCCCCAGATGGACAGAGGTGACGTTCACGACAGATTATAGTCGCTGTTGTCTGTCATCACAGAAAAATGTCGTTTGTTTTTTCAAATCTTCCGCGACAATGAAGTTGTGGACGTGTGAACAAATGGATTCCTCACAATGTGCAACCGCCCCCGCGGAGACAAACATATGGCGAGACTGTGACGCCACGTGCTTCGGGCTCATGGGCTAGGGCAGTCAAAAGAAAGAGAGAAACATTAGATTGAGTAGACATTTCATATATGTGGTATTCTAATTGTGTTGTATGTAACACATACAAGACAGCTCACACAGTTAGAGTTCACAGTGGCGCCGTCGTGGCTGACTCGCTGGGTCCCAGCGGCCATCTTGGGTGGGGGTTCACCAGAACAAGCGCGCCGCGGCCCTCGCTCTCATGGCCGCTCATCTCGCAGAACGTCTGTCCAGCGCGGATCGAAGCCCGCGTTTCTTTGTCCCGTGCGTTGCAGAACAACAACTAGGTGTGGATCCTCATGCAAGTCGCCATGCATAGTTTGAGTGGCCCTTTGGACCCGTTATACGTCCCCCCGACAACACCCCAAAGCGACAGTGATCTGTCGCTAATTATTGACGTGCAAACAAGACCGGGGCCTGCGGCTGCCGAGCCTCTCGGAGCTCCTCCCAGGAGTCGCGTCGAGCGAAGCAAAACGTAGATAGAGGAAATAGAGTGAGATCTCATCAGTAGAGAGTGACAACAGGCCAGAACTCTGGTGGAGAGATGGCATCAACGAAATAACTGTCTGAAGTTCCCCCACTCACTGCCATCAAGCGGAACTTTATCTTGTATGATGTAGCTACTCATCAAATGTTTGTGAAATGCAAAACGCAGTCCCTAAACAAAGGGCACCAGCCGTGTTCACCGGCCTCCCCGGAATACAAGGAAATGATGTTTAAACCGGTTTATACAAGTGTGTAGTTAAACGATACCAGTTGTGGTATCGTCGTGACTGTTTGTCACTTACTGTTTTTCTGGTGATGGCTGGTTCAACCTGTTCAAATCGATCGCTCCTAGGTGTGCAGCCTCACCCAGCCTAACCAGTCTGACTCCTGGTCAGGCCAGGTTGCCCGCACCAACAATCATCCACACACACACACACACACACACACACACACACACACACACACACACACACACACATACACACATGCGCGCGCACACACACGCACGCACGCACGCACACACACACACACACACACACAGACACACACATACACGCACGCACGCACGCACGCACGCACGCACGCACGCACGCACACACACACACACACACAGACACACACATACACACATGCGCGCGCACACACACGCACGCACGCACGCACGCACGCACGCACGCACGCACGCACACACACACACACACACACACAGACACACACATACACACATGCGCGCGCACACACACGCATGCACGCACGCACGCACACACGCACACACACACGCACACGCACTCACACGTGCCAGAAGTTGACGCTAGTGTTTCTGGGAAAGCGGAGACGTGGACAGATGGGCAGCATAACAACACGGCTCTCTGGCCGCGTCAGAACCAGTACCAGTGCCAGCCCAGTACTAGAGCTAGGTTAGCATTTGTGGAAAAGAGGAATGAGAGGTTTGATGAACTGCCGGGGCCTGGAACCACCCTGCTCATCATTCCCATTGATGTGCAGTCCAGTCAATGCCTGCCTTTGTGTCTGCTTCTGTGCTTACAGCCCATGTGTTTACATTTACATTTTACATTCAGGGCATTGAGCAGACGCTTTTGTCCAAAGCGACTTACAATTTTGCCGGGGGCAGCTATCTACAGCACCCCGGAGGGGCAATTTGGGGTTCAGTATCTTCCTCAAGGAACACTTGGGGACCACGACATGGGAACAGTTAGAGGTGGGCATCGAGCCGCCCACCTGAGCTATGCCGACCCCTATTGGCGTTTGCCTCAGGCTGAGCTTGCGCTTAGCGTTCGACAGCTTCTGGGCTGCATTGTGTGGACAGCCTGCCCCCCTGCTCACAGTGCAACCCCTTCTGTCCCTCTCCCCAGGGGGGTATGGCGGTGGCAGCCGGGGGGGGTTTGAGCGGGGCGGGTTCAGAGGACGAGGAGGCGACCGCGGCGGCTTCAGGGGCGGGCGCGGCGGCGACCGGGGCGGCTTCGGACCTGGAAAGATGGACAGCAGGTGACACTGATTGCGGATTTGATTGTTTTCATGTTTTCAAATACAAAATGGCTCACGGTCCCGGCCACCGCGACTTCCTCTGTTCTCTGTTGATCGCATGCTCCGTTTGTTCTCGGCCTCGCCTGCTTCGTCGCGTTGCATGACGGGAGTCTTCTTCCGAGTGGTGGGTGTGCTGTCCACCAGTGAGTGTGATTGTGAGTGTGATTCTTTCCGCCTCAGGGGCGATCACAGACAGGAGCGACGGGACCGGCCCTACTGAGGAGCCGTCCTCCCAGCTGACCAGACTGGGCTCTCTGCGCCTGCCTGCTCCTCCCCACGCGTCCCCCCCCCCCCCCCCCCGGGACCACTCAGTGTTCTCACCGCCCGTCCCATCCTGAACTTTGATCATCTTGTGTTTTAGTTTAGCGAAAATGTTTTGATCTCTCTCTCCTCTCTCTCTCTCTCTCTCTCTCTCTCTCTCTCTCTCTCTCTCTCTCTCTCTCTCTCTCTCTCTCTCTCTCTCTATCTCTCAGTCTGTCTCTCTCTCTCTCTCTCTCTCTCTCTCTCTCTCTCTCTCTCTCTCTCTCTCTCTCTATCTCTCAGTCTGTCTCTGTCTCTCGGTCGCTCTCTCTTTGCTATTTATTATGGAAGTCAAACATCTGCTGAAAACCTGACTGTCCGTTTCTTGGTCAGCTGTGTCTCTTGTCTCCTCAGGCCTCAGATGCCTCAGAAGCCTCAGGTGGGATGTTTTAGTTTTTTTTTTTTTCTTTAACCGGGCAAGGCTTTGTTATTATATTTAAAATGTGTGGTGTCTTGTGTCGTTGGACAATTTGTTTTAACAATTAAACGTGTTTTCGAACCAAAGTAGTGCCATGTTTTTTTTTTAAATTATTATCCCATTTTATCATCCCCACATACGCGTGAATCAGCCTACATGTTTACATGTTGCAGACAGGATCACATGACCGTCGTGAAACAAGGCACTAAAGTAGCCCAGATTATTAACTAGGATAGTTAACATTGTGGTCTCAGGTTTCACCGACCCAGTCTTCCTGTTATTGACCTTCTGTCTTCTAACTAACTAACTAACTAACAATACATTGATACAAGTACAAATGTTAATAAAGTAAGAGTCCGATGTTCGTGCTTTCAGTGAATAACTTAGCACTTTAAGTATAGCTGTGATGCAAGTCGAATGTGTCATTAGACACATGAGTTCCATCACATTAGTCCTGTCCTGCCGTTTCCATTGCAGTTGTAGGCACAAATGACAATGAACAATGCGTGCTGAAATGTCCTTGTTGGTGTTACGCTAATATGTAATGCCGTACTGGGGTTCTCACTATATTAAACATCATCTTTATGACTTCTAAGACTAAGTGATGCGTATTTGCCAAGGGCATATAAGCATGAAACAAACTAACTAAATACACCACCTTTCTATTTATAGCAGTGGTGACTGTGTGTCATTATCCAATAGGAATGTTGACTAGTTGGTTTCTGGGCAACATTTTCTTGTATCATCTATTATGGTCATAGTGCTGTTCAACCAGACCAATGTCAGCTATGTTCCTTCTGTGACATTGGGTTATGGCTATTGTCTGTTAACCTTTACCATAGGATGTTGCCCAACAATTTGTGAATACATTTATACAATATTTTATGAAAGAAACAGAATATAAAGTATACAAATAAATATATTTGTTTTGCACAAATGAGTAGAATTTGCTGAAAGAACCAGAAATAAGAGCGACTTTTATCAATATAATTCCCCAAAATACCAAGGCAATCAGAAAGCTTCTTTATGAAGAAAAGTGTAATCTCTCTTTTGATGTACTTCTACATTGTTACCTAATTAGATTTCCCATAGAGTGAAGCCTGTACTATAACAGACTTTCTGCTGTAAACGGCAAACATACAGCAAGCCATTACATAAGTCCTAGTGTCAGGTGATTTCTAATACAGCCATTAACAGAGGTGATGTTATAGTTCACATGGGCTAGAGCAGGCGCACCTGTGTGGTGGGCGTGTCTTCCACCTGTCACACCGTGGTAGTAGACTAAAAGGGAGGAGTAAAGGCCATTTATCAGCACAACTGATTTGGAGACTTCACACTGTTGGGATGGCTGGCTTCAAGGCACTCTGGGTGGCGGTGCTGTTACTGGTGCAGGGTAAGTGTATCCCTCCTTCACTTTAGGCTACCCATGTCATAGGAATTGACAGGAATCATTTGTCCTCAGATCACACTGGTGTGTGTGTGTGTGTGTGTGTGTGTGTGTGTGTGTGTGTGTGTGTGTGTGTGTGTGTGTGTGTGTGTGTACACACTGTGAAGGAGAAAACGCTATGTTTTGTTTATGTTTCACTCATTAGCATAAAGTCATGGTGTGGTTCATGGGGAAAGGATTCAGAGAAGGAATCAGGTTTGAGTTGTCTATAACATCAGGTTTGACTTGTCAATAACATTAGGTTTAAGTTGTCTATAACATTAGGTTTGACTTGTCAATAACATTAGGTTTAAGTTGTCTATAACATCGGGTTTGAGTTGTCTATAACATCGGGTTTGAGTTGTCTATAACATTAGGTTTGAGTTGTCTATAACATTAGGTTTGAGTTGTCTATAACATCAGGTTTGAGTTGTCTATAACATTAGGTTTGAGTTGTCTATAACATCAGGTTTGAGTTGTATATAACATCAGGTTTGAGTTGTCTATAACATCAGGTTTGAGTTGTCTATAACATTAGGTTTGAGTTGTCTATAACATTAGGTTTGAGTTGTCTACAGTAGTGATTTTCCACCTTGACCCCATGTGGGTCCCGTGATGTGCATATGACATGACATATGACATGGCATCATGACATTAACAGATTGAACACATTAAATGTACACGGATATGCATATGGACTCGCAGCAGATTTCTGTCATAAGCAATGGATATTTGCTGATCCATTTCAGCAAACAAACCTAGTTTCTTTTAGAATGTCTCATAGAGGGCCTGTATACAGACTGGCTCATGACTCACAGCCACTAAGACTTGGTGTGAGGTAGAGAGAGGTGATCTCCATTCAACGAGACATATATTATCAGCAGATGTTGATTGGGTTAAGTTGGGGTCGGAAACATTTTCAGAGCTAGAGAGAGGGCCACGGACTGGGTGCACACCTTTGTTCAACAGGACTACTTTGAACCTGAATTATGGGACTATGTTGAACCAATATGATGTGTAAGAACATCCGTTTTCAGTGAACTGCCGTGCCTCTGAATGAGCCAATAGATTTGACACGCTATTCAAATGATCACCACACTAGTTATGAATCACATTACTCAACAGTAATAGCGAAGTCGCTAGACACCTGAACACCCAGACAAATGAGGCCGGGTGTACCTGGCCGTGTTAAGTCACAAGCCCCAGTGCTGACCCACTAGCCCCAGTGCTGACCCGCTAGCCCCAGTGCTGACCCACCAGCCCCAATGCTGACCCACCAGCCCCAGTGCTGACCCACCAGCCCCAGTGCTGACCCACCAGCCCCAGTGCTGACCCGCTAGCCCCAGTGCTGACCTGCCCCCCAGAGTGCGTCCAAACCCTTGTGGGTCTAAAGGCGCACCACCATTATCTATACATAACAGATTATTGCCAATTGATGTATTTGTCAATGTGAAATACATTTTGAAATGTAGCATGAACTTTACATGGAATAATTCATCAATAATTTAGCAAATCATAAATAGTACCAATGTTATTGTAAACAGGCAATGCATTCGATATGTATTCTCTGACCTGAGTCTATGTAACTTATGTCAGTGGAACTCTAACTTGGCCTCTATTTAAAGAGAGCAGGTGCAGATTTACTTTGAATTGTAAATGGCTTTCACCACAGATTTTGTGTGAACATGTTTTACATCAACAATGGACTAAGCAGCACCACAAAAGTGGAGAATTGCAGATTCACTGATTGAAATGTCTCATTTGAAATGTCATATATCACATAATGTAGCGCCAGTGGGCAAGATGGTGGAACTTCAGTATTAATGTAGAGTATATGTTGTTGAAGAATGCTTTAGGTATAAAATTAAAATATTTTGGTTTTGGGGGGATTATCACAGCTATTCAACAGGAAACATGCTCTTTCTCTCACACACACACACACACACACACACACACACACACACACACACACACACACACACACACACACACACGGCTAGGACACACAAACACGGCTAAATTACTAACCAGGAAAGACCACTTCTCAGTTGGTGTTGCAGGACAACAGTCTAACCCTCCATAAGAGGAACCTTCTGCCAGAAATCACTCATGCTTTAAAGTTAACCATTCATTGCATGACATGACATCATAACACACTTTGGTTTGGTGGCACCTTATTTAGGGAGCTCCCTGCTGTAGGGTTTAAAGCATGACAGACACCAACATTTGACACCAGGGAACACTATGCAATCCCCCATGCAGTACGTCAGATATCTTAACCCATTGTGGAGGATACATGCAATACTGAGCAGAACCAAAGCAGGTGGATCACAGGTTGGCACTGGGCAAATGTTAGCTCAGCACAATTCACTTTGCAGAGTGTGTGTGTGAGAACAGAAGGCCATCAATTAACCGCCTATCCGTGTACATTAAATGTGTTCAACATATCTGTTAATGCAATTTCTTGGGATTACAGCACATCTTTTGCTTAGTGATCAAACGATGACTATTATATTATATTATACTGTAGATTAGGTTTGATCATTTTGATCAAAGTTTTTCATGACATTATTCAATCAAATGGTAATCAATTGTGACTAAAATAGTTAATGGTAATGAAAATAAATACAATTACAAACAAACAACTAGAAACAAACTCAAACAACACAATGTATCTGATTTACTGACAGTCTGCCGTGGTGGCCTGTCACAAACCTTAAGATGGCAGTAAACTCACTTGAGTGAAATAGACTGCACCACCTCCCAGGGAGCCAACACAGATCTTTGAAATGACAATATTACGTTTTCATTTTGAGGCAGGCTAAAGAAAATGATTAATAACATTTAATTATTAATACATGAAAAACATTTACTCTCTTTATTTTTTTTGCAGAGGCGTCCTCACAACTGGATGGTAGGTATATGCAAATAAAATCATTACATTTTAATAATTCATAAATAAAACTGAATTTAATTCTAAAAGGCTGCACTATATACTGTATACTGCAGTTCACAGAAGCCATTGCTCCTTCTCTGAACCGTCTGAACCTTTTTCAGTGTGTGGTCGGACTCCTTTAAATCCCCGCATCGTCGGAGGGGAGGATGCTCCCGCGGGGAGCTGGCCCTGGCAGGCCAGTATGCAAATGATTGGCCACTTCTGCGGGGGGTCTCTCATCAACAATGAATGGGTCCTGAGCGCGGCCCACTGCTTCACAACGTAACGTCAATCTGTCTACTTCTGGCAATAAGCCCCAACGTGTTCTTCGTCTGTTGTGCACTGTCAACACTTGATGAAATCAATCTTCCATGAGCAAGAATTATGGTGACTGTTACTTTTTATTCCTGTTTTCTTCCCCCCTGATCAGAAATGACACGACTGGCCTCACGGTCATCCTGGGCCGTCAGACCCAAGATGGGAGCAACCCCAACGAGGAGTCCCGAACGGTCGACAGGATCGTCTGCCACCCCGATTACGACAGCGCCACCAGCGATAACGACATCTGCCTTCTGAAGCTCTCCTCCACTGTCACGTTCACCGACTACATCAGGCCCGTCTGCCTGGCCGCAGCGGGGAGCGTGTTCAACGCCGGCACCATCAACTGGGTCACTGGCTGGGGCACGACTGAGTCTGGAGGTGGGTCAACCGTCAGCACGTCAAGGCGATTCTCATGGTACGGTTCAATCAACTGCTTTTCAAACTCCCATGTCCGTTTGCCCACAGGGTTCGCTGCAGACATCCTCCAGGAAGTGGACGTGCCCATAGTGGGCAACAAACAGTGTGAGTGTAACTACGATGGTGGCATCACTGACAACATGATCTGTGCTGGATTGGCTGCCGGAGGGAAGGACTCTTGTCAGGTGAAAAGTCATGTCCTTTTTTTTTTTTTTTAGAGGGACCAACTAAACTAGATTAGATTAAACCTTTTTTTGTTCTGAACAACAAAATGCAGTTTGGCATGTGAAACAGTGCACAAGGTGAGAGAGGATGATCTATGTAGTGACATGACATCACAGTTACACAATATGATACCTTCATGATCTTCTTCAATGCCAAAATTCAAAATATACATCATTTGACTGCATCAAATAACCCTGCATCCTCACTGCACTCCTTGCCTACATTATCCCTCGCCTCTCCATTCACCGGCTTCAAACTCCTGACTGTCTTGGAAATAACTAGTCTAATCCCCAATTCAAAAGCCTACCTGCACTGTCGTCATTAATAACTGACGTTATCCACTCCTCCCTGACTTCTGGTGTTCCATCTTCACTGAAAACTGCTGCAATAACTCCAATACTCAGAAAACCTGGCGCAGATCTGAATGACTTAAACAACTTTCAATCACAAACCTGCCATTTCTCTCCAAATTACTTAAAGGAACTGTTGCAGCTCAAATAAACACCTAGAGATTGACAACAATCTCTTCGAGAAATTTCAGTCTGGCTTTCGTCCCCTCCACAGAACTGAAACTGCCCTTTTCAAACCTAGACCTTTTGATGGCATCTGACTCTGGAAAACTTTATATTCTGGTTCTCCTTGACCTGAGCTTTTGACACAGTCTCTAATATCAACCTCCCGGACAGACTAGTATCCATTGGAATAATTGATACCCCTCTGGCTTGGTTCAGATCATATCTCTTGGGCCACACACAGTTTTTCCAACTCAAGAACTTGAGATGCGGCGCCTCTCCACTCTCCAGTGGTGTTCCCCAGGGCTCTGTCCTTGGCCCACTGCTGTTCATTATCTATCTTCTGCCTCTTGGCTACATTCTTAGGAAATTTGACATTCAATTCCACTGTTATGCTGATGATACCCAGCTCTACCTTTCCACTAAGCCCACTGCCTTTCTACCACCCAAAGCTCTGTCCATCTGCCTACTGGAAATTAAATCATGGTTCTCACTCAACTTCCTCAAACTCAACAGCGACAGAACTGAGGTTCTCCTCATCGGCACCAAATCCACTTTAGCAACACTCAACACTTTTTCCATGTCCATCAACAATGCCACTGTTGACCCTTCCCCTCAGGTAAAGAGTCTGGGTGTCATCTTGGACAGCACTTTATCCTTCGAGACCCACATCAATAATGTTGCTCGGTCTGCTTACTTCCATATACGCAACATCAATCATCTTCATCCCTCACTTACACCCATCTCCACTGCTATCCTTGTAAACACTCCTGACTCCCGATTACATCCCGACTGGACTACTGTAACTCTCTCCTCTGTGGTTTTCCTCGGAAATCTCTTCATAAACTCCAACTGATCTAGAGCGCAGCCGCCTGTATCATCACCAGAATTCCATCTATTGAACATATCACTCCTGCACTGCAGCAAGTCCACTGGTTCCCTATCAAATCACAATTTTTTTTTCAGATTCTATTCCTTACTTTCAAAATCCTTCACAGCCTGGCACCAGTATATCTAACTGAACTCATCCACATCCACACACCTTTACACCCTCTCCAATCCTCTTCTGCCATCCAGCTCTCAGCTCCATCTGCCAACCTATCCACCATGGGGTCAAGAGCTTTTAGCCAATCTGCTCCCCGCCTATGGAGCTCTCTCCCACCAGACATTCACACTTCTGACTCTGTCTCCACCTTTAAATCACGCCTAAAATCAAACTTATTCCGAGTGGCATACTCTGTCACACACTGACTGAGTATGCCACACAGAGTATATCACTGTTACTTGTTACTTGTTTTTAACTTGTCTGTAAGGTGTCCTTGAATGCTTTGAAAGGCGCCTCTAAATAAAATGCATTATTATGAAAAAGAGTAGTAGATTAGTGCAACACAGCAGCAGTGCAAAACAAATCATGTCCCTACATTTAAACATTGGACATGAGCAAAGCTCAACACCAAACATGAAGGGCCAGGTAACAACGGGAAGTTTCATCCAATGGGAGATTTTTCGATAACCCATCTTGGCCTCGTCCTCTTTCCCTAAAGGGCGACTCTGGTGGACCTTTGGTGAGCAAACAGGGTAGCCAGTGGGTCCAGTCTGGAGTGGTGAGCTTTGGTCGAGGATGTGCCCTGCCCAACTTCCCTGGAGTATACGCCAGAGTGTCCAAATACCAGCTTTGGATAAACAGTCAAATCAACACCAACCAACCAGGCTTTGTTACCTTCAGCTCCATGGGAACCGACAGTGACCTCAGTTTCACCTGTGGTGTCACACCTCCCACCACCACACCACCCCCACGTAAGTGTATTTTTGTCTTACTCTCAGAGCAGTGAGGCTTTGTTAACACACTTGCCTTTGCCAGTACCCGTCGCCATGGTACCGTAATGCTACATGTGGAGGATCTGTCTGCTGTAGACCAATAGTGTGATACAGTATAGCAGATCAATAAATGTCCCTGAAAGCAAGTAAAACATGTATTGCAATAAAGCATTTGGAATTATTAAAAGGGGGACTCACAGACCACAAAATCCATCGTTACAAGCCTGGAACTTGATTGACTTCCTTGATGACTTCACCTAACTAAATAAGCTTGTCGGCTTAAGCTGAAGCTGGATAGTTTCTTTTTCATAAGCGTTCACTTGTTTTTTTGTGACTGTCGTTGATTCCAGCGGTGACGTGCGGCGCCGCCCCTATGAACTCCCACGGCAGCGGGGAGCTGGTGCAGTCGGCCGGCGTGTGGCCGTGGATGGCTAGCGTGCAGAAGAACGGCTCGCATGTCTGCGGTGGGACTCTCGTAGCGGTGGACGCGGTCCTGAGCGCCGCCTCCTGCTTCCCCAGGTAAAATCAGCTTGTTGTATCTGTAATTATGATGAGGCTGTATGATGTATGTGTTTGTGTGTACGACGAGCCTTTCTACGCCGTGAACCGCTGGATCGTGTTCTTTACGTTGTTATCCTGTTTCAAATGACCAGTGAACCAGCGGCCTCATGGTTTTCTTCTCTTCACTTAGCTCTGCCAACGCCTCTCAGTGGAGCGTGGTGTTGGGCCGTCTGAAGCAGAACGGCTCCAACGCCTTCGAGATGACCGTTGGCGTGAGCTCCATCACCTTCAGCAACCTCACCGGGGAGAACATCGCCGTGCTCACTCTGTCAAGATCACTGAGGCTCTCGGACTACATCCAGCCCATCTGTCTGGACACGGGCGCCAACAACCTCCTGAACAACGCTGACTGTTGGCTGGCAGGCTGGGGCAAGGGGAGAGGAGGCGGTAAGACCCCCGTCCACAGCCCCCCATTTCGCTCCCACCGCTGAGTCTCCAACAGACTCCATAATGGGTGCCATGGCAACCATGCTTGTCACAAAATGGTGTCATTTGTTATCGTTAGAAGAGCGCGTAGACTCCTTTGGTTGACGCTGCCTTTCTTTGCCCTAACCGCAGAGGAACAAGTCCTGCAGGAGTTCAACACCACCGTATTGGACTGTGGCAACGCATCGTCATCCGGTGACAACATCTGCACCCGGGCGGTGACTGTACGGCAGGTAACGAAACCACCAAACACTTCAGGATCATCTCATTCAGTGGCATGCCGCACCAACATTACTGTGTTACTGTGGAAAGCTGGGGGGGGGCTGGGGGGTTTTTTGTGTGCCTGTGAAGACGTGACCGTGTGTGTGTGGTTACAGGGTGACAACGGCGGCCCCCTGATGTGTAAGACAGGTGACCACTGGATCCAGGTGGCCACGCTTCCTGGTGCCGCGGGCAACCGCAGCACCGGCGGCGGCGGCCCGGGCCGCTCAGCGAGAAGTGTGGATACGTTGCCCAGGAGCTCCAACATTTCGGTGTTCACCAGCACAGCCAGTTACAACACCTTCCTGAAGGCGACGCTGGGGACCCTTCTGTCCCCCGCCGCCACCACCACCACTCCCCCCCCGACCAGTCGAGCCCCGGACGCCCGCTTCCCCACGGCTTTGTCCCACCTCCTCCTCCTCCTCTGCTCCTCCTACCTGTTCTCCTCACTCGTCTAGACTCTAGACACGGCATGGCTTGGAGGGGCGGAGTCTGTTAGCCATGTTGTCTATAAATCTCAGGGAGGGAAGCACACGGTGATGTATATATGAGTTACACCTGCTGCAGGAAAGATTACTCAATTATATATATTCTTTTTTTACTTTTGTATTATTCTTTTGTGGGGAGAATATAGGAGAAACATTCGAGGAAAACGTTTAGTCAAAAACCAGCAGAAATCTAACATCCTGTTGGACCACTATCTTAGATAAAAATTTATCCAAGATGATGACTGATTATAAGAACCTAGCATTGATACCAAAAATGACATTATTACATTATAATCATTATGTTATATTGACCATTAAATAAGCAATATTTGAGAGTTAAGAGTGAGAGCTAAATGAGAAGAAGAGAGCAAGATTTTGAAATGAAACAACCAAAAGAATCTCACTATGTCTCTTCACCATTGAGAAGTGTTGCGTTTCACTCACCTGTGATTGACAGGCAGGATGGATTCTCTGAACCAATCACAGACGAGATGCTCTGATTATTCAGAAATAAGTCTAAATCAACTCAAAACAAACATTAATTTCACTTGCTAATTGTTGTCCGTTGGCGGTGTAATTTTTAACACATTGCACTCAAATAATAGGTCTTAAATCTTACCTACAGCATATTTAATGTACATGTTCCATTTATCTATTTGTAACAATAGAAAATATATAAAAACTATTGCTGAAACATTTGAAAGCTGTTTTTTTTCAATATTGCAAGTCATAATCATGAATAAAAAGAATAGAATGTTTAAAAAATGTATCATGTATGATAAAAATCTAACCTCCTACACATCAGGATCTGTACCTCACCTTTTGGAGAACTGAACTGGCAGTAACAGCATTGGTAACTAACAGCATCAGTAACATATAAACATCTGTAACTGATGTTTAATTATGAAAAATAAATCTCCCCTGCCGCATAAGACAACATTAGACCATAGATTTGGGGGGGGGCAGGAAAACATGTTCCCAAATGTTGAGATGGCCTTGAATTGGACCCCCATTATAACTAACATATAATATAGAATAAATACATCTACAATATCATTATAATTTATCTCTAAGACTTAAGTGGCCTTGTAATCACACTGCAAATGTGTAAAATTGTTGTGATGTGATGTTGATAATTACAAAAATCTCAAATTGCGCTTTAACACAACAATGCAAAAACAAATCTTCTGGCACTTTGATTCATCGCTGTTTGATGAATATCTGATGACTGCTTTGTGAACACTTTTGTTTGTTCATCAATCTAAAGAGGTTGCCGACTCAACAGTATGGGAGGCTTTGAAAGCCTATAGGCCTATGCAGGTCAAATAATTGTATTATTAAGCTAAAGAAATCTCCTGGGGTTGGATCTTTCTAACTCTGTGAGAGTCGTATGTTCCTGCAGTTTCGGGACTGCAGTTCTCGGACCCAAGTTTCTTTTATTATTCTGACAGCCTCAGGGACGCACACATTTATTTTAACTTGGATGACAAAGGAATGTCATGAGTAACACAAGAATAATTAATGAAAACATGATGAACACGTAACACATGTAGCTAACCTAACACCTAAAGTTACCAATATCTAAAAATACCTAAACTAACCCAAACCCTAAATTTAAAAAACTTTAACAAAACATCTAAACCTAACTGTTGCAACATGAATGGTAAATGAATGTGTTTCCGTTCAGGCAGTCAGAACCACTATAGGGGTCCTGTGGGTCAGGAATATTTAGGAGACAAGAAATGCGAAGTGGAGTATCTAATGCCTTATGTTGTATGTGCCTGAGTAAATGGTTTCAAGAGAAATCTGGTTTCTGCACTTTATTACATTGGCGATGAGGATAAACTACACTTGTGAAGTACGATGGCGACATATGGGAAAATTGCAGAGTTTGACCCAGAGGTGGACGACTGGCAGCAATATGAAGAACGCTTGGATTTCTACTTCGCGGCTAATACCCTTACAGATGTGAAACAACAGCCTGCCGTCTTCCTGAGTGTATGTGGAGGGCGAACATCTAACCCTAACTATCAACTTATTCCTAAAATGAACCATCTAACCAGTTGAAATAGGGCTTATCCATCGTAACATCACATGGTCACAAAGGGCATCACAGGTATCACGGCATCAAAAGATCCTGTGAGGATCCTGGGAAGTCTTAGCAATGTATTAACGTAAACTCTGAACGGAATTCGCAACACCGACCTAGGAAAAATAAATCTGCTTTTGCCGGCGCATATGCTGACATGATGAACCACACTTGTCACACGGTGTCTTGAATTGGACAGTAATTGGATTGGACAGTAAATTTCACGTAAGGAAGCTTGTGAAGTGTATTTAAAAAAAAAACAATGCATGTACCAATCATGACAAGCTATGCAGTAAGGTGTGCTTGGTTAAGAATGTACAGATTAATGTGCAGACATTAATCTGCAGACACATACTGTAGCCTATTGACTAAGACTCGTACACGAACAATTATAAGAGATGGACACCCAAGGCCATGTGCAATGGGGAGTACCCCTTCCATATCTCTGAAGCACATTCCTCTGTACGAATAAAGACCCAGAACAGACACAAAATAGGCAGAACACTCTAGGCAGAGCATCCGTGGTTACGAAGCTGGGTGTATCTCTACATGTATTTTAGTACTCATTCCCTCCTTTGCTCAGCAGTTTATTGAACAGATAAATCATAAAATAAAGTGAGTTAAAAGTATTCAGATTTGAGAGTCATTCGTAAAGAACACAGCAAATTGGTGACCCTGACGTGATTAAAAAAAAAAAAAAAAAAAGGAAGAACGGACAAAGGACAAGAGGTGAGCCACAGCAGGCGGGAGACCGCACCATCTCTTCGACGGGCCCATACTAAATAAATAATATAACACAACCTATTGCTATAAAAGCTGAATCTGCATAGTTAGAGGTGGGTGGTTGAAAAGGTGCCGTGCGTGCCCTGTGATCCTGACCTGTGTGCATAAAGATGACTGATTATGTTATAATACTGCATTGTTGTATTAATGCATTATTGTGATACTACATTTGTTATTTGTGTTAGGACCTATTGTACTGCATAAAACTGCATGGAAACGGAGCAAAGTTGGGTAAATAAATAGAGGTAAGGGACTTCTGGAGAGGAAGGCCCATTTAACCATTTTCGGTCTGGGGCTGATAAAGTCAGTTTGAGTCTGGCAAATATAAAAAAAAAAAAGAAGAAAACCAGAAGGATCCAGATAACACTGTACAATAACTGATTACACTGTACAATAACAGCCAATAAATATTGCAACCTTGCACCTTATATTTCAGTTCATTGCATTATATTCTGTACACTGTTTGTTTAAAAATACTTGCACTATAATTAGTTTAGATTATATTTATTTTACATTTTTAGTTTATTTAGTTTTAGTCTATATTTATATCTTAATGTATATATATATATTATTTTTACATACACTTTTATTTTTATTTTTATTTTTATTTTTATTTCTATTCTGTAATGCTGCTGCTACATTCGAATTTCCCAGCATGGGATTAATAAAGTATTTCTATTCTATTCTATTCTATAAAATCTGTTAAAGGGGCGTTGGCTAGAATCCAATGGGTAAAACTTAATGAAAAAAAAAGTATATATATATACTTTTTTATTATATATAGTATGTATTCTTTATATATATTTATATATATATATAGTAATAACCATGGTGCGTGCCACTTAGATGTATGGATTATAACCCCGATCCAAGATGAATTGAGAGGTCCACCTAGAGCAGTGTTTCGCAAACTTTTTCTGTCATTCCCCACCACAGAAGAGGGGGATTTTCCATGCCCCACTTGTCCCATATTGCACCAACAAAATGGTTAAAAAAAAATACACTTGCAAGTTTTCAATTTTTTAATTTATTGAAGTAACAGTCAGTGGCATCTTAACACTACAACACCAGAAAAACATTAACACCAGTGTACAGAAAATTAAACTGTACTTCAGTTTCTCACTTTTCAAACAAGTGCAAAAAAACATGTGCAAAAATGAGCAGAGGCAGGTGAACAAATTACTTGCCTTATCACAGCATCAGTGACTGCAATGGGCCTGTTTTGTGCTACACATCTTTTCAAAACGGGGTTGAATGCTTGATACTAGGGATGCAGCAATACCACTTTTTTCAAACCGATACGATACCGATACTTTTATTTGTGTACTTGCCGATACCGAGTACCGATACCGATACTTTCTAGATTTGGTCTCTATGAAAGAAGTGCAATTCATTTGAACAGGCTATTCCAAGCCAAAACTAAACAGAGCTTTCTGGTTATAACAAAAAAAGCCTTCAAAGACTAAATGCCATCACATTAGACAAAATGTAAATATAACCAGATAAAGCGAATAACAACAAAAATAAATCACAAAAAGTGATCAGAACTATTGCTTAATAAGCACATTATCACATTTCAGTTATCAAAATATCCTTCTTTCAAGTACACAAACCATGTGGCACTATTCCCATGTTTCTTCAGAAAGTCTAAACAAATCAACGAACTATGTTGTCAAATGACGTCACCGTGATCTTTCACTTTATCATACACCTTTGGCAACATCACATCGGTGATGTAGAGGCGACTGGGAATCTCATATATGGGCTCTAGCACTTTTAAAAGACGGCGAAATCCGACATTATCAACAACTGAAAGTGGCTGGTCATTGAGCGCTATGAAGTGAGTAAGTGCCTCTGTTATTTGTATTGCCCGTGAGTTGTCTTTGGACATTTTCTCTCGCTTTTGCAAGACGTCATAAGGTTGGCTGCTTCGATCTTATGCCGCTAGCATTAGTGAACTCTGTGTACTAAGCACTATGGTGCGTCTTTCCTATGGAAGTACTTTCCTTTCCGCCTCTCGACACTGTAGCATTACAGATCTTACAGTCTGCCGGATGACGCTTTATCTTAAAATATGCCCAAATCGCCGACATGACTTAGCCTACTGTTACGTCTTTTCGCAGCGAACATTCACACACACAAGCCTTTGGCAGAATCTCTGAGTTTCTGCTCATTCATTATCTCCCCCGAGTTAGTTAGGTAGGACAACTCATCTCTGCATACAGCCGGTTTGATGTAGGCTACTGGCATAGTGGTATCGGTGCGTGGTATCGGCAATTAAAAACGAATACGAGTACGAGTATTTTAAAGAAGTATCAGCCAGATACCCGATACTGGTATCGGTATCGGTGCATCCCTACTTGATACAGCCACTCTCAAGTCATGCTCAACGTCAAGATGAGATCTGTACTTTGTTTTCAGTGAAGCAACCGCTGAAAAGCCAATTTCACAGAGATAGGATGTGGCAAATGGAAGAAAAGAGCCCACAGCTCTCTGCCCAATGAGTGCATATTGCCTTTCCACTTCTGTGTCCACTTGAGTGTCTCAGATGTAAATCTTAACCTCAGGGTGGAGTCAGAGGTCATTTAAATCAGTTGTTTTTCTTCAGTAGAGCTAAAATCAGCTGGTGCTGCAGAAAGAAATGAAATATTTTATTTGTCATTACATATTAAACACAAATCTGTTTGACAGACAGGCAGGCAGGCAGACAGGCAGACAGATAGATAGATAATAAATAGGCATATGTATCCTACAAAATAAAATATCAAAACACATACCTGCTGCATTAAATGGGTCCACAACCCAGTCATACTGTGTAACACTATTAGGAAAGTATTTTTTAAGCAATCCTCCCAATGCCGTGATGTGCTGCTGTATGCACGGGATCACTGTGGTGGCTCCAGAATCAATGTTTTCGGCGACTTCAGTGAGATTCTCAAAGACTTCATTCAGTATGTCCTTGATTGATGCGCCTTCCCCACACCTCGAGCTTTTGGATGAATCCAGTGATCTTGTCTGCCAGGTGAGGTAGGTACTTGTCTTTGCCCTGAAGCTGAAGATTTAATTAATTCAGCTTTGCAAATATATCACTGAGGTAAGCCAGTTTCATCAGAAATAGTTCATCACTAAATTTGGCCACTGCCTCGTACATGCGCTCTTCTTCCAAAAATACCCGAATCTCCGCTCTGAGCTCGAAGACGCGCGACAAGACTTTGCCTCGGGAGAGCCACCTTGCTTCGCTGTGAAACAGCACAGCTGTATGATCAGCTCCCATCTCCTCACTAAGAGCAGAGAAGAGTCGCGCTTTCAGAGGTCACGTTTTGATGAAATTGACCGCATCCACAACTGCTGTCAATTAAGTCTGGAGGCCAGCGCTTCCCGATGGATGATGGAGTGCGTCCACTGTGCATTTGTTGCGGCCCTTCCGATTAATGCCTGCAATCCGTTTCTTTTCCCTGCCATGGTCTGTGCACCATTTGACCAAAACCCCACACAATTTCCCCATTCCAGCTCATGTTCAGTGAAGTATCTGTCGATAATCTTGAAGAGCTCCTCAGCCGTGGCTCTTGTTTGCACAGATTTGCAAAATAACAAGTCCTCATTCAGTGACAGTGACTCTGAATTTACAAAGCGGACATAAGAAATGAACAAAGAGTTTTTACTGCTGTTCATGGCTTCGTCCACTGGTATTGCAAAACGATTTTCTTTCAGTTTTTCAAAGCAGTATTAAAAAAATATAAGTAAGTAAAATAACTATAAATGAAGAGCTCTTTTTCAAAACGCTATATATCCATTGTGATTGTTTTGAGATAAAGGACAATTATTTACCCAGACCTACATATTTTGCAAGTATTTAATTTATATAGTTAAAAATAATTTTTGGGTCAGTCTGAACAACATCAGCAATAATTGACAAATCAAACTAGAATGTTAATGATTATAAATCCAAAGATTACTATATTTCTTTTCAAAACGCTATATATCAACTCTCCACTACATATCCACCATGTGTTCTTTGCTCAAAATGTTATAAAACACTCATTTTTTTCAGTCTGTTTTAAAAACAAGATAACATACAATATCATGAGCTCACAGTGTAGTGTGTAATAAAATCAAGTTTTGTAAATAATGAAGTAATGACAATTAATTTATGTTTAAATCTAACGTTTTAAGATTATCCACCAGAGAAACAGTAAAAAAAGAACACAAATGGTCAATTAGTGCAATCTTCAGTGCAAAACACTGAACGCGCCATCTTTAATAGTATAACAAGTGTAACCTATTTTTATGGACTTGCCTCACTGATTTTAAGTTCCGGTTATAAGCTCTTATTTTGAAGGCTGAGCAGGAAGCGGAGGTGTTACGCTGTTGTGGTTGGTGGAGTTCCACGGTAGAAAGAGGTACGAAATAAAGTGATCCTCTAAAGCTGGAGCCTCCGTATTTGTTGTGTTCTAATATTATAAAGTATAGGCGACATCGGGAAACCCTCGGCTACACAAGTAACAGTTCATTAAGATTGTCCACAAGAGACACAGTAAAAAATAACACACATAAAAATGGCCAATTAGTGCAATATTCAGTGCAAAACCATTGAAAATGTCACCTTAATGACAAGTAATGAAATAACAATATCAACATTGATAATACATTAAATAGTCCATTCTAAAGTACTGAACCTGTAAGAGTTGCAAAGTTGCTTGAAGTGTATAACCTTTATGAGAAAACAAGACAGATTCAATTTAATACTGCATTACAATCATTCACTACATTATAGGAATTTATTCTGGGTCTTCGTCACTCTGGTGAGCGTTTTCATTCACATCAGATAGTGCAGCACTATAAAAAGCGCTCACTGCCTCAGACACACCTATTGCTTTCAGGAGAGCAACCACATCTTTCTTCTTTGCTTCCTTCACTGTGGTTTGGCTTGCAAGAATGGCAGGTTTCAGGTCAGCCCACTGTTTGCCCCGTTTCAGCACACTGTGGAAGCAGTACTCCCCATTGTATGCCACCTTCATGCCAACCTTGTTGGTACTCAAATCCAGCATGCGTGCTTCACTGATCTTGAAGCTTCTCTGTACCTTCACGCACTCTTTTGTAGCCGACTTGTAATCAAAAGCCTTCCAGTCTGTGCCGTAAATGTACACATTTCCAAACTGCTGCAGGAGGGCATGGTATTCTTGTGGCAGGAGAATTGTGTCGATCCTTCTGAGTTTCTGCTCAATCCTGCCAAAAACTCTGTCTGCGGGGAGATAGCTGTGCCCCCTGACTGGAAATGTGTGCTCAATGCAAAGAAGGTTTGCCTTAGCTCCATGAGCATGGAGACCATGGTAATATTTTTGTTTTGTCCATAGCACGAGTCACTGAAGAGCCGAAGCCCCTTGGATCGGCGAATTTGACTGGCAAGGCGAACTGTGAAGCAGTCATTCAATGCAGATGCAATCATATTGCTGTCCTTGGGACTCTGATTTTCCTGCCACACATACAGATGGACATTCTCCTTTGGCTGGTGACTATTCTCTCCATGGTGTCTAATAACACCAAATAGGTAGAGATACAGCTGACGAGAGTAGTAGGCCTGCCCTATTGGAGTTCTTGGAAGGATCAGGTTCTGCATCATATCAAAGAAGACGGATACAGAATCATTCGCAACTCTGCCTAGTAGGTCATAGAAAACACGAGCTCTACGACGATGCAAGATGAATGATGCAGATTCTATCTGCCTCTCTGCTTCACTCATATTCAGATCTTTGATTCTGAATTTGTATTTGCCACAATCAGAACATACATCTGTTGCCGGGTGGCCGAAGCCAAGATTGAAATTATTGGCAAAAACAGAGTAGTAGAGGGAGTAGCTTGTGTGTGCGTGGTGTACAGCCTCAAAGAGCTTGTGCATCTTGCGCACACTCAGGTCAGTTGGCAGATATCTGCGCCCAGGTGCTCCCCTCCGCCCATAGTGGCTGGCCCTGCACGTGAAGGTCTTGATATGATTTATGATCAGTTGCCTTCTACTGTCGTTCCTATCGATGTTTCTCGCACCACCTCTTCTCTCGGGACGAGCCTCTGCAGTCTCAGCATAATACCGGGCAACCCAGGAGGCCCGGTCTTTGCTGATTCCTGTGGTAAAGTGAGGGTAAATTAATGAGTTAGATCGACTTCAATGTAAAACCAACATACATACACGTCATTACACACACTATAAACATAGCCCTGTACACAATCAACTTAAAACACTGATCTTGATGTTCCAAGTAGCCTAGTTTTAGCCAAGTAATCTAGAGCATTGTCTCACAACCTTTTTTGAGTAACGGCACCCAATAATGTAGATTTCGCACACACACATGCGTGCGCACACACACACCACACACACAGCCGTTTTTTTTCATGGGTTGAGGTAGCACCAGTCATGAAAACTTCCACCCCTGGAGCTTACACACAGTTAGCACCGTTTTGTCTAGAAATGGCTTCAGCCATCCACTACACAAATAAAGGGATGTGTACAGGGGTGTGTTTTTTGTTTCTTACCGGTGCTACCCCCCCAACCCCCCACCCCCACCCACAAACAAGCAATAAACAAACAAAATAAACATGTGCACTACAGATCTATGTCGCTGCATGATTATTTTGGGTGTCTCTTCATATGAGGACACTTGTCTCAATTGACCTTTGGCTAAGCCACGCCCCCCCTTAGTTACTGTTGCTAGTCCGTCAAACAACCAACTTCTGGGCTCTGTTTTGGTCAGTGGGTTCAACATGGCCTATATCACTCTTCCTGCAGAATTACTGTCAACATTTTATAAATCAGCAAATGAAGTGTCGGACCGTAGTAGGCAAAAGGGACTGCAATATGCGTTCGAAGGATATATACATGACATACAGGTAAAACGCAATGAGGAAGGTATCCAAATAGAGGCAAAAGCGTATCGGTCACAGTCCAAGAACGAACCACCGCACACCCTACACATCGAGACGGAGGCTGGGACTAATAATATCAAGGAGCAACCTTGTTCATGTAAAGCTGGGTAGGTCTCAATTCATTATTGTAATCGTTATTACAAAGCAAACGCACTACGCACGGCTAATGTTGCATAAAGTTATTAGTACTGGCGCATCAAAAAGTTGGAACGACAATGTTTTGGTTAGCTCCACAGGGTTTTGCTCACACATCATTGGTCTCATCCATACCCTGGATCTCAGTAAGGCACAAAATAAAATCAACGTGCAAGCTCAGTCCTCGACAAACTTACCCCAACAATGGCATAAGCCAAGAGGTGCCAAAGTAACGCCACAGCCCGTGACAGCAGTTATTGTGGCCAGGGCCAAGATGGAACGAAAACGGAGACCCATCTTCTGTCAATACAGCAATGACAGGTGAGTCACAACTATGTTGATTTTTAACACCATGTAGGCTATCCCATTTTCTACTTCAACCATAACAAATAATTCAATTTAATAATTCAATGTAGCCTAAGAGTGCATAACATGAGCAGACAAGTATTTTGTGTTTCAAATCACTTGACATAAGTAGAAATGTATGACTTTTTCATCTCACAGGGCCATCTCTGAGGTTACACATCAGGATTTGATGTTATTGAATGAGATGACAGGGACACCTATGAGCTACATAGCGAGCAAACCCCCGATAGATGTAGTATTAGGTCAGGGGAAGTACCCTCTTGGAAGTGGCTTGAGCTATCAGGTAAAGCAGATTATGTAAAACTGTTAAAGATAATGACTATCCCATAGCATACATTTGATTTCCCATAGCGTCCCATAGCATACATTTGATTTCATTCACAGTAACAATAATTGATTGATCAACCATGTTAAAACATACTTAAAAAAAAACATTCAAATACAGGAGCTTATCGTAGAGAAATCAAAAACATTGGGCTGGATCCTATGCTTTTATGATGTTTGGCTGGAAATTGGACAGCATACAGACCACAAACCATATCTGATTTATATTTCCAAGCCTGACATTAGGGATCCTTTCGGAAACAATTTTGAATTTCTTCACTTTGGCAATGGCTCTTTCTACATGTACTCGGTGTTTGGCTATTTTCTTTCTCATCTCAACATCTGTGGCTGGCATCTGACCATGTGATTTGGCAAAGGGGGGAATATTCAAATTAAGCCCAAGCTCTTGTACATCCTTTTCAATAAGAAAACCCTTATCCACCATTAGCCCATCACCTGCCTTTAGGTAGCCACACTGAAGCAGACCTTTCAGTAAATCCTTGATTCCACATTGTCTAAATATCTCTTGGTCTGAGATTGATCCAGTGTAAAGTGTGGATACAAAGATAATGGCGCCACGAGGATCACAGGCAATAAGACACTTAAGTGTGTTGGCAGATTTGTAGTTAGAGTAAGTCTGACTTTGAAGTAACAGTGATGTTGTTTTTTCTGTCTTAATCTCTGTACAATCAAGAATGGCAAAAGTTGTAGGGAACTCTGCTCTGTAGTTGTCAGGCATGTTTTCTCTTATGCTGTCCCTGTGTGGCCAGATAGACACGTTGCCTAGTCTACCATACATAAAATCAATCCATGAATTGAACAAAGTGCTAACAGTGCGTTCTGGAACTTGAAATTTGAACGCCAGCTCTTTCAGATCAAAGTTCTGCCTCAGCTTCATAAGCACAAGTAGGAACTGTTGTCGTAAAGGCATGAGGTTGATATGCTGATCTACTCTGTGGTATGTCACAGGGCTAAGTGTTGGCATATCTGTTGTAGTACTGGGTATTCTGAAAAATGTGCACATCTTATTAAACGTGTCATTACTAAAACCTGTGCAGTACTTAAAGTACGCAGGCACACTGCAGTTACATATATTCTAAGGTGTGAGTGGGTAATGAGCTTGAGTGGGTGTGCTGTGAGTGAATGGATGAGATGCTTGATAATTTTCAATCTCTTCCCTCAGCAAGGCATTTTCTTTTTCTTTATCAGCAAGTTGCCTCTTTAGTCTATTTACTTCCTCTTCCTTTTGGTCCTCTGTGTGATCCTGGTGTGAATCCTCTGCGTGAACCTGGTCCTCAGTGTGGTCCTCTCTATGAACCTGGTTTTCTGTGTAAAAACATAATGATGAAATGATTAAAATTATGCTAGTATAAAAAAGGAAACATAATGTAAGTAATAAACATGTTTTTTCCCTCTTCACTGCATACAGCTCCCACTATTGGACAACACTTTGGAAGCATCCTCCCAACCAAACTCCGCTGACTTTCCAGCATTCCCTTTGCCACCACAGCCAGGTACTTTCTGTACTGTCCTTAATGAAGTGCAGATGGAAAGGTACAGTACTATGGTAGTCTTAAAGTCTGAGGCAGAGGCACTTGAGAAAAACACCAGACAGCAGAGTAGCAACAACATCTGGCATCAAGTCCGCTCTATTCGCCTAACCTCATCCTCTTTCAAGATAATTTTCTCTAGAAGAGCCGATTTTGAACAGCTTGCCATCATCATGCAGAGGAAGAAGAAGAAAGTCATGACAAAAGCCATGAAGAGAGGTCTGGAGCTTGAGCCAGCTGCTGCAGCCCAGTATGCTGCCATCACTGGCAATGAAGTACAAGTGTGTGGATTTGATGTCAACCCTAACGCCCCCTATTTGGGTACATCCCCTGACAGAAGGGTTCAGAGTGGTGAGGATGAGACCTATGGACTTCTAGAAATTAAATGTCCAATGAAAAACAGTTACACCGATTGCCAGTACATTAAAGAGATTAGTGATGACACCTACCTACAGGCTCAATCATGCTCATGAATATTATTTCCAAATCATGGGACAATTGGGGATAACTGGGATGCCATGGTGTGACCTATTTGTTTTATGTGAAAGTGACCATCACCTGGAGCGAATTTATTTTGATCCCGAGATGTGGAGGAAAATAAAAGATAGACTTGACTGGTACTTTTTTGAGTACTTTCTTCCTACAATGTGCAGTGAGAGTTAACAACAGTCACATGAACTGTAGCCTACCTGTTTCAATGACCACGGATAACTCCTCTGATGTGGTATCCTGCACTGATGATACTGTGGCGATGTCTCCGTAAATACATATGTAAAATCGATTAAAGTGTTACATTCTGATGCTGTGTTGTGGCTGTAATATTCTTTCTGTAATTTAATTATTTTATGATAATTCTTACCTTTTAGTTGGTAGTCTTCGACATTTAACAACAGCACTTCCTTCACCAGGAATAGCGGAGAATGGATTTGGAAATTCTGGACTTGGTTCCCCATTGACAAAGTGCTGAAATAGTAATGTAAAATATTGATGAGCTGTGGCAGTATGGTGGCAGTAGTCACCTTGAAAACTACAACAATAGCGTGTCTGTAGCATTAACGTAGGATGTTTTTATTTTATCTTGCATAATAAAGTAAACATCTAGCTGCTAGTCTTATTGTCAAAACAGACAATCCACCTGTGCTTACGTGATAGCTAAGCTATCCCTAAGATTGTTTGCTAGCACCTTGATTCTTCATTATTTATGTTAGAGAATCGAAATCATAACCTATAACAACGTGAAACTGTCTAACCAGTATATCTTCAGTGTAAAATTAAAAGCAAAACTTACCTTAGAGCACACAAAAGTGTGCTTATTAATCCTTGAGGGGTTGAGCTGACTGTAAGGACGTCCACACAGTTTAATCCAAAAATGGCATTTGTCAGGATTTAACTTGGGTTTTGGGAAGGGATAAAAACGGACACCCCCCTCCAACCTCTCTGGGAAACGCGTATCTGTGTTACAAATACCCCAAGCACAACGTTTAACCATACTGTTTATAACATTAAGATAATAATAGCCTGCCGAGATCGTAAATCAGGGACTCCTGCATTAAAGTCCATTGAGCGCTGTCAAAAAGTGTCGGACCTCTGTCGGAGCTCCTTGTTGGCTGCGCCGTGATTGGTCAATCAACATTCTAGGGTGTGGCTTAGCCAAAGGTCAATTGGGATTGTGTGGTTGTATGTGTTTTCTACTTAAATAGCAGACCTTACTTTTTTTTCACATGTGGGTTTTTGGGCCGCATTAAACCTATTGTCTTATCGGTACTGCGCACCAGCTGTAAATTTTATACCGGTGCTACGCACCTGTACGCACCCGTCAGTGTAACTACAAAGGGAAATCGCATACAAAACGGATTTCAACTTATTCAAAAAATGAAAACTGTACTCACCCAAAACTGACAGGAATGTGGCCTTGCAAACTGGCACTTTGTTGGGGTGCTCATCACACAGCAGGCTGTATTTTACGGTGACATTCCTCTCCTTCTGTCGGGTTTCGTCATTCTGACGCTGTTGTTTTGCCTTAGATATCAGGTGACATCAGGTGAAGAAGTGCTCCGTCCTGTTCCACTTTATGAGGTTTATCATGAAACTTCTGAAAATTAATGACAAGGTCATCGGGTGTCAATCTATCTGCTTGGCAAAAGCATTTAGCTGAGGTGTGTGGACATCCAATGGCGGGAATTCGTCCTCCACCAGAGTAGCGCATTTTCTTAGCTCGTTGGCGTTCATGATTGTCTTTGTTTAAACGCCGTCGTCTTCCACCAGGTGTGGGCTTAACGGCTACTTCGGAACCATCAAAAGCGTTAACCACATCAAAAACATCCATTTGTCCGATTTACCTCATGCCTCAGTGCGCCGCCACGGCAGATATTTTGGGACGCTCACTGAACTCTACTGTTGTTCTCTTCACACTCTGATTGGCCGAGAGGATATGTCGCACTGTGACTCGAAACGAGTGTTGCGCCTATCACGGTTTGGAATAAAATTACACCTTTCGGAACAGTTTAAACAGGGATATGTACCGATTTGGTTAGAAACATTTATGGAGCAGTGAGTAGGCTCGGTGTACAGCAGAATGACTTGACAAAGTCGTTTTTATTTTATTTGGCGTTTATCGCGTTTTGGAAAAGAGCTCTTCAAATATATATATATATACAATGTACAATGAATATGGAATACGGAGCAGTAGTGCATGCATAGTCAAAATGGTGGTCCCGAATGAGTACACACTGTACACACTGTGCGTTAATGTAACGCAGATGATCTGAAGATGCCACGTTAATGTAGCATGTAGGACTGTGTGGGGGAAGGGAGAGGGGGGGGGGCTCCGGGCCTTGTTGAAAAGGCTAGTGGCAGACGGGAAAAAACTGTTCTTGTGCCGTGAGGTTTTGCTCCTGATGGACCGCAGCCTCCTGCCAGAGGGGAGTGCCGCAAAGAGTGTGTGACCGGGGTGGGAGGGATCGGCCATAATCTTGCCTGCACGCCTCAGGGTCCTGGAGGTGTACAGGTCCTGGAGCGACGGCAGATTGCAGCCAATCACCTTCTCTGAAGACCAAATGACGCGCTGCAGTCTGCCCTTGTCCGTGGCGGTGGCAGCAGCGAACCAGATGGTGATGGAGGAGGTGAGGATGGACTCAATGATGGAGGAGTAGAAGTGCACCATCATTGTCCTGGGCAGGTTGAATTTCTTCAGCTGCCTCAGGAAGTACATCCTCTGCTGGGCTTTCTTGATGAGGGAGCTGATGTTCAGCTCCCACTTGAGATCCTGGGAGATGACAGTTCCCAGGAAGCGGAAAGACTCCACAGTGTCAATTGTGTAGTCGCAGAGGGTGATGGGGGCAGGTGAGGCTGAGTACTTCCTGAAGTCCACAACCATCTCCACTGTCTTTAGAGCGTTGAGCTCTAGGTTGTTTCGGCTGCACCATGTCACCAGATGGTCTACCTCCCACCTGTAGTCAGCCTCATCAGAAATGAGTCCGATGAGGGTGGTGTCATCCGCAAACTTCAGAAGCTTGACGGACTGGTGACTGGAGGTGCAGCTGTTTGTGTACAGGGAGAAGAGCAGAGGAGAAAGAACACAGCCCTGGGGGGAACCGGTGCTGATGGTCTGTGAGTCGGAGATGCGTTTTTCCAGCTTCACATGCTGCTTCCTGTCAGACAGGAAGTCTGTAATCCACCTGCAGGTGGAGTCAGGCACGCTAAGCTGGGAGAGCTTCTCTTGAAGCAGAGCCGGGATGATGGTATTGAAAGCAGAGCTGAAATCCACAAACAGGATCCTGGCGTAGGTTCCTGCGGTGTCCAGGTGCTGGAGGATGAAGTGGAAGGCCAAGTTGACTGCATCGTCTACAGACCTGTTGGCTCTGTAGGCAAACTGCAGGGGGTCCAGGAGGGGGTTGGTGATGTCTTTCAGGTGTGAGAGCACAAGGCGCTCAAAGGACTTCATAGCCACAGAGGTCAGGGCGACGGGTCTGAAGTCGTTAAGTCCTATGGTCCTTGGCTTCTTGGGGACAGGAATTATGGTTGAGGTCTTGAAGCAGGCTGGCACGTGACATGTCTCCAGTGAGGTGTTGAAAATGTCTGTGAACACTGGAGACAGCTGATCAGCGCTGTTCTTCAAGGTGGATGGGGAGACAGAATCCGGTCCAGCAGCTTTCCGGGGGTTCTGTCTCCTGAAGAGTTTGTTGAAGTCCCTCTCGTGGATGGAAAGAGTCATCGCCGAGGCGGGTGGGGGGGTCGAGGGGGGACCTTGTGCTTCACTGATGCAGATTTCACCATTCGCTTTTCCTGCTGATGGTATTTGGTGAGTTTTCGTTGAAAAGAAATAATGGGTTTATCAACGTGAGTTGGGTGTGATGTCTCCAAGTGTCTGCGCAATTTGTTAGGCCTCATACTGTCTGCTGCCAGCTGTCATCATCATACTTTCTGACGCTTCATCATACTTTCTCTTTGGTTGGCATTTCGATTGGTTTGGCCTGTCTATCTTCTCTTTCTGAGTTGTCGTCGAATCACCAACTTTTGTTGCCCTTGTAACAAACTTGTCAATTTTTAACTTTAACCGATATAGCCTACACACGTCTGCTGCCCTGTTGTTCTGTTGTCATTTTCCCACCGCAATTAACATGGCGAAGTCTAGCCTATTATTCGCTCTACGGTTCCAGACAAGCTTTTTTTTTTTTTTTTTGCTGGTTTCCTATCTAATGTTCTTTAATGTAATATGTTTATGACAATTACGGAATCCATTGTGAGTGGGTGTTTTAATTGAGTGAGCTTTATCGGCAAAACAGAAAGGAATGACCAAAAAAAGAAAAAAGCAATTTTTTTCTGATTACATGCACCACACCTGCAGTACCTCCGCACCCCACTAGTGGGGCACGCCCCACACTTTGAGAAACACTGACCTAGAGGGAGTGACGTTCAGTGGTTTTATACCGATAAGCGCACAGACCCCGTCACAGGGACAGTGGTCGTAACCCCAGAACTGAAGGAGGATTTAGTGCAGCAAACAGTGCGAATAACTAATTGGACAGCAATAGAAAGACATTTCCCTGAGCAGGTGGAGAGCCTAAAGCTTGTTGTAAAAGCTGTGTGCACGTGGGACTGGGTGACGACCCAGTGCCAGCGGCTACACGCCGAATCAGAGACACGTACCAGGGCGACAATAACCCTCCCTGGCCCGAAAACCTCTTTACCAACATATTATGAGAAGGAAGACGCAAAATAGAGGCCAGAAGTTGACTATTTAGCCACATTAGGGCTTAGACTAATTCCGGTGTTGAAACCGATTACCAGACTCTTTCCGAGAGAGAGGGAAGACGGAGGAGGAGCGGATAAAAGGAGAGTATTAGACCTCCATTAGGACAGACAGGCAGCTAGAGGAGAGCCCTATCAGTACCAAGTAGAAGAAGCAGAGGAGGGGACAATCCTCCAGCTCTCCTACCTAGAGGGAGAGCTAGTGGCGGACGACAGGAGGGTATTCCGATCTGCTGGCAGGACACCATCCTTCCAAGGAATGATAGCTGAGACAGTCCAACCCACTACCCCGTTGGCCGAAGGGGAGCCTAAACTCACTACCCATGCCGAAGATAGGGTCGTTGTATATACGTTTCTGGCGGCAAATGCAGACAGTAAAGGCCCCCTCAGCTCAAAGCAGCAGAAAGAACCTGCAATTTCCTTGGGGTGCACCTGAACAATAAACTGGACTGGTTGGACAACACTGAGGCCCTCTACAGGAAGGGACAGAGTAGGCTGTTCTTCCTGAGGAGGCTCAGATCTTTCAATGTGTGCACTAGGCTGCTACGGATGTTCTACCAGTCTGTGGTAGCCAGTGTCACCTTCTTCGCTGTTGTGTGCTGGGGAGGAGGCATTAGGAGCGGTGGTGCCAGCAAGCTGAATAAGCTGGTGAGGAGGGCGAGCTCTGTGGTGGGGATGAAGCTGGACTGTGTGGAGGCGGTGACAGAGAGGAGGATGAGGGGGAAGCTGCAGGCAATCCTGGACAACCCCTCTCACCCTGTCTATGCCGAGCTGAGGCAACTCAGGAGCACGTTCAGCCACAGGCTCACTCAGCCTCGTGCCTCAAGGCGCTTGGGGGGCTCTTTCATCCCATCAGCTATCAGACTCTACAACACCTCAACCACCCGCTCCCAATGTCTCGATAGCCCCAACACCTCCAGATAATGGACTGAACACCGCACCCCACACCTCTGGACTGTTTTCCTAGGCTGCTGTAACTTATGTCTTCTCACATGTCTACTTGCTACCTCTGTACATTTGCACATTTTGTATTTTGCACATTTTGCACACTTGCACATCCATTTTGCCCAATTTATCTGCACATCTATTTTTACTATTATTTTTTTATATCTACACCTCAGCAGGACTCAGTTACCAATTGCACTGTTCATCTTCATCTACTAATTGCACTGTTCATCTCAATGATGACTACTATGTATGTCCACCTACCAATTGCACCAGTGGCGGTTTTAGGCACGGGCAGACTGGGCAGCCGCCCGGGGCGGCACTTTGGGGGGGGGCGGCACGAGATCGTCAAAAAAAAAAAAAAAAAGCGCTTCTCTATAATCTATCTATCATGTCACTATGTGGGGAATTGGCAAATTGTCGCCCCCCGCAACTGCAGGGGGCGACAATTGGGGGGGGGCAGTGTTTCCCACACATTGACGAGACTATGGCGGTGTAATTCATAGACAGTAAAAGAGATGGACACAGGGATCACGTCGTTTTCAATGGGAGGCGTTGAAGCCAGATTTCAGATTTTCAGTTGGGCCCTTTGTCTACTGCGCAAACTCGAGAACCAGCCTGGTGACGTCGACCAACGAACTCAATACGATAAATTGTCTAGTAGATGCTCAATCACAAATCAGAAATTGCCGTAAATGTTTCCCCGACATGAACAGAAAAGTAAACGGGCATGACTATGGCTATGGCTTTCCAATCGTTCAAGCGTTTTTCAACGAATGTCCCGCTTTTACTGTCCATATCGTCTGAGTTCATTCTCTGTCTGAGTTCTTTCCTGTCACGTCCGATCGCCGCGAAAAAAATTTAACTGTCTGACGTACAGCCAATCACAACTGATTGGCTGTACGCTTGAATGGGAGTACATTCAAGCGTACAGCCAATCATATTGTGTTGCGTCATCAGTAAACGACGGACCCCGAGCCGATCTGGTACCTACACCGGCCGCTCCGCTCACTTTCGCCCCCCGCTCCACTTAAAAATCATGCCGCTCCACTGAAATCGCTCCACGATCGCTCCAATTTAAAAGAGGGAGAAATAATCTACTACGAATTGCCACCTTAAACAGAAAATGTACATACTAAAGAACTAAGAGCAACGGCAATATATTTCAGTCATAGAACATTTATTTTAAAAGATAGACAAGTGCAACAAGAAGACACACGTTTGGATTTGGGCATGTCAGACTCGTGGTGTGAGCGGTATTGGAGCGACACTAGAGCGGAACAGAGCGGCCGCTCCGGCGTCTGAATAAAAAAACGCTCCACGCTCCAGCAACATTCCATCCGCTCCTCGCTCGCTCGCGCTCCGCTCCGCTCACTAGCTCTGGCCCGGACTCATTTCACCTAGTCAATTAGACTTCACTAGCAGCCCAATAATATGCCTACACAGGTGGGCTGCAGCGTTTAATATAAGGGGAAATCCTCGCGGCTGGATTGGCTCCCCAACGTTCTGCTTCCCCCCGTCGCCATGGCAAGGCGTCCTCGCGACCCCCCGCCCCCCCCCCAGCTGCACGCTTGACAGTTCACTAGTAGTATAAAGGCTCAGCACTGTGTTTTAGTCATTTTTGTATAAATGCTTTCTGAAAACTCCTCAACCACATTTAGTATGACACATTGTGTCATCAACATGCATATCAGTACCAGCAGTTTGTAAGTAATTTGTCAGTAATTGATATGTGATAAATTGGTTTTCAAAATTCACCAGATTGATGCATTTAAATGAAATCTACTGAATTTTTCTCCCAGGGGGGCATGCCCACGGACCCCCCCTAGAGGATTGCGAGCCCCCCACCATAGTCTACAAAAATCCTGTGGGAAACACTGGGGGGGGGGGGGGGCGGCGGCGCTCGGAGGGAATCTCGCCCGGGGCGTAATTCAATGTAGAACCGCCACTGAATTGCACTGTTCATCTCAATGATGACTACTATGTATGTCCACCTACCAATTGCACTGTTCATCTCAATGATGACTACTATGTATGTCCACCTACCAATTGCACTGTTCATCTCAATGATGACTACCATGTATGCATGTATATAGGTTTTCATTTTTTCATCTGACCTGATTCTAAGAGCTCGCATATAATTTTATCTTAATTTAGGTCAATCTATTTATTGTTTAGTGTATATTGTCTATAGTCAGGTCTTCTATTGCACTCCTCTATCCCCTTGTACTGCTGGTCAAGGTGAATTTCTCCTAAGGGGGATTAATAAAGGAATATCTTATCTTATCTTAAAGAATGGCAGAAGAGGGAGGAAAAATGCAGGCACGAATGGGAGACACAAGGAGTGTGACCAACAGAAGGAAAAATAACCAATGAATTAGCACAGGAAGCATGAAATACAACAGTGGCACAAAGGAGAGAGAACTCAAAAAAGAAAAATCCCAAGATGACCCAACAGGCCTGGAAAAAATGAAAATGTATGGAAAACCCATTCTGACAGGCTACCATGTGGCCATACAGGCAGACAAGAAGAGGACAGGCCATCCGAGTATAGCCCCTCCCCCGGAAGAACCATCCATGGACGCACCGGTTGAATTGAAATAGTGTAAAAATGTTGAAACTGTGTTTGAAATAGATGCCTTTATCCCAAATAACACAGCACCAGACGGGTTGGTAACAAAGCCCCTGTCCGGTGTAAAGGGAAACGCCACGGTTTTTCCATACTGAACTATGTTCTTCCCTTATCTTTGACGAGTTGATAGATATCTATCTCGCCTTCGTGCATGCACTCAATCGCTCTGGCGCATAGCTCTACTTCACTAGAATGTAGCTTGGCCCAGTATATTCCTTAAGATCCAAAAGGGGGTGAAGTTAGAAGCGACCAAGCACTTGTGACAAATTTTTATTAATGGATAGCCCCTTGAGATGAACCATCTCGTTTTCAAGGGGGTCCAACATAAAACACATAACAACACAATAACATACAGCATGCACAAGGCTCTCAACCACCAACCAACCCACACATCATTCCCGCAAACCCACTGCACCCATACAAAATAAGCAAGAATGCATACAGACATACATATTATGTAGTGCCAATCGTAATAAGAGCATTGATAACAATAATGATAATACTGTGTAATGTTATCAATGTTAATAGGTACAACATAGTAATAGTATATTAGTAGTATAGTAATAGTAGTAATATTACAATAGTAATAATAATAATAATAATGATAATAATATACATCATTATACCATACCAAGCATATATAAATACATATAATAGCTGTGTTAACAATAGGGATAAAGAGGACATTACCATTAGAAGCAGTTGCAAGATGTTTTGATAAACTTAAATAGTGAATTCTTGAAAATGGGAAATGAGTTGATTATTCGTATATTATTGGGTAGGGTGTTCCAAGACCAGTCTGAAGGAGCTTTGAATTTGAAAGCACGTCTGCTGAATTCTTTATTTATTCTAGGAACAAAGGTTGCTGGGTGTGTCTTGAGAAGATATGGAGATGTAAATGGGATTAAATATTGTTTTAAGTAACTGTACGTACACACCGCCAGCGACTTGAGCTTCCAAAGATTCCGGAAGTCATTCACTTTCAATGGAAGCCGGCTTCTCTCAGCTGCAAGAAGCGGCAAATCCGTCGGCGTCGCGTTTTGGGCGTCTTGAGCGACTTGAGCGTCAAGCAGAAAGTTGAAATTGAGTTAACTTTATGGTAATGAGCTATGACGCTGTTCAGCGGCAAACGACCAGTAACCAATTGGAATAGACGTGTAATAGGAAATATTTTCGCTCTAGAACGCTCGTTTTAAGCAGGAATGCAATTCATTTGCTCACGATAGCACAGATTTGACCAATTGCACGATGCAAATGCATATTTCACTTAAATCAACGCCAGTTATTGTAATATATAGGCCACACACACAAACTATAACAGGGCTGCCGATTCTGTACTACAAACAGCCAGGCGATGTGTCATGCAAAACTGTCAGCACATAGCCATCACTCGACACAAGTGAATTAGCGGTTTATTTATTTAGGTTCATTATTCTCCCCCCCCCCCCCCCCCAAACCAAATGTGACCAAAACGGTTATACAATTCCTGTCATTATATATGTCATTATAAAAGGTTTCTAGTGTTGTATGTATTGGCCGTGCAGTGGCTGCTTGTGCTTTTTCTTTCAATCTTGTGTTTCTGGCGCCTTGTTTGCTTGGCGACTCCTTTAAAAGATAGAACATGATCGTACATAGAATACCGCTACGTCAGAGCGGCCAAAGCGTCTGAGAGCTTCCCCTAAACTTTTGACAAGCGTCCTTGGCGGGGCGTCCAGAGCTTCTTGGAAGCTCAAGTCGCTGGCGGTGTGTACGTACAGTAAGGGGGACAGTGAAAATGAATGCATTTAAAGATAAATTGTAGCCAATGGTAATGTCTTCTTGTATTGAGTGGTAACCAATTCAAAGATTCATACAAGGAGCAGTGATGTGTTTGATATGGACACCTTAAGATAAACCTGCAGAGACTATTGTAGATGGCATTGAGAGGTTGAAAATGTATTTCAAAAGTGTTCTGGTAAACAATGTCAGCATAATCCAAAATAGGTAGTAATAACTGGGTAACAATTATTTTCCTGATCTGAAGGGTAAAACAGTTTATGGAACGGTAGAGTATGGCTAGATTACAACTTAGTTTGTTTGTGATGGATTCAATGTGATATTTAAAAGAAAACAATGGCTCAATCCAGAGGCCAAGATATTTAAAGGAGGTAACATGATCAAGTGGTGAGCCATCACTGAAAGAAATGGAAAGATCAGAGACATCACCAAGCCCAGGTCTGGTGCCAAACAACATACTACATGATTTATTTTTATTCAGAATTAATTTATTCGAGAAGAATCATTTCTGAACTGAGGCAAACTCATGTTGCAAGGAATTTTCTATAACAGATTTATTATCACTAGATGTATATATTACGGTGTCGTCAGCATATAAATGTACTTGACAAACGGAGCAAGTTTTTGGAAGGTCATTAATAAAAATGGAGAAGAGGAGTGGTCCTAAGGATGTACCGTGAGGTACTCCCTTCGAGACAATTAAATAGTCAGAATGATTTCCACTAAAACTTACACACTGTCGTCTGTTATGAAGATATGAGTTGAACCAAAGTAGACTATGTTGAGAAATACCGATGGAGTAGAGTTTATCAAAAAGTAGGTAATGGTCAACAATATCAAAAGCCTTAGTTAAAGATCCCATGCCACACCTATTTCATTCATTTTTGTACAATCCTTGATGTCCTTTGATCGAGTTTGTTTGAACATTATTTGTGTTGGAAATGTCTTGGATAGCTTATTTCAAGCTATTATAGCATCACTGAAAAGCCTGGTAGAAAAGACGACTGGTTTTCTCATGAATATTCGTGTATTAAATTCTGCTTTGCTCTGATTGGATAAGCCTCTGGACGACTAAACAGCTGTCAACGTGCTTACCGAGGCACAGCAAACCTAAAAACAATGGCAGGGATTTTGCCTTACGTGTTTGATCCAGAGTCGGAAGATGAGCCTGAAGGAGCAGACCAACAACAACCACAAACACGTACGATGATGGAAGTTTCAGAATAGTAATTTGTGCTAACTTAATTACCATTGATAAAGTTTGATAAAGGTTTGATAAAATACTGGCATAGGGCTTAGTGGTGGCTATACGCCAATAAACGGAGCGTAAGCCTATTCCCACCTCTTTTATTTTCCGAAATAGATTATGCATTTTCAAATCGTTTATGAACAATGCATTTTGTAATATTACAAAATAACACGGTATTATCCACATCTAGGCTACGTATAGTAATAGTACAGGCCTATGCACTCAACTTTCCCGGAGGCTACCTGTCCAAACACTTATAGTATGTCTTTTGTAATCATCACGTCGTGGTTCACCTTGCTATGATAACCACATTTCTGCTTTTTATTAGACCACTACACACCTGCATATAGCCCTTTCCATCAAATAGCTTGTTAGTGATTGCTTTATTGATAGACATTCTAACAGAGCAACAAGGTTATTCAAATAGGCCTAGGATAGTCATAACTCTTTTGTATTGGCATTCAGAGATGTTGTAGGCCGATTTTTTCATTTTGATTTTTTTTATATATATTAGGGAGGCCTATAGCCTAATTTGTGTTTCATTATCGATGGCTGCCAAACACATTGCCTACCCTTTGCTTCAGGTGTACTTGTGAGAATTGCTCTACAATGCAGACAGATGTGGAGAATGTATGCTGCAGGGAGACACCGACGGTAAGACAGTGTCACCATGGGTGATATGGATTACATTTTGGATTTTCACTGTCAGTAAAATCAGATTTTATTGATCAAACATATCTGATTGCACAGGTTGTAAGAATAATGGAAGAGGAGAATCCATCAATATTATGCATGGCCCTCCACCCAGGACTAGATCCAGTTTGTTTCAATAGGTATTCCCAGCTAAATGCCCTGAACATTTATCAACGCGATTATGGGAACTTACAAGTAAGAGGCAATGAGTAAGTGAGATGAAAAAATGTCTACACTACGGCACATCAGCATATTCAAACATGTCTACCAAGCTCATACACTATTTTGTATAGTGAAAGTCAAAGTGATGGAGCTGTACCTACCAATAATACCAATACAAATAAGGAACATTTTGAACAAACTTTATTCTATTTACACATGACTAAACATGTCATATGTAACTAACACACTGTATACAGTTCAGCCTTGGCCATATATTCATAAACAACAATGTCCTCTGCTTTTTGACAGCCGTTGCTGGTACTTGGCCTACAGGTCATTTGTCAGCTGGTGCTGGGGATATCTTGGCAGGAGGGTACGTGTTGTCATCCCCTCTTGTGTGGTCCAACGCATACGAAGGGATTTCCCTGATGCTGAAGGCCAACTTGTTGACTTTAAACCTCCTCCACTCTAAAGCGTGAAACATAGGCCGCAACTGCGTCTTCTAAGGGTGGATGTTCGTATTGGGACGACAGGTCTTCTGATGTTCCTCCAAGTAGGGCAGGGGGTTAGGCACTACCTTTTCAAAGAGGAGATGCATCAGGCTGAAGATATAGCCTAAAAGAAATACAATGTAGGTAAACTCCTCATGTAACAATGTACAAAGTATTTTATACATCAATAGATATTTTCTTACAATTTACAGTATGTTGGTTGTGTTTTTACTGCTTTCACTGTGGACTCTTCCCCTTCATCTTCCTCCTCTACTGCTAACCGAGGTCTTTTAGCTGACGTTGGCTTGATTAGCAGGGGGCGAGGGAAGGAATATTACGGCATATTACTGTTTTGTTACACCATTTATGTGAGAATAACAACAGAAGCCATCCAGTAATCTATAGATTACTTCAGGTGTGTAGATTAAAAAAATTAGTAGAGTAATTAAGTGTATATACTATGGCTGACAAGTTGTGCTGAAAACAATGGTAAACAGACCGTAGCAAACATTTGAAGTTTTAATTTGTTCATAAAATCTACTAGAAGGTGCATGAACTATTTAGATTTTTGCAAACCTTATTGTATAAATATGACATCTCGATGAACTGAGTTTACTTGGTTTAGCCACCATTATCAACACTGCATGATCAGAAGAAAAGGTACTTGGCACATGAGCATTTGAAAAATGAATGAAATCACAAACCTCTGCTTCTCACATGACTGCGTAAAGTACCAACAGAAAGCTGTGTACCCCTGGATGACAGACTAGGTGGATCTGTTTGGCAAGATGCATGGTTGTTGGATGTTCTTGATAGTCCTGATGTGCTCTAAATGACATAATACACACAAGAAACAATTAGACACCAAGTAAAACATAAAGCTAAATCATAGCCTGAAGCCAAATGAATAAAGTCCTGGAAAATTTGACATAGATGTTAACTTACACTGTAATAAAAGAGCAAACTAATCTGAGTTGTAGACTAGCCTACAAGTTATCCTCATCTACAGGTAAATGATCCTGATAGCTCCCAGATTAGTTTGGTAACCATAACTACTAGACAGTTGTGCTGCAGACATGAAGAAAACGATGCAGAAATTGTACACATATATACAAATGTAGATACCGTGTATGGGCAGAAAAAAACCCTGATGGCTATAACTCGCTGATAGTAGTAGAGAGAGCACATCCAACTCTGTACAGGTGCAGGATAAAGAGTCCGTCAGATAATAAGAAAAAGTATACCCGCACACTGTCGCTGCTGCTCCTAGTGATTGTATTAGATGAGCAGCGACAGTGTGCGGGTATACTTTTTCTTATTATGCAACTCGCTGATAATCATAACTTGCAACAGTATCAAACCTCTTGGTGATTAGCCTACACAACCAGGTCATGTCAGCACTGTGTTAGTAGCTACAAGCAAAAAGGTTGACCATTGCCCTGGTCACCTCAATTAAATCAAAAGTATAATGAGGTGGCAGGAATATGTTTTGCGTGTTGTTCTTTTCCTTTACCTTCACTGCAACCATATTAGTATATCTAGGCGGCTACCATGGATTGAAGTTAGCGCTAGCTGCAAGAGCGACTTTACTGTTCATGCTAGCTGCTAGCGTTGTCCAAAATGGGCACATAGATCATGTAGCTGCTAGTTACATATAACTTTTTAAATAGGATTTCATTGTGTAGATAAAAGTACTTACGGCTGATGGAGAGGTGGGCAACCTCCGTGATGACACAACTCCAGGTTTCAAAACCAACTTTGAGGCAAACCCACTGCTGTACTCCCCGAAGTTGACGAAGTTATCGTCGCTGAAATGCGCCAAACAGCACTAATCTGCTTCCATAGTTTTCTGGTAATCGATCTCCAAAAATAAATTGCAACCATTTCTCCCTTAATTCCTCTGTCTTTGGCAGGAGATGCAATGTGGACGAGTTGCTTTGGCATAACACAAAGGTTCGATTTCATTTTGCCGTTGCATTCAAAATTCTGTAACTAGCCTGTTACTCAGACCCGTCGCCAGACCTTAGTCTTAAGGGGGGCATATCAACTTCATGGGAGGGCACCATTATTTCAGCCATATATAGTTTATTCGCGCATCACTGATACATGTAACCATCACGTAAAACATAACCAACAGCAAATATGACCAGCTATATAGCATCATTCCTCGTAATTTGAAGTATAACACTGAAGCAATATCCACAAAACATTTGACTATGCAACATAGATGTAACACCAGAACGTCTCTAAAACTGAAAAAGCACTACGGCGGGTGCATTTTAAAACAGTCAACAGAGGGATATGCATTTCCATTACGCACGCACGCACGCACACATACACATACAGACACACACACACTTTGATCCTACTTTTAGTGGAGGCAGTGCTGTCCTCTCATTAGTCCATCCTGTGTCAGTACAGCGGGAGGTGGCGTTTCTCCGAGCTGAACCTCCTCATCAATGAATCCTTCCACTGGGACTTGAACCTGTGAGTGAGGTCCTTTTCAAAAGCGAGCTGAATCAGCTGGGCCTTGCGTCTGTGCAGCATACTGGCCCGAAGCTCCGAGAACACGTTTTTGAGCGTGGAAAATGAGTTTTCACATACTGCTGTGGAAGCTCCTAAAGTTAGAGCAAGGGTGAATGCTGTGAGAACAGTCGGCATAGCCTGGAGAGCACAGTTGAATGTGCGAAGGATGTTGGCTACTGTCCATTTTCCATCTTCGGGGGGGACCGGGGTGTCGGTCATTTTCTTTGCCAAGAACACACGGGCCACAGCATATTCAGTTTCAACCACATCAGCTCCAGCTAATTCCAGTAGAGGTGTTACCTTTGATGGGTCCAGGAAATTATTCTCGGCCTCTGGATCCAGAGCAGCCAGTGCGCCAATGAGCTCGCTACTGCGCTCTCCAAAACACGCATCCATCTCTCCTTGCACAGCATCGATAACACTGTAAAATAACCTCTGACATAGTCTTTTCGTCTATGTCACTCTGTGCTTGCCCAATTGTTTCTTCAACTGCAAATTCACGGAGGTTCTTGTTAACTGTGCGTCTTCTCTTGCTTGGACCGGGGCTGGTCACTGGCACAGCCTCGCTGGCCATGGCTGGAGGAGCGCAGAGATCCCATAGCTCAGAAAATTCATTTTCTGTGTGCAGTGTCTTCACACAGTCAGAAGCGTTGTTCACAAGTGTCACTGCAGTGAACAAGTCCATATCTTCGGATTGTAGTCGTTTTTTTGGCGGCTCGAAAAGTGACAACAGTTTCATGACAAGGTGCGCAATGAACAGAAAACTGTGCTGCGTAATGGCACGAAGCAGCCCGTTGCCTTGACGCGCACCTCCGCTCCAAGGCCTCGTGTGTTCTCTACCTCGGTCAGTAATGTGAATATGTCCTAAAAACTCTTCACCACAACTTTGACCGTGGCCAAGTGGCCAGTCCATCTCTGGTCCAAGAGGCGTTTCAGGGTCTCGCCTTTGTACAGCATATCGACGGTTGGCTTTCTGATGAAGTTGTAAAGCATGTTGCATACTCCAAAAAAATCCTCCCCAGCTGCTTCACTGGACATAGCATGAATCACAACCAGATGAAGCTGGTGATTAAAGCAGTGAATATATGGTATGTTGCGATCTAGCTTGTTTTGGAGCAATTTCTGCACACAACCATGCCTGCCAGACATGAGTGATGCGCCATCATAAACCTGGCTCAGGATTTTGTCTGTGCTGAGTCCGGCGCTGGTGAGCTCATCAATGATCACACCTGTCAGAGTCTCTGCATCACCTTTCTCAGACGTGGCCATCACCAAGAGGCGCTCACACACACCACAGTTTTCGTCAACAAAACGCACCACTATGGAGATATTTTCTTGGCCTAAAGGATCCTGTGTGCCATCCACTTTAATTGAATACCAGCCATCTCTGACTTGTCTCACTATTTCCTCTGTCACAAGTTTGCTCATCATTTCGATTATTTCGTTTTGTATCTGTGGGCTGGTATAGCGTGCATTTTGTGGGATTGTTTTTGTAATCCTCGTCAATTCTGCATCTTTGCGCATGGAGTACTCGAAAAGAGACAAGAACAGCCCCATGGAGGTATTGTCATCTTGCACACTGGCAAAACCAGCATTATCTCCACGTAACGGCAGTTGATTGACCACTAAAAACTCGATCATATCAATTATGGCTGACATATAGTATCTGTTGCGAGCCAGTTGCTCTGAATTTAACAGAGTGGAAATCTCTTTTCCTGTCTCTCTGCGTTTTTCTGAATCCCTCCACATTGCTTCACAGGCTAAATGCTCCTTTGAAGCTGCATGTTTATTTAAGCCCTTGCCTATTTCAATGGCATGTTTCCAATCATTAAATCCCTTTATGAAGAAGGTCGCGTCTGATGATGATCTGAATTTTCCTTTTCTACGGAGTACTCAAGCCAGTCCCTTTTTAAATACCAGCTGGAGGAAAATGATCGTTTTTTTGAGCCAAACATTTTGACAAGGTATTTTTTCAAGACAACCTGTTTGGGGTTGTCTGTGCCGAGGTCACTCACAGATGCAACAGGCAGCTGTGGCCCCAATACTGCCCCAGTCGCGGGTGCACTTGACCTGCTGCTGGTAGCCTCCGCTCTGTGGCTGCTGCCGGGGTCGGGCTCTGTGGAGCTGCTGGCAGCGGGCTCTGGCTCAGACTGTTGTCCTTCTCCGTCAGGAGGCGTTGGTTGATGTGTAGAGGTGACCGTTGGATTTTTAAACCACTTTCGTATATATCCATAATAGCAACGAAATAGAGAGGCAGCGAAAACTAGATTCGCAGATTCATTCATTCATTTGAAACTTGAGATGCGCGGTAACTGTTGCGCGGCGTTATTGACGTAGGCTACGTCACGTACGTATTGGCCGTTGCAGTGTAAATTTCCCATCAATCAAACATAACCACACCATTCTTTCATTATATTTTTAATATTTTAGTGATAAGAAAGCAACATTGGTATTTTTAACAAAAAATATAAAATAAAATTAAGATTAAAAAAATGTTTGAGATACGTGCACCCAGTGGGGGGGGCACACCTGCCGCTATGGCCGGGCCTGGCCCCCTATGGCCCCCCTATGGCCCGCCCATAGCCATGCTGTTACTACTAGCTCAATCTCGACTCCTTCAGAATTTCTGTGGGTGGCTACGAACCAACCAAGTGGGTGAATGATAATCATGAATAATAATTTGTCACTGCTACGTAGCAGTGTCACTGTTTTCAGATCGGCTCGTTTTTTCTGCCTTTTTACTTTCGTTGGCTATTGCATAAAGCAGACAAACTGCATAGATTTCAAACTTACCACAGGTCACAAACTTATTCTGTGACATATAGTTATTTAATAAACAATAGCAAAAATTGGATTTTAATGGCATGGGGTCGTTAATATGTAGGGCAGGGGTGCCCAACAAGTTGACCGTCGGCTGAGATGCAGACGAAGTGTGAAACAGCGCCAAAATGCGTAGTGGCCGAGCGCGGTATTGCATGGATGTGGCAATGTGAGGGTGCCACACATAGACTGTATATAAATATGGACAAACCCTCCCTGACGTCACCCATAGACATTCTTAACAGCGGAGATGAAGCCTAAAATTGAGCTTCTGGGCGCCGCCATCTTGGACATATCAGTCTGTGTTCTAAGCCCGCCTACCTCCGGCCAGACCAATCAAAGCCTCGAATCCGTGAAGGTCATGCCATGATTACAGATGACAGCTGCCAATCAAGTTGACCACGCCCTTAATTATTCATAAAATAAATCCTTCTCTGTGCATTAAAATAATGGATTCTAAAAAAATTCACCCCCCTCACAGTTGTTATGGACTCGAACACTACTGAAAGACACCAAAACGTTTTTTTGAACCAGGCTGTAAACATGTTTATTTTGGCTGTAAAGTTGGACATTTTAACATGGGTGTCTATGGGAGTTGACTCCGTTCTGCAGCCAGCCTCAAGCGGCCAGTCGAGGAACTGCAAGTTTTTGCACTTCCGCATGGGCTTCATTTTTCAGCATGGAATGTTGCCGCTTGGTGCCACAGAGATTTCGAGATAGACAGACAGACAGAAAGTTTTTTCTCATGTTTTTGAGAATACACTGGAGTGGTGAAAGCTGCAATATTGTTTTATTTGATGTGATGAAATGCGAATTATCCAGTTCAGTATATCCCGTTCATTTGCACTATATTTATATATTTACATTTATCATAGTTTTATATTTATATTTCTGTACATTTTTTATTTTATACATAATACACCTGCTCATTCTCTGTGTCTGCCGGAAACCATAGCAACGACATTTCGCTGCCAAAAATCACTCTGTGTTTCTTGTGCAACGACAATAAAGTGAAGTTGAGTTGAGTTGAGTTGAGTTGAATTCTCATTTTATATTATTTTAAATCATATTGCGTTATTTTATATTGTGTTTAATTTGGCCCTGGACATAAAAGGGAATTGTTTTTTAACAAAGTGTGTGCGGTTTTGTTTTTTGAAGCACCGGTTCGAGAACCGTTTTAGCACCGGAACCATTTGAAAAGTACCGAGTAGGCACCGGTATTGGATAAAACCCAAACGATACCCAACCCTAGTCATTTAGGTTGGAGATCACGTTGCATGAAACCCAAAATACAACATCAAGCAGCATAAGAGCATACATGGGTGGATGTTGCTCCAGACTGACATCCAAATCATAACTGAATATTTGGCTGATCGCTAGCTAGCTTTGCTTGATGATGTGCAAATGAAAACTTTTGATACAATTATGAAACTTACAACAAATCTTAGTCAACTTTTTTTTTCTGCAGGTGCTATTGGGGTTGTCACGGGTTCGTTGTCCGTGTGTTGAAAAAAATGATGGCTCAGCCGGAGAACTTTGGTGCGGTGATATTTATTTTAAGAAAACAAAACCCCAGAACCCAAACATCCAGTGGAAGACATAAATTGGCCACAAAATAGACGTACCGGTACAAACAAAAACACGGTATTTACATGTGTTGCATCCTTCGGTCGAGCTAGCACCTCAGGTAGCATCACGGTCTCTCCCTCCTTTTTTTTTTTTCCTACTGCCCTGGGCTCCTCTTATATACCCCTAAACCCCTCCCCCGGGCAAACCAACTCCTAATTGGCAGGGGGGTTTTAGCCTAGCCAAGTAATTTAAGCCTTTTGGTTCACCCAAACCACACCCATCCCCACAGATGGTGGACAACAAATAACCACAACCTATAACACACTTTCCCCACCGTTTGCCTATGCCCGGACACAATACACCGGCAAAACTCCCCGAGTCCCCTTTAATGGTGGAGTCCATGGTCACCTGACGCGCCACTAGGAGCTACGGCAGCACTCCGGCAGTGCCTCGGCTTGGCCCCGATACCAACTGCGACCGCGGCAGCAGGTGAGTGTGTCTCCTCTGGCTTCCCGATGGGCTCCGCTGGAATGGGGAGAGCGCTGCGTGCGCTCCCGGCACCGGCTCTCTCCGAGCGCGAGCCCGTGTTGTCGCGGAATGACGGTGCTTTCAGAGGCGCTCCGTCACAGGGGTGCTCGGTGCTTTACCAAGGGTGCTACGTGTGTTACGCGTTCATCATGTTTTCATTCATTATTCTTGTGTTATTCATGACATTCCTTTGTCATCCAAGTTAAAATAAATGTGTCCCTGAAGCTGTGTCAGAATAAAAAAAAAAAAAACGAGGGTCAGAGAACTGCAGTCCCGAAACTGCAGGAACATACGACTCTCACAGTTAGAAAGATCCAACCCCAGGAGATTTCTTTACCTTAATGATAAAATTATTTGACCTGCATAGGCCTATAGGCTTTCAAAGCCTCCCATACTGTTGAGTCGTCAACCTCTTCAGATTGATGAACACACAAAAGTGTTCACAAAGCAGTCATCAGACATTCATCAAACAGCGATGAATCAAAGTGCCAGAAGATTTGTTTTTGCATTATTGTGTTACGGTGCAATATTAACATAGTTTGGGATTTCTGTCATTATCAACATCACTTAACAATTTAACACATTTGCAGTGTGATTACTAGGCCACTTATGTCTGAGACATGTAATAAAACAGAACACTCAGTAGATGTTCCCCTAAATAATGGCGTCGTAAAACTGGGAAAGCAGTATTTCGGAACACGATGGACACTGCTCTTGGAAGCCATCTGCAGCCAGAACTTCCCAAACCCAATCGTTTAGCCATATTCCTACACCCCAGGTTTTCATTCTCTGATTATTATCTTGTATTCTTTGTATGTTTTTCGATAATCTTTTGTAGTGTTTACAATAATCATTCCTCACTGTGTTTATTTTTTGTTTGGTTAGTGACTTGCATCTGTCTAATAAAACAGTATTCTTAAATGAATGTCCTGGTCCTACCAAATTTGACTCCAAATAGAACCACGAGATGTTCCGCTATGGACATGGTTATCTAGGGAGAAGTACTTCCTGTGACGACAGTCCAAGTAGCTCATCGAACAGAGCCGAGGTGGAACGAGTGAACCCGTAGGCTGGGAATCGTGGTCGGCCTTATCCATCCAGCCTCATTGATGTGCTAGGTAATTATGATGTAGCCCACCTAGGATTTGGCATCAAGGAATCATAGTACTCCTAAAATCCTAAAATCCAGTAGGGGGTGAAGGGACATGGTATTCATCTCTAAGGGGGGATTCAAAGGATCGGGAAAGACATTTCAATGACCTACAATCATCCGGGGTTAGCCTGCCTTGTGAGGTAATCGGCCATAGTTAGCGCTTTAACCGCACACAGTGGTAATGTGCCAAAATATGGAGTCAGATCAAGGTTTGTTTGATTGTTTTATTGTAATTCTAGTTATTGTCAGAATCCTCATGTCAGACCTACTGCCAACTCCCTCTCCGTCCTTGGTTGGGAAATTGACAAATTCTACAACATGTTTTCCTGCCCCCCCAAAATCTATGGTCTAATGTTGTCTTATGCGGCAGGGAGGTTTATTTTACATAATAGTTACTGATGTTTTATGTTTTACATCAGTTACTGATGTGTTATGTTTCCAATGCTGTTAGTTACTGATGCTGTTACTGCCAGTTCAGTTCTCCAAAAAGAGAGCTACAGATCCTAATGTATTGTGGATAGCTAGATTTTTACATGATACATTTTTTAAAAATTCTATTCATTGTTTCATTTCAAAATCTTGCTCTCTTCTTCTCATTTAGCTCTCTCTCTCTCTTAACTCTCAAATATTGCTGATAGCCTATTCAATGGTCAATGTAAAATAATAATTATAATGTAATAATGTAATTTTTGGTATCAAGGCTAGGGTCGTATCATCATTTATCCAAGATAGCGGTCCAACAGGATATTAGATTTCTGCTGGTTTTTGACTAAACATTTTTCCCTAATATTTGTCCTATATTGCCCCAAAAAGAATAATACAAAAGTAAAAAAAATAATATATATCATTGTGTAATCTTTCCTGCAGCAGGTGTAACTCATATATACGTCACTGTGTGCTTCCCTCCCTGAGATTTATAGACAACATGGCTAACAGACTCCGCCCCTCCAAGCCATGCCGTGTCTAGAGTCTAGACAAGTGAGGAGAACAGGTAGGAGGAGCAGAGGAGGAGGAGGAGGTGGGACAAAGCCGTGGGGAAGCGGGCGTCCGGGGCTCGACTGGTCGGGGGGGGAGTGGTGGTGGTGGTGTTGGTGGTGGTGGTGGTGGTGGCGGGGGACAGAAGGGTCCCCAGCGTCTCCTTCAGGAAGGTTTCGTACTGGGCCGTGCTGGTGAACACCGACATGTTGGGGCTCCTCTTGGACGAACCTACACTTCTCGCTGAGCGGCCCGGGACAACGCCGCCGGTGCTGCGGTTGCCCGTGGCAGTGGGAAGCGTGGCCACCTGGATCCAGTGGTCACCGGTCTTACACATCAGGGGGCCGCCGTTGTCACCCTGGAACCAAACACACGCGGTCACGTCTCCACAGGCAGATAACAACCCCCCCCCCCCAGCTTTCCACAGTAACTCTGGAGCACAACACGCGTTGGTGTGGCGAGCGTCTGAATGAGACGATCCTGAAGTGTTTGGTGGTTACCTGCCGTACAGTCACCGCCCGGGTGCAGATGTTGTCACCAGATGACGATGCGTTGCCACAGTCCAATACGGTGGTGTTGAACTCCTGCAGGACTTGTTCCTCTGCGGAACAAGTCCAAAGAAAGGCAGCGTCAACCAAAGCGTTTTGAGCAGACGTAGCCCTAGCATGCTGCACTACTGACGGCTGGAGTCTGCGTGCTCGTCTAACTACAGTACAACACATGACACCATTTTGAGACAAGCATGGTTGCCACGGCACCCATTACGGAGTCTGTTGGAGACTCAGCAGTTGGAGTGAAATGGGGGGCTGTGGACGGGGGTCTTACCGCCTCCTCTCCCCTTGCCCCAGCCTGCCAGCCAACAGTCAGCGTTGTTCAGGAGGTTGTTGGCGCCCGTGTCCAGACAGATGGGCTGGATGTAGTCCGAGAGCCTCGGTGATCTTGACAGAGTGAGCACGGCGATGTTCTCCCCGGTGAGGTTGCTGAAGGTGAAGGAGCTCACGCCCACCGTCATCTCGAAGGCGTTGGAGCCGTTCTGCTTCAGACGGCCCAACACCACGCTCCACTGAGAGGCGTTGGCAGAGCTAAGGGAAGAGAAGAAAACCATGAGGCCGCTGGTTCACTGGTCATTTGAAACAGGATAACAACATAATTAAAGGACACGATCCAGCGGTTCACGGCATAGAAACGCTCGTCGTACACACAAACACATACATCATACAGCCTCATCATAATGACAGATACAACAAGCTGATTTTACCTGGGGAAGCAGGAGGCGGCACTCAGGACCGCGTTCACCGCCACAAGGGTCCCACCGCAGACGTGCGAGCCATTCTTCTGCACGCTAGCCATCCACGGCCACACGCCGGCCGACTGCACCAGCTCCCCGCTGCCGTGGGAGTTCATAGGGGCGGCGCCGCACCTCACCGCTGGAATCAACGACAGTCAAATGTGTTATTGCAATACATGTTTTACTTGCTTTCAGGGACATTTATTGATCTGCTATACTGTATCACACTAATCGGCTACAGCAGACAGTTCCTCCACATGTAGCATTACGGTGTGTGCAAACACGTGTTAACAAAGCTTCACTGCTCTGAGAACAAGACAAAAAGACACTTACGTGGGGGCGGTGTGGTGGTGGTGGTGGGCGGTACAGTAGTGGGCGGTACGGTGGTGGGCGGTACGGTGGTGGTGGGCGGTACAGTAGTGGGCGGTACGGTGGTGGTGGGCGGTACGGTGGTGGGCGGTGCGGTGGTGGTGGGCGGTACGGTGGTGGGCTGTGCGGTGGTGGGTGTTACAGTGGAGGGTGGTGTGGTGGTTGGCGGTGGTACGGGGGGGGGCGCATCACCGCAGGTGAAATTGAGGTCACTGTCGGTTCCCGTGGAGTTGAAGGTGACAAAGCCTGGCTGGTTGGTGCTGATTTGACTGTTTATCCACAGCTGGTATTCGGACACTCTGGCATATACTGCAGGTGAATTGGCCGCGGCACATATTCGACCAAAGTTCACCACTCCAGACTGGACCCACTGGCTACCCTGTTTGCTCACCAAAGGTCCACCAGAGTCGCCCTTTAGGGAAAGAGGACGAGGCCAAGATGGGTTATCGAACAATCTCCCATTGGATGAAAATTCCCGTTGTTACCTGATCCTTTATGTTTGGTATTGAGCTTTGTGTGTCTAATGTTTGAATGTAGGGGAACGTTTTGTTTTGCACTGCTGCTGTGTTGCACTACTCGTCTTTTTCAGGTCACTACGTAGATCATCCTCTCTCACCTTGTACACTGTTTCACATGCCAAGCTGCATTTTGTTGTCCAGAACAAAAAAAAGTTTAATCTAATCTAGTTTATTTGGTCCCTCTAAAATAAACCAAAAGAACATGACTTTTTACCTGACAAGCTCCCTTCCCAGCCGATCCAGCACAAATCATGTTGTCTGTGATGATGACACTATCGTAATAACAGTCACACCGTCTTTTGCCCACTATGGGCACGTCCACTTCCTGGAGGATGGTAGCAGCTAACCCTGTGGGCAAATGGACATGGGAGTTTGAAAAGCAGTTGATTGAACCGTGCCGTGAGAATCACCTTGACGTGCTGACGGTAGACCCACCTCCATCCTCTGTCCTGCCCCAGCCAGTGACCCAGTTGATGGTGCCGGCGTTGAACATGCTCCCCGCCGCGGCCAGGCAGACGGGCCTGATGTAGTCGGTGAACGTGACAGTGGAGGAGAGCTTCAGAAGGCAGATGTCGTTGTCGTAGGGGGGGCTGTTGTAATCGGGGTGGCAGACGATCCTGGCGACCGTCCGGGACACCTCGTTGGGGTTGCTGCCGTTTTGGGTCTGACGGCCCAGGATGACCTTCAGGCCTGTCGTGTCATTTCTGATCGGGGGTGAAGAAAAGAGGAGAAAAAAAGCGTTGTCAACATAATTCTTGCTCATGGAAGATTGATGTTCATCAAGTGTTGACAGTGCACAACAGATGAAGAACACGTTGGGGCTTATTGCCAGAAGTAGACAGATTGACGTTACGTTGTGAAGCAGTGGGCGGCGCTCAGCACCCATTCATTGTTGATGAGAGACCCCCCGCAGAAGTGGAAAGTCCTTTGCATACTGGCCTGCCAGGGCCAGCTCCCCGCGGGAGCATCCTCCCCTCCGACGATGCGGGGATTTAAAGGAGTCCGACCACACACTGAAAAAGGTTCAGACGGTTCAGAGAAGGAGCAATGGCTTCTGTGAACTGCAGTATACAGTATATGGGCCTTGATGAAGAAATAGTGCAGCCTTTTAGAATTAAATTCAGTTTTAATTATGAATGATTCAAATTTAATGATTTTATTTACATATACCTACCATCCAGTTGTGAGGACGCCTCTGCAAAAAGAATAGAGAGTAAATGTTATTCATGTATTAATAATTAAATGTTAGTAATCATTTTGTTTAGCCTGCCTCAGTCAAAATAAAAACCCAATGTTGTCATTTCAAAGATCTGTGTTGGCTCCCTGGGAGGTGGTGCAGTCTATTTCACTCAAGTGAGTTTACTGCCATCTTAAGGTTTGTGACAGGCCACCACGGCAGACTCATAGTAAATCAGATACATTGTGTTGTTTGTATTTTTTTGTAGTTGTTTGTTTGTAATTGTATTTATTTTCATTACCATTAACTATTTGTCACAATTGATTATCATTTGATTGAATAATGTCATGAAAAACTTTGATCAAAATGATCAAACCTAATCTACAGTATAATATAATATTATAGTCATTGTTTAATCACTAAGCAAAAGATGTGCTGTAATCCCAAGAAATTGCATTAACAGATATGTTGAACACATTTAATGTACACGGATAGGCGGTCAATTGATGGCTTTCTGATCCCATGCACACACTCTGCAAAGTTAATTGTGCTGAGCTAACATTGGCCCAGTGCCAACCTCGGATCCACCTGCTTTGGTTCTGCTCAGTATTGCATGTATCCTCTAGCCTGGGAATTGCCATGCTGCTTTGCGCGCGATTTCATTCTCACTGCAAAGACAGCCTGGAAACCACCGCCCTTATTTTCCCCTGAGTTAGGGAACCAATCACAGAACGGGGGGCAGCAAGACGATGAACACCGAAGCTTGTAGCGTGTTAATCCAACATGGCAGCGGACACAACGTTACCATTCGATGCAGCCTTAGTAAGTGTATTAAGTAGCTATTAATTTAATTTTAGTAGCTAATTTTTAGTAGCAATTGGCTATGAATCGCGCGCAAAGCAGCATGTGAAGAACCAGACGCCATTTGATAGACATTCGTAGCGCCCAATAAACGGCTCTAGGCATTCGTAAACCACGCCTCAAATACGAGAAAATGCACACCTAGTTCCCAGACCACCATCTCATCGAGATGTGGACGCGTCAGCCAGGCTATGTATCCTCTACAATGGGTTGAGATGTCTGACTTACCACATGGGGGATTGCATAGTGTTTCCTGGTGTCAAATATTGTATTCTGTATCTGACGTCTGTCTGTCATGCTTTAAACCCTACAGCAGGGAGCTCCCTAAATGAGGTGCCACCAAACCAAAGTGTGTTACGATGTCATGTCATGCAATGAATGGTTAACTTTAAAGCATGAGTGATTTCTGACAGAAGGTTCCTGGTACAGAGGGTTAGACTGCTGTCCTTCAACACCAACTGAAAACTGGTCTTTCCACCATTGGTTAGTAATTTAGCCGTGTGTGTGTGTGTGTGTTTCTGCGTGTCAAAGAGCATGTTTCCTGTTGAATAGCTGTGATGTTTCCCCCCAAAACCAAAATATTTTAATATTATACATAAGCATTCTTCAACAACGTATACTCTACATTAATACTGAAATTCCACCATCTTGCCCACTGGCTCTACATTATGTGATATATGACATTTCAAATGACAATCAGTGAATCTGCAATACTCCACTTTTGTGGTGCTGCTTAGTCCATTGTTGATGTAAAACATGTTCACACAAAATCTGTGGTGAAAGCCATTTACAATTCAAAGTAAATCTGCACCTGCTCTCTTTAAATAGAGGCCAATTAGAGTTCCACTGACATAAGTTACAGAGACTCAGGTCAGAGAATACATATCGAATGCATTGCCTGTTTACAATAACATTGGTACTATTTATGATTTGCTAAATTATTGATGAATTATTCCATGTAAAGTTCATGCTACATTTCAAAATGTATTTCACATTGACAAATACATCAATTGGCAATAATCTGTTATGTATAGATAATGGTGGTGAGCAGGTCAGCACTGGGGCTAGTGGGTCAGCACTGGGGCTAGTGGGTCAGCACTGGGGCTAGCGGGTCAGCACTGGGGCTAGTGGGTCAGCACTGAGGCTAGGGGGTCAACAATGGGGCTAGCGGGTCAGCACTGGGGCTAGCGGGTCAGCACTGGGGCTAGCGCGTCAGATCTGGGGCTTGTGACTTAAAGCCCATGGTGCAGGTTATTTTTTTTTTATTCTGGCAATTTTCTAGTTGGTAATAAACATTCAAACAGTTATCCATTGTGTTTGAGGTTGTAGGGTATCACAAAAAGGAAATATAATAAGGAAAAGTAGGTGAAATGTTAGCCTTTGCCTAACAGGTTAGCGATGCCCACAATGCATTGTATGACGTCACATCGGGGAGTCCGGATGAAAGCCCACCAGTGTCAGATATATAAGTAAATATATAGATAAAGATAGCCTATATAGATAGATAAATAGATAGATAGGTTGAGAGATAGCATAGTGTAACATAAACTCTGTGTTGTCTCAATGAAATGCAGGAGATGTGGGGCCAGTTCGTCACTTTATTAACCTGTGACAAAACACAATACGTTGGATTCCGTAGCAAGGCGGCATGGATCAACACAGTATGTAATATGAAAAGGAGATGAAATAATAGCTATTCACACATGTAATTATAAACTTAGATAAATAAATACTTTGATCGTTTTACACGGGATGATCAAGTCAGTACAGAAATTAACATAGTCAGTAAAACGATCAGCCACAAATTCAGCCCCATTGGGGTCTTCCTCATAAAACACAGACCAGTCCGTACACTCCAAACACTCAGTCCTCGCGTGCCTCCTTAGACCATACATGCACTGACTTTGTTGATATAGGCTGTTTACGGGCCAAGGTGGTGTATTTGGATGACAGGAACACCAGGTTATTGTCCTACCTGCTGAGTGGAGGGAGGGCAGTGGATGTGTAACTGCCCTTAATATTGGCATAAAAAAAGTCAATAGTCTTGCCACATCTCGTGGGGCAGTTGACAAACTGCCTGAACGATGGAAGTGAGGCGGAGAGAGTACAATGGTTAAAATCACCACTGATCATCACAAGAGCGTCCGGAGTGTGGCATTGCAGTTCGTGAGCTACTCTTGCCATCATGTCAGTCGCCAGTTTGGCATTGGCAGATGGTGGAATATATATATACACCAGGATGACAATGACATTGGAGAATTCACTTGGGTCTGCAACTTACTGCCAGCAATTCAATGATTTGGTCACACGCTCTCTGCTTTGCGGTGATGTGTCCAGGGTGACACCATTGTTTGTTCACGTACAGACAAACACCTCCCCCTGATTTCTTGCTTGAATTCACAGGGTCTCTGTCCTGTCGGATCACGGTGAAGCCATCCATTTCTATGTATGCCGTTGTAACGCTGTCCGTAAACCACGACTCCATAAAACAGAGAGGGCTGCACTGTCGGTACAGCCGATCATACTTCACAAGTGCTGCAAGTTCATCAACTTTGTTGACTACGGAGCACACGTTGCCCATAATCACAGATGAGCCTGTTCCTCACCGTCGGCCTCTTTCCCTTCACTTTAACTCCAGAGGTAAATCCAAGCGTGGATGGCCACAGTTTGTTATTGTATCCCAAATGCTGTAGAGTTCACCAAGGAGACGACTGCTGCTGGGTCAGACGCTCCAAAGCCTTGTAGCTTCATGTGAATAAATCCACTCTATATAACTAACCACATAAGTCCAAACGTGTGCACTTATCCCGACATATTGCGTGTGATTCTTGCGTTCAAAACAGTGACACAACGGTAAAACAAGACACGGGACAAAAACTCTGTGGTAGCGAGTCGCCGACAGGGCAGGCGCCACTTCGGATATAAGTTTGTACGGTTGTTCTTTCTATGGATAGTTTCCCAACAAAATCACGCATTTCTTCATTCGCCCTCTCACGTCTAACCGGTTCGAAATGATATGGCCATCCTAAATGTTAATTGTGGGTCTTGCCACCTCTTCCTCATCCCATTTAGACGCCATAGTTCTAGTACAAGGCTGAGGCTACCTTCCACCACGTCTCCCTGACGTGACGTCATCGCCGAGTTGCATGAAAAATAACCGTTACTACCAAAAACTACAAAAAACTGGACTTTAACACTATTTTGGACATTTCTAACTTTATATACATATCTTGAGTGCTTTACGTACCCATTAATCGAAAGTGGTGTTTAACCTGCACCACGGCCTTTAACACGGCCAGGTACACTGGCCTCATTTGTCTGGGTGTTCAGGCGTCTGGCGACTTGGCTATTACTGTTAATTAATGTGATTCATAACTAGTGTGATGATGATTTGAATAGTGTGTCAAATATATTGGCTCATTCAGAGGCACGGCAGTCCATTCAAAACGGATGTTCTTACCAGGGCTCCGAACCGGTTCAAGGAACAAAAACGAAAACCGAAAACGAATGGCATTTTACGAGGAACGGAAACAGGAACGAAAACCGTATGGTCTTCAACTGTTCCGGAACAGAAACGTTATTCTGAAATCCCCAAAACGGTTAATAATGTTTTTTTTTTTCATTCTCTATATAGCCTATAAAATTTCACAAAAGCATAGCCTATTTCATGAAAAAAAAAAAAAAAAACTATTTCCGGTTGCCGCGTTCACTTCGCCGCCCGCTAAGCTCAGCTGTCACAAATTCCCACCACCACCCTGGCGAGAGGCGATTGAAATGTAGAGTTAAATTGGAAGTTGTTGGAGAGACTTGGGTATTTGTCAGCAACATAGACAAAACAACATATTCGCTTATGGCGGGGTAGAAATTATTGAGCGAGCCTCTATATCTGAAGATCGCCATGGAATATGGATAAAACGTACAACCAGGTAAGGAGTTTCTAGCCCACTTATCCAGAAATGATTTTGATATACAAAATTATATTTATAATAGAATATAGGCTACAGTCAGCAGCAGTCTGCCTGGTATGTGAGATGGATATCGCAAATATTTTTGGATGCTGCATGTGATTTATGATTTTTGCGCATTTAGACTACCTACTGTGTAAATTAAGGGCAAATACCAATAAGTAGGTCTATTGTAAGATATCGACCACAAAAATAGATTAGGCCCAATAACACTGCCGGAACGTTAAGAACGAACGTTATTTTACATTCCAAAGCGGTTCAGGAACGATATGTTGGTGGCGGAACGCAAGAACGAAACGTTAAATATACCGGTTCCGTTCGGAGCAGAACGATTGAAAAATAATTTCGTTTTCAAGCCCTGGTTCTTACACATCGTATAGGTTCAACATAGTCCCATATTCAGGTTCAACGTAGTCCTGTTGAACAAAGGTGTGCACCACTCTAGAAGGACGTGACAATGGTTTTCAGTAGACGGTCCTTTACTGATGGAGAGGATTTGCTTCATATTGCTAAAGAACCTTTTTCAGTCCGTGGCCGCATCTCTAGCTCTGAAAATGTTTCCGACCCCAACTTAACCCAATCAACATCTGCTGATAATATATGTCCCGTTGAATGGAGATCACCTCTCTCTACCTCACACCAAGTCTTTCTGGCTGTGAGTCATGAGTGTGTCTCCAGTGTCGCTCCGATACCGCTCACATCACGAGTCTGACATGCCCAAATCCAAACGTGTGTCTTCTTGTTGCACTTGTCTATATTTTTAGATGGATGTTCTATGACTGAAATATATTGCCGTTGCTCTTAGTTCTTTAGGATGTACGTTTTCTGTTTAAGGTGGCAATTAGTAGTAGATTATTTATCCCTCATTTAAATTGGAGCCAGCGTGGAGCGATTTCAGTGGAGCGGCATGATTTTTAAGTGGAGCGGGGAGCGAAAATGAGCTAGGAGCGGCCGAGAGAACAGCCATCTAGAGGAGCGGAATATTCGCACCGCTCAGCTCTGCTCACTAGCTCTGGTCCGGGCGGATATTGAAACTATGGCGGCCGAAGTTAGACTATGGCGGTGCGACATAGTCTCGTCAATGTGTGGGAAACACTGAAATTCAATCCCTTTTAGTAATCCGATTTTTTTTTTTTTTCATGATTTTTTTCTTCAATTGAAAGGCCTCTCGCGGCCCACCTGCAGTACCTCCGCGGCCCACAGATAGGGAACCACTGTTATAGACAAGTCAAACCTGATTCCTTCTCTAACTCCTTTCCCTATGAACCACACCAAAGACTTTATGCTAATGAGTGAAATATTAACAAAACATATGGTTTTCTCCTTCACATAGAGTATACACACACACACACACACACACACACACACACACACATACACAGACACATACCAGAGTGATCCAAGGACAAATGATTCCTATCAATTCCTATGACATGGGTAGCCTAAAGTGAAGGAGGGATACACTTACCCTGCACCAGTAACAGTACCGCCACCCAGAGTGCCTTGAAGCCAGCCATCCCAACAGTGTGAAGTCCCCAAATCAGTTGTGCTGATAAATGGCCTTTTCTCCTCCCCTTTATTCTACTACCACGGTGTGACAGGTGGAAGACACGCCCACCACACAGGTGCACCTGCTCTAGCCCATGTGAATTATAACATCACCTCTGTTAATGGCTGTATTAGAAATCAGCTGACACTAGGACTTATGTAATGGCTTGCTGTGTGTTTGCCATTTACAGCAGAAAGTCTCTTATAGTACAGGTGTAACTGTATGGGAAATCTAGTTGGGGAACAATGTAGATACATCAAAAGAGAGGTGACATTTTTTTTCTTTTTTCAAGCTTTCTGATTGCCTTGGTATTTTGGGGAATTATATTGATAAAAGCCCCTCTTATATTTTGATTCTTTCATTTAGTAGTTTTGCAGCATATTGTGTGTATGCAAGAGCGACTGGAAATACTTAATACTTGATGTCATTGTTATGAGATCAAGTTTAAGATGAACTGTGCCCAAATCTGGTTAAACAGGCCATTTCACTTTCACCACATCCTGAATGGCACAACACAACACAAACTCGGCCAGCAGTAATAAACACATTAACAAACGATTGTCTGTCAACGTTTTCAATCAAAATACCTATACTAAAATACCCTGGACATATCGGTAGTCACTGCTGATTGATAGTGATTTCAATAATTATATCAATAACATCACATGCTATAACTGATATGATCTAAAAATACAACATGCTAGCCAGAGGAGCTACGTTTGTTTGCTTCAAACAATCGCACAGCCAGTTGTTGAAGTTTTTTGTTTATTCTAAAAGTTTCCCACCCACAAATTGGGGGGAAAACATCCTGAATTACATCCTGCTTTATTAAAAGCAGGATGTAATTCAATATATGCATGGCCTCTGTGATTCATATCTCGGCAGAAAAGAAAATATCAAATAAAAGTTTAACCAACTAGTATTTCTTGTGCAACAACGACTCATTGACTAATCATACTCACATTTTATCAGTGTATATCCAATGTAAATCCTTGCAAAGTTCTGGGTTACAATATTTACTTCAGATAAGATGCTTAATACATTGAGATAATAGAACATAATAGAACTGCAGTCTGCTAGAGCTTGTGCATTCAGCCAGGGACCGAATGCAATGGAGAGTGCTCATTGAAGCCTTATGTCCCATTGGAGACGAAGAGGAGTAGTAGTAGTAGTAGTAGTAGTACCTATTAAAAAGTTTAGAATATGCTTGGCGTCACTTTCTTTATTTTTCCTGGCAAAAAACGGCTGTTCCAACTAAACACATGTCAAGCACATAGCAACAGGAAATAATTTATAAGTGTACAAATCCTACATGTATTCCCTTTTATGGCAGCACATAGAGAGCCTAAGCCCAAGAGTACAAAGCCTCTTTGTTTTCTCACCGAGTCAGTGAGAGTTCTCTACACTGGACCCACACCCACCATGCCCAGAACGACTCTCAGGACAAGGGATACGAGTGACAAGAGTCGTGTGATTTGTGATTTAAATTGTAGTGAATTGAGTAAAAAAAACTGTAAAAGACAATAGTCCAATCATATCAATAATACAATAAAGATGAGGGATGTCGAACCCAAGCAGGTGGGTCGCACCAGCCTCCTCCTCATCTCTGCCTTTACTGTGACCAGAACCACTAAACATTGTACGTCGGATAGACCTGCAGATCATTTCTATATTGAGTCCATCAGTCCATGACCAATTCTGGACATCTATTCGACGGCCAAACTAGGTCCACTATTTGGACGTCCAACCATGATCCAACTTGGACATCATATTTACATTCAACATTTGACCTTTGAACTGGGTTACTTTTTTGGACGTCATTTGGACGTCTATGACAGGTGCAGTACCCACTGCGTAATGTCATGTCCTCTGCCTCCAACCCCAGAAAACTTTTTTCCATGTCCTCCTCTCTCGTTAACCCTCCCTCCCGTCCCCCCCTTCCTCATTCACTGCTGACGATTCTGCCGACTACATTACCAAGAAGGTGACAGACATCAGCATCTCCCTTACCCCTGCTGCTACCTTCCCTAACCCCACCTCCACAGCTATTCTCCCTCCTCCAGCTCCCGCCTCTGCTAGACTTAACCGTTTTACCCCTCTCTCCTCCGAAGAGGTCCTGGAACTGGTCACATCTAACCATGCAACCACCTGTCCTCCTGACCCCATCCCCTCCTCCCTTCTCTAGGCCATCTCGACCGACATCCAACCATTCATTACCAACCTTGTTAATTCTTCCCTCACCTCAGGTCTCATCCCTGCACCCGTCAAAACTGCCAGAGTCAAACCACTCCTCAAGAAGCCTACCATCGACACTGCTGACATCTAGAACTACAGACAGGTATCTCTGCTATCATTCCTTTCTAAAACCCTGGAACGTGCAGTCTCTAACCAACTGTCCTCCTACTTCTCAGAAAGCGACTTGCTTGATCCCCATCAGTCTGGCTTCAAGACTGCGCACTCTAGAGAGACAGCCCTTCTGACGGTGACCGTGTCCCTTCGTGCCGCTAAAGCCCCTTCCCTCTCGTCGGTGCTTGTTCTCCTCGACCTGTCTGCAGCACTCGACACCATAAAACACCAGACCCTCCTCGCCACCCTTGCTGAAGTTGGCATTACTGATACTGCGCTAGCCTGGGTTACATCTTATCTTATGGGTCGCACTTATCAGGTCACATGGAACGGCTCCCTGTCCAAACCCCGCTCTCTACACACTGGTGTCCCTCAAGGCTCAGTACTAGGACCACTTCTGTTCTCCCTAGATACCAAATCTCTAGGCTCTGTAATCACATCACACGGCTTCTTCTATCACTGTTATGCGGACGACACTCAACTGTTCCTCTCCTTATCCCCCTCAGACACTCTGATTGCAACACGCAACTCAGAATGCCTGGCAGACATCAGCTCTTGGACAACTGCTGATCAACTCAAGCTCAATCTCGCAAAGACTGAGCTCTTCATACTGGGGGAAGACTGCCGTCACAGGGACCTGCTGGTCTAGGTCGAGGGCATCACTGTATCTGCCTCACTGAGCACAAGAAACCTGGGCGTAATATTCAACAACCAACTGTCCTGCACTGCAAAAATTACTGCAGTGACCCGCTCCTGTAGGTTTGCTCTCTACAACATCCCCAGGATCCAGCCTTTCCAGACAAGGGAAGCAACATAGCTCCTGACCCAAGCACTTGTCAGCTACCGCCTTGACTACTGCAACTCGCTCTTAGCTGGACTCCCTGCAACCATGATTAAACATTTGCAGCGGATCCAGAACACTACAGCACGCCTTGTGTCTAACCAAAACAAATTCTCCCACATGACCCCCCTCTTCCATAACCTCCACTGTCTTCCTGTAGTGGCTCGCATCAAATTCAAGCGATGCTACTGACCTACAAAGCCGTCAATGGAACTGCTCCTACCTACCTCCAAACATTAGTGAAACACCACGCCCCTGCTTGAGCACTCCGTTCAACTATCTGAGCTGGTCGACTGGTACCGCCATCACTAAACGCAGGAAAATGTTGGATGGCGAAATCTAAACTCTTCTGTTTTGGCACCGCAGTGGTGGAACAAGCTCCCTGCCAATGTCAGAACTACAGAGTCACTCCCCATCTTCCGGAAGAGACTCAAGACCCACTTTTTCAGAGTTCATCTGAACCCTGCATAACCCTACCCTCATGCTCTTATTTGTTGTACGACTTGGCACTTTAATCGCTCTGTGTAATTTGGCACTTTGATCGCTCTTTGTAACTTTGCACTTAGTCAGAGATGTTAGCAATGGTTAATCTAGCAATTGAGATGCTTGAAACTTCTTCTGGTGTCTTTCTTACTGTATTAGCAGAAATTAAACGTTTAATCTTCTTATGACAAATGTACTCTATGTATGTCACTTTGGATAAAAGTGTCTGCTAAATGCCCTAAATGTAAATGTAAATAATGATCATAATCTAGTGTAGGGTTGTAAAACTCCTAGCCTGGACCTTGTGGCAAATCTTTGATGTGGGGATATACATGGGGGTCTGTCTTTTGTTGACAGACTCCAGAGGAACCCAGGATCATTAACTGCATTGCTCGTCTGACCCATTCCCAACCATCGGGGGGTCAAAGAGTCACACTTCTCCCACTGAAGACACAGACGTGAGGGTGAAAGGGGAAAGTATGTGTAAATGATTGTGTTACTTTACTATGTAATTCTCATATCATGTTTGGTATCATTTTGGTTAACTCTGCAAGTGTATTAAAATGGTCTCAGTCTCATAAGGGAATTATGTGAGTATCGTACAAACTCAGAGGTTAGGATTCCCAATACATAGGAAATTAGGCAACGCCCAGTCAGCTCTGCTGAGGATCAACCATCTGTGTGGACCTTGGGAGCCGACAGCAAATGGTCTTAGAAAACAACACTCAGTAGAGGATGTCCTAAATAATGCCATCGTAAAACTGGGAAAACAGCATATCGGGACACAATGGACACTGCTCTTGGAAGCTGCAGCCAAAACTTCCCACGCCCCATGCGTGTAGCCGTATTTCTACAACCCAGGTATTTTCATTCCCTGATTATTATCTTGTGCCTCAAGCAAAACCAACCACTGGAATGGGTAAGAAGAGAATGATAGAAGAGATAGAAGATAGAATAGATAGAAATAGATAGAAGAAGAATGATTTGACAATAAAGATACTTGAATCTTGAATCTTGAATAGCTGCCAACTATTTGACTTTGGTTTGTCAGGTGTGTATAAAACAGGATTGTTAGCATGCTTCTCGTTACCAGTGAATCATCTTGACAGTTTATAAGAAGCGAGAACACCAGGAAGTGTTTGGGACTGTGGTGCGAGAGTGATGCTGCAGAACACGATTGTGATGAAACAGAATGGGAATCATGTTTCTCTTCAGAAGAATCAAACCACCCACTTTCTGTCAGGAATCGCCCCTCACCTTGGGGAGAGCATAGACATTTATAACTGAGGTATCTTAAGTAAAAAAAATAAATAAATAAAAGTAATCCGGCCAACAGTTAAATCGAACGCAACTGGATTTAGATTAGATTATCCAAGCGGCTTCATCAGTTCGTAACAAACTGATGAAGCCGCTTGGATAAGAGGCGAAACGTCTTCACAGACAAATCTAAGTCCAGTTGCGTTCGATTTAACTGTTGGCCGGATTAAACATGACCTGGATGAATGAGAACATTCATAGAATAAAAGTAATAATAAGGTATAATAAATGTAACAATAAGATACCACCAGGGGAAATAATAATAAAAATAATGATAATGTATGTCATCAATTTGGTTCTGATTTGGATTTTTAACATTACATTGGCATCCAGTTTAAGTGTTTTGTCTGTTTTATTATCTCACAAGCCACAATTTAATTACATAGCAACATCAATAAGAGCATACATGGGTGGATGTTGCTCCAGAATGACATCCAAATCATAACTGAATATTTGGCTGATCGCTAGCTAGCTTTACTTGAGGATGTGCAAATGAAAACTTTCAAGACTTTCAAAAAGCCCTGTCCCATTCATTGATCGATCATGATTAGGGATGATCGCTGGGGTTGAGGATTACTATGGAGAATTGTGAACCAGATCACATGATTTTAGACCAATATAGATGTACCTCAACCCACATGACTGTGCTATATTGATCTTTCATATATGATCCTCAACATGCATTTGATATTGAGACATGTACTTTGTTGATGAGCAAGTTATGAGGGTGACCACATCTCGTCTCAACCAAAACCAACCACTGGAATGGGTAAGAAGAGAATGATAGCTGCCAACTATTTGACTTTGGTTTGTCAGGTGTGTATAAAACAGGATTGTTAGCATGCTTCTCGTTACCAGTGAATCATCTTGACAGTTTATAAGAAGTGAGAACACCAGGAAGTGTTATGGACTGTGGTGTGAGAGTGATGCTGCAGAACACGATTGTGATGAAACAGAATGGGAATCATGTTTCTCTTCAGAAGAATCAAACCACCCACTTTCTGTCAGGAATCGCCCCTCACCTTGGGGAGAGCATAGACATTTATAACTGAGGTATCTTAAGTAAAAAAAATAAATAAATAAAAGTAATCCGGCCAACAGTTAAATCGAACGCAACTGGATTTAGATTAGATTATCCAAGCGGCTTCATCAGTTCGTAACGAACTGATGAAGCCGCTTGGATAAGAGGCGAAACCTCTTCACAGACAAATCTAAGTCCAGTTGCGTTCGATTTAACTGTTGGCCGGATTAAACATGACCTGGATGAATGAGAACATTCATAGAATAAAAGTAATAATAAGGTATAATAAATGTAACAATAAGATACCACCAGGGGAAATAATAATAAAAATAATGATAATGTATGTCATCAATTTGGTTCTGATTTGGATTTTTAACATTACATTGGGTTAATTGGCATCCAGTTTAAGTGTTTTGTCTGTTTTATTATCTCACAAGCCACAATTTAATTACATAGCAACATCAATAAGAGCATACATGGGTGGATGTTGCTCCAGAATGACATCCAAATCATAACTGAATATTTGGCTGATCGCTAGCTAGCTTTGATATTGAGACATGTACTTTGTTGATGAGCAAGTTATGAGGGTGACCACATCTCGTCTCAACCAAAACCAACCACTGGAATGGGTAAGAAGAGAATGATAGCTGCCAACTATTTGACTGGTTTATCAGATGTGTATAAAACAGGATTGGTCGCATGTTTCTCAGCAACAGTGACAGTTTGTTTGACAGTTTATGAAAGAGCGAGAACACCAGGAAGTGTTTGGGACTGTGGTGCGAGAATGATGCTGCAGAACAGGATTGTGATGAAACAGAATGTGAATCACGTTTCTCCTCAGAAGGATCCAGTGGCGTGCGGTGAGGTCTGTAGCAGGGTAGGCAGTGACCATTAACAAATGTAAATTCCAACGTACACTCGCTATTAATATACTTTCATGTTAATACTCCATTTCTCACAATATAATTGTTCTAATTTTGAGCTCCAGAACCATTCGGGCAGAACTTGTACATCACATTTTAAACAATATATAGGCTAATATGCCTATACTACAAAAGCTGAGATAATATTGATAAATACAGCTGCATCTTTAAAAGGGGAATTTGAACAAAATACAAGAATATTTGTTGAACAACATGGAATTTAATGTGACATTTTAGCATATATACACACCATCATTAATCAGTTCATCATAACATGTCACAGCATATTACAGATAAACAATTTAGCAGTTTAAAAAGTGCAAGAATGGTGGTGTAGGCCTGCCTTGGTTGATGACAAGCATCTTTTGCTGGTAATCCAACTTATTAAAACTTTTAATACGCACAATGGTAGACATTATGACGCTTAGGATCTGTCTTTGACTTACAGCTAAAATGCATATAAAAAAATACTTCAGTGTGCTGACTTAAGGCGCTATATCTGATATTGTAACAATTTTCCATCTTAGCAGCTGTGATTGGCTCGCATTCCCGCCATAGAGCCTCTCTGGGTCTGTATTTGCCATATTTGGCAATAAGCAGTGCTTTTGCTCGCCCATAGACTTTCGCGTAAACTATGTGATACGCATGCGCAAACTTCGAAATTCACTGCGTTGAAGTCAATGAATGAATAAGCAGAGCCGGTAGAGCCTACCCTTGCCTTTGGAATGCATGCAAGCTTACGCCGGGAAAGCTTGCTTGCGCGTTCCCGCGGCAACCAGGTTTGCTTTGCGTACTTCAACGTTGTGAATCGCCGTGTTAACGTTTACAACGTTGTGAATCGCCGTGTTTGCGCCGTGTTTTATGGGTTTTGGCCTTAAATGAGACGTAGATTAACTATATACAATTGAAATTCCATTTTAACGTCATTGTTTGTGACTTGAGTGTGGGCTTTTAAGAATAATTAAAAAAATATATGTATCGTTTTTTTTTTTTTAATGAAATTTACTCAGGGCAGGCACTGCCTACCCTGCCTACCTACTTTCCTGCTTTCCTGCTACTGCTACTTTCCTGCTACTTACCCACTTTCTGTCAGGAATCACCCCTCACCTTGGGGAGAGCATAGACATTGATAACTGAGGTATCTTATGTAAAAAAGATAATAATAAAAGTAATAAGGTATAGTAATAAATGTAATAATAAGATACCACCAGGGGAAATAATAATAAAAAATAATGATAATGTTGTCATCAATTTGGTTCTGATTTGGATTTTTAACACTACATTGGGTTAATTGGCATCTTGTTCAAGTGTTTGGTCCCTTGGCTAGTTAAGATTAATTTCAAGTCAATTCAAGTAGTCTTACAAGATTTTCAAACATAGCCCTATTTATTGTATAATTAAAATTAGGCAAAAATGCTGGCCCCTTTTGTTGATCAGGTTGATTAATGTTGATTAGTGACGTTCCTTGCTACAAATATCCCGGATGGGATGGATGTGTTGTGGGTGTAGGCTAGAAAAATGAAATCCTAGAACAATCAAAACTGAGCACATTCCAAACTAAGAGGTCCTCAAACATGGTCCGGAAAAATATTGTGTGTATTACAAAAGCCATTGGAAATACTTGATGTCATATTGTTATGAAATCAAGTTTAAATTGAAAACGTTTTACAATAAAAATATTTCAAATGAGGCGAAAACGCATCTTGAGACATGCATCATTGCAGACCAGATGAACTGTGCCCAAATCTGGTTAAACAAGCCATTTCACTTTCTTCCACTTCCTGATTGGCACAACACAACACAAACTCGACCAGCATTAGTAAACTAATTAACAAACAATTGTCTGTCAACGTTGTCAATCAAAATACCTATATAGTAAAATACCCTGGACATATCTGTAGTCACTGCTGATTGATAGTGATTTCAATACTTATATCAATAACATCACATGCTATAACTGATATGATCTAAAAATACAAAATGCTAGCCAGAGGAGCTATGTTTGTTTGCTTCAAACAATCGCACGGCCAATTGTTGGCCAGTCAAGTTTTTTTTATTCTAAAAGTTTCCCGCCCACAAATTGTGAGATGGCCCGGACATGTGTTGAGGATGGAGCAGGACCGCATCACAAAAGTCACCTTAAGATGGACAGCACCAGGCAAAAAAAAACCTGGGAGGCCCAAAACCTCCTGGCGCAGAACTGTGACACAAGAGCTGGAACAGATGAACCTGTCATGGGGAGAGGCCCAACATTCTGCCAGGGACCGAATGCAATGGAGAGTGCTCATTGAAGCCTTATGTCCCATGGGGGACGAAGAGGAGTTGTAGTAGTAGTAGTAGTACCTATTAAAAAGTTTAGAATATGCTTATATGTCACTTCCTTTCTTTTTCCTGGCAAAAAATGGCTGTTCCAATCTAACACATGTCAAGCACACAGCAACAGGAAATGATTTATACGTGTAACGTGGGTAACAATCCATGCATTATTAGTGGTGTAATTTACGAGATATACACACTGTACCATTCACTCCAGTACTAAGCCATTCGGCTTATACCCCTAAACTTGACCAATATTGAACGTCGCTAAAAATGCATCTGAGGGGGTATTTGGCTGGATTATTGGTGGAAATTACCTCAGGGTGAATTTTACTCCGAACCATCACTTTAAATATTCCTGACCCACAGGACCCCTATAGTGGTTCTGACTGCCTGGACGGAAACACATTCATTAGGCATGGCATGATGTCTTGCGTCATGACAGGCATACTGTTATCGCACTCCAATTTTATTCTTGCCACCAAAACCGAAATTTAATACAGCACTTCCAACTGGATCATATCGGTCATACGAGACGTCATTGCAAACGTCTCGTTAAGTGTAGGTCGGCTATGTATTTTTCAGATCTGAAAACTTTATACTTTTCAAGCTATAAAGATTTTAAAGTCAAGAAACTCTCCATTGAAATAACATTGAGCCTATTGACCCCATTGTTACCATGACTCCGCTAATCAACTTTCCAGCTGTGTGAACCCGGTCTTGGCTATCGTCTGTTGGATTCATTGATTTGCTCATCAAACTAAATTACAAGCAAGGTAAGTTTTCCATTTGTTGGTATTGGTTGAGCTACTTGACTTTGTCGTCAAATGTTCGTTAATGTTGTCTTTGTATGAGAGTGCAAATCAAACTTACTAACTAGCGAAGTATTGACATATCATTGGTGTTAGCAGCTGGTTCAACTAGCAGCTAACACTATCAGAAGTGCTTAATAGTCGCTAGTTCTACTGAACGGTTGCCCGTATTTTTGGCCAACTGTCTACCTTGATTTATTTTGTTGTTGAAGTACGACTGGTACTACTATTACCACTACTACTGCTACTATTACTACTACTACTACTACTACTACTACTACTTCTACTATTACTACTACTACTACTACTACTACTACTACTACTACTAAGAATAATAATAATAATAATAATGGTCAATAAAAAATAACCATTTTGTAAATTTGGAAATTATGTATGGCAATAGGCTGTGATAATGAGAAAATTATTAATTATATAGTATTTGCTTAAATACAGCTTATACATTCCTGAATACATGTGGTACATTCTATTCCAAAAGTACATACCCTATAGAGCCATTCTGAATAAACTGTGGCTTCACTGTGCCCAAGCCGGTCGCTGTGCATGGGTAATGTGGTGTGACTTTAAGAGGCCTTGAACAACTGTACAATAAACATTGCAGTCTTAAACGAGATACATTCTCACAACTCTATTCTGTGCAAACTCAATTTACCCACATAACTTAACTCACCCACACTCAACTATCAATCATTGCATATTCACTCAGTTGAATTTAATTGGAATATTATTATGGCTCTTAGCAGATACTTTATCCATAAATTATGACTCAAGTGTGGGATTACATTTTCTAGTTTAAACTGCAGCCCTTTTACATTGTCATGCCATGGTAATTCCATAATCCATGGAATTGCATTTTCTAGTTTAATATTCATGTTGCAACAGTTAGGTTTAGATGTTTGGTTAAAGTTTGTTAAATTTAGGGTTTGGGTTAGGGTTAGTTTAGGTATTTTTAGATATTGGTAACTTTAGATGTTAGGTTAGCTACGTGTGTGTTACGCGTTCATCATGTTTTCATTCATTATTCTTGTGTTACTCATGACATTCCTTTGTCATTCAAGTTAAAATAAATGTGTGTTCCTGAGGCTGTCAGAATAATAAAAAAACGAGAAAGAAAGATCCAACCCCAGGAGATTTCTTTAGCTTTATAATAAAAAATAAAAAAAATTAATAATAAAATTATTTGACCTGTACATAGGCTTTCAAAGCATCCCATACTGTTGAGTCGGCAACCTCTTCGGATTGATGAACACACAAAACTGTTCACAAAGCAGTCATCAAACATTCATCAAACAGCGATGAATCAAAGTGCTAGAAGATTTGTTTTTGCATTATTGTGTTACGGCGCAATATTAACATATTTTGGGATTTCTGTCATTATCAACGTCACTTAACAATTTTACACATTTGCAGTGTGATTACTAGGCCACTTATGTTTGAGAGATGTAATAAAACAGAACACTCAGTAGTGGACATGGTTATCTAGGGAGAAGTACTTCCTGTGACGACAGTCCAAGTAGCTCATCGAACAGAGCCGAGGTGGAACGAATGAACCCGTAGGCTGGGAATCGTGGTCGGCCTTATCCATCCAGCCTCATTGATGTGCTAGGTAATTATGATGTAGCCCACCTAGGATTTGGTATCAAGGAATCACAGTACTCTGCCTAAAATCCAGTAGGGGGTGAAGGGGCATGGTAATCATCTCTAAGGGGGGATTCAAAGGATCGGGAAAGACATTTCAATTACCTACAAGCATCCGGAGTTAGCCTGCCTTGTGAGGTAATCGGTCATAGTTAGTGCTTTAACCGCACAGAGTGGTAATGTGCCAAAATATGGAGTCAGATCAAGGTTTGTTTAATTGTTTTATTGTATTCTAGTCATTGTCAGAATCCTCACGTCAGACCTTCTGCCAACTCCCTCTTCGTCCTTGGTTGGGAAATTGACAAATTCTACAACATGTTTTCCTGCCCCCCCAAAATCTATACCTATTGTCTAATGTTGTCTTATGCGGTAGGGGAGGTTTATTTCACATAATAAAACATCAGTTACTGATGTTTTATGTTTCCAGTGATGTTAGTTATGCTGTTACTGCCAGTTCAGTTCTCCAAAAGGTGAGCTACAGATCCTTATGTATTGTGGGTAGCTAGATTTTTGTCATACATGATACATTTTTTAAACATTCTATTCATTGTTTCATTTCAAAATCTTGCTCTCTTCTAATGTATCTCTCTCTTTCTTATCTCTCAAATATTGCTGATAGTCTATTTAATGGTCAATGTAAAATAATGATTATAATGTAATAATGGAATTTTTGATATCAAGGCTAGGGTCGTATCATCATTTATCCAAGATAGCGGTCCAACAGGACATTAGATTTCTGCTGGTTTTTGACTAAACATTTTCCCCTAATGTTTGTCCTATATTGTCCCCAAAAAGAATACAAAAGTAAAAAAAATAATATACATCATTGTGTAATCTTTCCTGCAGCAGGTGTAACTCATATATACTTCACCGTGTGCTTCCCTCCCTGAGATTTATAGACAACATCGCTAACAGACTCTGCCCCCCCAAGCCATGCCATGTCTAGAGTCTAGACGAATGAGGATAACAGGTAGGAGGAGCAGAGGAGGAGGAGGAGGTGGGACAAAGCCGTGGGGAAGTGGGCGTCCGGGGCTCGACTGGTCGTGGGGGTGGTGGTGGTGGTGGTGTTGGTGGTGGTGGGCTGTACGTTGGAGGCAGCGGGGGGGGACAGAAGGGTCCCCAGCGTCTCCTTCAGGAAGGTTTCGTACTGGGCCGTGCTGGTGAACACCGACATGTTGGAGCTCCTCTGCGATGAACCAACGCTTCGCGCTAAACGGCCCAGGACACCGCCGCCGGTGCTGCCCGTGGCAGTGGGAAGCGTGGCCACCTGGATCCAGTGGTCACCGGTCTTACACATCAGGGGGCCACCGTTGTCACCCTGGAACCAAACACACGCGGTCACGTCTCCACAGGCACACAACAAACCCTCCCCCCCCACCAGCTTTCCACAGTAACTCTGGAGCGCAACACGCGTTGGTGCAGCCTCTGAATGAGACGATCCTGAAGTGTTTGGTGGTTTCATTACCTGCCGTACAGTCACCGCCCGGGTGCAGATGTTGTCACCGGATGAAGATGCGTTGCCACAGTCCAATACGGTGGTGTTGAACTCCTGCAGGACTTGTTCCTCTGCGGTGAGGGCAAAGACAGGCACCGTCAACCAAAGTGTTTTCAGCAGACGTAGCCCTAGCATGCTGCGCTGCTGATGGCTGGAGTCTGCGCACTCGTCTAACTAAAGTACAACACATGACACCATTTTGTGACAAGCATGGTTGCCACGGCACCCATTACGGTGTCTGTTGGAGACTCAGCGGTGGGAGTGAAATGGGGGGCTGTGGACGGGGGTCTTACCGCCTCCTCTCCCCTTGCCCCAGCCTGCCAGCCAACAGTCAGCGTTGTTCAGGAGGTTGTTGGCGCCCGTGTCCAGACAGATGGGCTGGATGTAGTCCGAGAGCCTCGGTGATCTTGAAAGAGTGAGCATGGCGATGTTCTCCCCGGTGAGGTTGCTGAAGGTGAAGGAGCTCACGCCCACGGTCATCTCGAAGGCGTTGGAGCCGTTCTGCTTCAGACGGCCCAACACCACGCTCCACTGAGAGGCGTTGGCAGAGCTAAGTGAAGAGAAGAAAACCATGAGGCCGCTGGTTCACTGGTCATTTGAAACAGGATAACAACGTAATTAAAGGACACGATCCAGTGGTTCACGGCGTAGAAACGCTCTTCATACACACAAACACATACATCATACAGCCTCATCATAATTACAGATACAACAAGCAGATTACCTGGGGAAGCAGGAGGCGGCGCTCAGGACCGCGTCCACCGCTACGAGAGTCCCACCGCAGACATGCGAGCCATTCTTCTGCACGCTAGCCATCCACGGCCACACGCCGGCCGACTGCACCAGCTCTCCGCTGCCGTGGGAGTTCATAGGGGCGGCGCCGCACCTCACCGCTAGAATCAACGACAGTCACTCAATGCAGCCTCAATACATGACGGTGCTGAGCGCGCACATTGCCAGCAGGGGTCAGCCGAAGTCGAAATAGACAAAGTAAAAAAAAACCCAAGTGAACGCATATGAAAAAGAAACTATCCAGCTTCAGCTTAAGCACGACAGGCTTTCAGGGACATTTATTTATCATTTATTGATCTGCTATACTATATCACACTAATTGTCTACAGCAGACAGATCCTCCACATGTAGCATCCCATTACGGTACCATGGCGACGGGTGTTAGCGAAGGCAAACATGTGTTAACAAAGCCTCACTGCTCCGAGAACAAGACAAAAAGACACTTACGTGGGGGGGGTATGGTGGTTGGCGGTGTGGTGGTGGTGGTGGGCGGTACGGTGGAGGGTGGTACAGTGGAGGGTGGTGTGGTGGTGGTGGTGGGTGGTACAGTGGAGGGTGGTGTGGTGGTGGTGGTGGGCGGTACGGTGGAGGGTGGTGTGGTGGTGGTGGTGGGCGGTACGGTGGTTGGCGGTACGGTGGTGGGTGGTACAGTGGAGGGTGGTGTGGTGGTGGTGGTGGGCGGTACGGTGGTTGGCGGTACGGTGGTGGGTGGTACAGTGGATGGTGGTGTGGTGGTGGTGGTGGGTGGTGTGGTGGTGGTGGTGGGCGGTGCGGTGGTGGGCGGTGCGGTGGTGGTGGGCGGTGCGGTGGTGGGCGGTACGGTGGATGGTGGTGTGGTGGTGGTGGTGGGCGGTACGGTGGATGGTGGTGTGGTGGTGGTGGTGGGCGGTACAGTGGTGGGCGGTGCGGTGGTGGGCGGTACGGTGGTGGGCGCAGCACCGCAGGTGAAATTGAGGTCACTGTCGGTTCCCGTGGAGCTGAAGGTGACAAAGCCTGGTTGGTTGGTGCTGATTTGACTGTTTATCCACAGCTGGTATTCGGACACTCTGGCGTATACTCCAGGGAAGTTGGGCAGGGCACATCCTCGACCAAAGCTCACCACTCCAGACTGGACCCACTGGCTACCCTGTTTGCTCACCAAAGGTCCACCAGAGTCGCCCTTTAGGGAAAGAGGACGAGGCCAAGATGGGTTATCGAACAATCTCCCATTGGATGAAAATTCCTGTTGTTACCTGGTTCTTTATGTTTGGTATTGAGCTTGCGTGTCTGATGTTTAAATGTAGGGGCAAGTTTTGTTTTGCGCTGCTGCTGTGTTGCACAACACGTCTTTTTCTGGTCACTACGGTGATCATTGTCTCTCACCTTGTACACTGTTTCGCATGCCAAGCTGCATTTTGTTGTCCAGAACAAAAAAAAGTTGAATATAATCTAGTTTAGTTGGTCCCTCTAAAAACAAAACAAAAGAACATGACTTTTCACCTGACAAGAGTCCTTCCCTCCGGCAGCCAATCCAGCACAGATCATGTTGTCAGTGATGCTACCATCGTAGTTACAGTCACACTGTTTGTTGCCCACTATGGGCATGTCCACTTCCTGGAGGATGTCTGCAGCAAACCCTGTGAGCAAATGGACATGGGAGTTTGAAAAGCAGTTGATTGAGCCGTGCCATGAGAATCGCCTTGACCTCCTGACGGTTGACCCACCTCCAGACTCAGTCGTGCCCCAGCCAGTGACCCAGTTGATGGTGCCGGCGTTGAACACGCTCCCCTCTGCGGCCAGGCAGACGGGCCTGATGTAGTCGGTGAACGTGACAGTGGAGGAGAGCTTCAGAAGGCAGATGTCGTTGTCGTAGGGGGGGCTGTTGTAATCGGGGTGGCAGACGATCCTGGCGACTGTCCGGGACACCTCGTTGGGGTTGCTGCCGTCTTGGGTCTGACGGCCCAGGATGATCGTGAGGCCTGTCGTGTCATTTCTGATGGGGGGGGGGGGGGGGGGGGAGAAAACAGGAGAAAAAAGCGCCGTCACCATAATTCTTGCTCATGGAAGATCGATATTCATCAAGTGTTGACAGTGCACAGCAGATGAAGAACACGTTGGGGCTTATTGCCAGAAGTAGACAGATTGACGTTACGTTGTGAAGCAGTGGGCGGCACTCAGCACCCATTCATTGTTGATGAGAGAACCCCCGCAGAAGTGGCCAGTCCTTTGCATACTGGCCTGCCAGGGCCAGCTCCCCGCGGGAGCATCCTCCCCTCCGACGATGCGGGGGTTTAAAGAAGGCCGACCACACACTGAAAAATTCAAACGGTTCAGAGAAGGAGCAATGGCTTCTGTGAACTGCAGTATACAGTATATGGGCCTTGATAAAAAATAGTGCAGCCTTTTAGAATTAAATTCAGTTTTAATTATGAATGATTAAAATTGATTGATTTTATTTACATATACCTACCATTCAGTTGTGAGGACACCTCTGCAAAAAGAATGGAGAATACATGTAAATGTTTTTGTATTAATACAAAAACATAATATTTGTATCGTACATGTATTAATAATTAAATGTTATTAATCATTTTGTTTTGCCTGCCTCAGTCAAAATAAAAACCCAATGTTGTCATTTCAAAGATCTGTGTTGGCTCCCTGGGAGGTGGTGCAGTCTATTTCACTCAAGTGAGTTTACTGCCATCATAAGGTTTGTGACAGGCCACCACGGCAGACTCATAGTAAATCAGATAAATTGTGTTGTTTGTATTTGTTTGTAATTGTATTTATTTTCATTACCATTTACTATTTTATTCACAATTGATTCCCATTTGATTGAATAATGTCATGAAAAACTTGACTAAATCAAAATGATTAAACCGAATCTATAGCATAATATAATAGTCAACGTTTAATTCAAGGATTCAAGTATTTATTGTCATCATATCCAAGACATGACGAGATTGCGGTAGCTGCCACAGTAATAGTGCATTCAATTTGTTTTTAAAACAAAACAATAAACAGAGAAGGGGAGAAAGGGAGAAAAGAAAAGAGGCCATAAAAAAGTGATATGGCCCACACCTACTTAAAAACAGTGCAGGATCACTAAATAAAAGATATGCTGTAATCCCAAGAAATTCGCTCTTTGCACGGAACGCTCTAATAACTTCCCAATCAACAATAGTCCAGGTCACTTACTTCCGGTCAAACGTCAAAGTTGTGTTGTGGGCGGCGGCCGTATATTCTGAGGTGAAATTTGAGCGACTGACAGGTGAAGCGGATTTTTATGCCGGTGGTTTTTACGTGGTTTAGTTTATCATTTGTATACTTTAGCGTTTGTTTTAGTATCAGTTCTGATTTTACTATTGTAACCAGTAGGATGCCCTACTGAGCATAATTTGAATCTTTAGCTTTTTACGGCTAGTCCATTCTCTTTTGTTCAGGCTGTTCACGTAAAAGAACAATGATGGGGCTGACGTAATCAAAAACAAGTTTATTGAGCATTAATAAGTTACTCAACGATACAGCAAAAAGTCACACCAGGGCACAGAATTACAGCTCTCGTGGGAGACAGTGAATAACCAAGAAGGAGCATCAAATATGTAGTTAAACACGTAGTCACTGCACACCAATTGAGACAACAAAAAAATAACACTGATAAAAAAAATACGTTGGATTATGCACCGCACACTCTTAACACTGCAAACAGACACCGCCCCCCACTGGAACTATTGCACAATGCCCTCGGCTCGGACAAGACAAACAAAACAGACACCAACACACACAAACTCAGAAGTGGCAATGTGTAATACTGGACCTCTTTGCGTTTAGCTGATTGGCTGAGTCCACCAGCCAACAACAAAGCCAACAACAATTCTTCCACAAACAAACACTGAATCGTAAACACAAAACAAAAACATTAAACGTGTAATCTGAGACACAGGAAAAACAGTGGCTGGTTAAACCGGTAAAACGGTCCTCCTGTAATCAAGAGAAACATCATATAATGTGTTGCTGGGCCAACTAGCGGACAGCCTTAAAATAAATAGCACAGCATAGCGACTCATACCTGAATTCTTGAGAAACGCTCACACCCGCTGACTATCCATATCGTATGCTGTAGACACCCTGCCTTGTCTAACTAACACAATAGCAAACAAGGAGTCAGGTCTCTAATACAGGCTATGGTTGCAAGACAAAAGACAAATAAACTTACATTAGAACCAGCGTGGCTTGACTAGTGGCTGCTGGCACTCTCCTGCACCAACAAAGTTATCTGTGTAGCGTCTGCATATGAACAATAGCGCACAGGGAAGAGTTAACGCTAGAAGTAGCTTAATAGAATTTCTATCTATGGTGAGAAGCAGATCGTTAACTCACATCTCACCCCCAGTGTGGGTAGTTTAGTCGCTGTATGAACTCCCGTGTAAGCAGTATAAACAAATAGTTTAGCGCTTGAAAACGGACTCACATTGTTCTGCACCGCTGATAAGGACCGCTTCTGTATCACAGCTTCACCTCACACAAACTATTGTTTGCTGGCCCACGCCATCCAACATTTGAAGGTGATCACCACCTGTGTCGCCTGATCAGCTAATTAACTAAAGCTGGGCACTACGTACTACCCGCTACACTACGTTTACTTTTCAACGTTGTGAAAAGAAAACAGCCGAACACTGCTGCGTTCCGTTATGTTCTGCCTCAGCTAAATTTAATTTGATGCTAAGTTTTCATAAATTTCCTGAGGACGGCGAAATCCGAAGGAAATGGATTGTCAATGTCAGGAGGGAAGACTTCGCTATAGGCCATCACACTCGCGTGTGCAGTCGGCACTTTCGACCTGGTGATGTCAAAGAGCCGGCCGAGGGTGGTGGTAGGAGGCGGCTGAAGGCTGGTGCGGTTCCTGTGCTCTTCCCCTGGAACAACTTTTCCCTCGGAGAGAGAAGGCTTGGGGTGTGGGAACGGCGAGACAGACCGGAGACCATGGATTCAGAGACTAAAGTCCCTCCTGAGGAGCAAGAACAGCACGACATCGCTAAGGATCACGACTTGCTTGCTCAGTCCCTGAACCATCTGCACTGGACATGTCTGTATCAGTTACGGAAGACCTGTCCAAAGAAATAGAGGATCTGAGAAGGGAGATACAGGAGTTACGTGTCCACCGAGAGTTTGGTTTACAGCGGTTTGCTGGCTCCGACGCGGACATCCGATTCTATACCAGGTAAGGTTAGATCTAAGTTGTGCTATTCATCTAACTAACTGTCTGACTTTGACCAAAGTTTAAAAAGTTGCCTAACGTTACAGTAAAAATACAGCACAAATAGCTTCTTAATCAGTTTATCTGAATGTTAAGTAGCATACGAGATGAGACATTGGCTTAGTTGTTACAGATAACATTATTTTGGTGACCGTGTATGATAGCAAATACAATGTTAATGTATGACTGACATGATGTACTTGTCTTTTGTGAATAGATTTCCAAGCTATGACCACCTGATGGCGTTTTGGGGTTTAATTGAGCCTTCCATTTACAAAATGGTTCGGGTCTCAAGAGCCAAATCAGCTGCCAGGCGAAACGAAGAAGTGGCCACACCTGCACGACCATCAACGGTAGGTTATGGATTGAGCGTGCTTTGTAGTAAGAGCCAGGGGTGGGATGCCATTGCACTTACAGAAGGCTACACTAAACTACTCCGCCCCCTTTAAATACACCAGTGCACTACATCAACTCAATGTTTTTCCCATGGTATGATACACATAACCATTATAAAACATGTTGTCAAACAATAGCACAGCCTTACTAGTTTATAACTTAAAGGAGTAACCTTTTTTTTTGTACCTTCCAGAGACAGCTGCTCAAGCCTATCGATGAGTTCTTTCTTTTCCTCGTCTTCCTGTCTGTTGGTTTAAAGGAGCGGGACCTGGCGCATCGGTTCAATGTACATCAGTCCACAGTGAGCCGCATTATTGCAACATGGACAAGTTTTCTTGCCACTGCACTGGGGTCTCAATGCATCTGGCTAACACCTGCAGAAGTGCAAGCTTACCTCCCTGAGGAATTCAGAGATTTCTCAGACACCCAGGTCATCTTGGACTGCACTGAGCTCAAGTGTCAGACACCATCCTCACCACTCCTGCAAAGTGAGATGTACTCCACCTACAAATCTCACTGCACCATGAAAGGCCTGATTGGCATAGCCCCACATGGTGCAGTCACATTTGTCTCCTCACTTTACGCTGGGTCAGTGAGTGACAAAGAGCTGTTCAAACAGTCAGGGTTGGCCAAGTTGCTCACGGAAGAAATGGCAGTGATGGTTGACAAGGGCTTCCTCATTAGTGGTTGTGTAAAGTGCAAAATATACTGCCCACCATTTTTGTCAAAGCAAAGTCAGATGCCTGCATACCAGGTTACTGAAACACAATCAATAGCAAGACTCAGAGTACATGTGGAACGAGTCATTAGGAGAATTAAACAAAACAAATTGTTTGATGGCGTCATCCCCCTTTCCCATGCAGGAAACATTAGCCAAACGTTTACAGTGGCATGCCTGCTGTCAAACTACCAAAATAAGGCATTAGTTAAGGCATGGGTTAAGTAAAGCATTGATTCAACACCAGGTTCTTGTCATTTCATTTAGTGAATTTTGTTTATTCCAGTGGCAGATAATTTTGTTAAACATTCTGTAAATCTTATGTACACAAAGATTAATGTAAAGTTCTTTTAATCAGTTGTTTCCTCTTAACATTTCATTGGCATGTATCTGTTGAAATCCTCTGGTCATTTGTATAAATTTGTGTGTACAGTGTGTCCTCGTTCAGGACCAATAGCTCAGTATTCCAATTTCATTGTACATTGTATATATATTTATCTTTATAGTTATTTTTACGTACTTACTTTTATCTTATTTTTATTTTTTTATTTTATTATTATTATTTTTTTTTAATACTGCTTTCTATTGCACCAATTGCACCATAACAAATTCCTTGTAGGTGCAAACCTACTTGGCAATAAACCGAATTCTGATTCTGATTTCTATAAATGAACATTTTAAAATATTGTACATATAACATGAACTATTGTAACAAATTGGCTGAAGAAAAATGAATGAAAAATGAACTGTAATAAAATATTTTCTAACATATTTTTGTCATTCCAATCTTTCATTGAAGAACCTGGGTTTTGCTCATGTTTTTATACTTCATTTCTCAATGACAGGTATCTTGGCATGTATACGTAGAAAAAGAAATGGTCAGCTTTTTCTCTAATTAATCTTTGCACTTGGGGATCCGTGTGTATTCGTTGCACAAGGTAGTCCTCCTGCGCCCACACAACAAAGTCGCACCACTGCATTCCAGTGATGAGCAGTTGTGCTTGCACTTGCCAGTAATATGCGTGACTCTTCTTCAGTTTAGGGGAACCACATTCCATTTGCAGATATTTGCAGTCAACAAAGTTTTGCACATTGGGACATTTGAATTCGACAAGGCCAAATTGGGGGTATTCAGTGGGGTCAAAAACAATGCCATCGGGGGAGGCAGCAAGCCAGGGTGTAGTGGGATGAATGACAAGACCACAGGGAGAGTAATTAACATTAAGCAGCCTACTGTTCTCAGCTGCTACTACAGACTCCATCTCAGCACCTCTCCTCATGTCTGCCGTCTGCCTTGTTCCCTTCATGATGCGCTCTGCAAGTGACTCTGCAGAGCTCTGGCCCCTGACATGACACACCTCTCGAAACCTAGAGGCGGTCACCCTGGGTCTGCGGAGCAGATGCCATTCAGAGCAACAGCTTTGCTCACGTGTTGCCTCCTCAATTTTGTGAGCCATTTCAAAAGTTAAAGCCATACTGCTCAGATGTAGCAGTTCCTCTTCTGAGCACACAAACATGCAATCAGATGGCAAGACATCGTACCCTTCCAGAGGCAAGTGCGGTGTTGGTGGTGTGTCACAATGTAGTGTGATGTGCTGGGATGTCAAAGCAGGCTGCTGATATGACAGAACACTGCCCTTCTGCACTAACCCGAAAGCACTTTCCACAAGGGGTTTGTCAGGTCCCATGTTCATCGTGGTCACAAGTGGCCTGTCCTCAACACTAAATTTAGCATACGCCTCCGTTACTCTGAACATGCAGGGATCTGGTAATGGACCCACCATGCCTCTGTACAATCCACTCCTATAAAGAATTGTTAAGGCAAAACAGCACATTGATAAAGCAAAATAAGGTGAGGAATACAGCAAATTTATTTTTATTTATTTTTATTTTTTTTATTGAATACACCAAGTGGAGCAGGCTCCCAATTTCGTTGTATGCACCATCATATAATGACAATAAAGGCTTTGACTAAATGAAGAAATAGCAATATGTTCATTGAAGAACCTGGGTTTTGCTCATGTTTTTATACTTCATTTCTCAATGACAGGTATCTTGGCATGTATACGTAGAAAAAGAAATGGTCAGCTTTTTCTCTAATTAATCTTTGCACTTGGGGATCCGTGTGTATTCGTTGCACAAGGTAGTCCTCCTGCGCCCACACAACAAAGTCGCACCACTGCATTCCAGTGATGAGCAGTTGTGCTTGCACTTGCCAGTAATATGCGTGACTCTTCTTCAGTTTAGGGGAACCACATTCCATTTGCAGATATTTGCAGTCAACAAAGTTTTGCACATTGGGACATTTGAATTCGACAAGGCCAAATTGGGGGTATTCAGTGGGGTCAAAAACAATGCCATCGGGGGAGGCAGCAAGCCAGGGTGTAGTGGGATGAATGACAAGACGACAGGGAGAGTAATTAACATTAAGTAGCCTACTGTTCTCAGCTGCTACTACAGACTCCATCTCAGCACCTCTCCTCATGTCTGCCGTCTGCCTTGTTCCCTTCATGATGCGCTCTGCAAGTGACTCTGCAGAGCTCTGGCCCCTGACATGACACACCTCTCGAAACCTAGAGGCGGTCACCCTGGGTCTGCGGAGCAGATGCCATTCGGAGCAACAGCTTTGCTCACGTGTTGCCTCCTCAATTTTGTGAGCCATTTCAAAAGTTAAAGCCATACTGCTCAGATGTAGCAGTTCCTCTTCTGAGCACACAAACATGCAATCAGATGGCAAGACATCGTACCCTTCCAGAGGCAAGTGCGGTGTTGGTGGTGTGTCACAATGTAGTGTGATGTGCTGGGATGTCAAAGCAGGCTGCTGATATGACAGAACACTGCCCTTCTGCACTAACCCGAAAGCACTTTCCACAAGGGGTTTGTCAGGTCCCATGTTCATCGTGGTCACAAGTGGCCTGTCCTCAACACTAAATTTAGCATACGCCTCCGTTACTCTGAACATGCAGGGATCTGGTAATGGACCCACCATGCCTCTGTACAATCCACTCCTATAAAGAATTGTTAAGGCAAAACAGCACATTGATAAAGCATAATAAGGTGAGGAATACAGCAAATTTATTTTTATTTATTTTTATTTTTTTTATTGAATACACCAAGTGGAGCAGCGCTCCCAATTTCGTTGTATGCACCATCATATAATGACAATAAAGGCTTTGACTAAATGAAGAAATAGCTATATGTTTTTGTAACACATGAAACAAAAATGTACAACTCAAATTACCTTACTCCAGTCTGTACCATCCTATTTGGTACCGGCTTGGTAAAGACCATGGAGTTAATGGGTCCTGGCTTCACACCCTAACAGAAAAAAACATTTACTGTGGATGGAGTCACTTTAAATCAAAACAGAGACATAAAAAAACCTGAGCTTCATTTAAATTACCATTGTTCGCGGCTTGTGCCATTGCTGTTCAGATTCTGTGCAGCTATGCATAGGGGGCACAACTGGCATGTTTAGTTGTGAATAATGTGCTGTTTGGAACAGCAATGCCACTATATGATTGCACAAAACAGTGCCTGCCACACAGGAGCATTGGCTGTGCGTCAACACCACTGGCGATGAATCGCGAAGCGTAATCTAAGAAGAAAGAGAAGAAAATTATAAATATAACCTCTGCTTCATGGAGAAGAGCAATTAGGTTATTATTAGTAGAACAGTTATTGTTATTGTTACTGAACCATGCTCCTAGAAGATGCTTACCCTCCTGAATGCTTAGCGTTACATACCCTTCCTACTCAAACAAACTTGAATAGCCTTCCTTGATAACTATTATGCCCTACATGGTGTATATTAGCAGTGTTAACTTAAGTAAATATGTTTCTGATCGCCCAAACACGTTTTCCACCTTATCCTTATTAACTTCATTAAATTATCTGACCAATGTGCAGGGATACAGGCAAAACATTCAAGTTGGCGAGCCTTTATGAATAAACTTAGCTATAATGCTCCACTAAAATGAGCACCACTGAAAGGGGATGAACAAAGTTACACAGCTTCCTGCCTACACTTAAACTGTGCGGTGTCTCACTCTTCCTCATTGTCCTGTAACACAAGGCTCTCACGCTGACCTGTCCTGACAGCCTGTCTTTAATGGACACTGAATAAAAATAACAGATAAGTGTCGTTAGCGTTACATTTATATTACTCACGTCAACACATCTTTCACATAAGACATTACTGTTAGACATTTGACGTTAGCTAGCGTTAGTTAGTTAACGTTAACGTTAGTCAGTCAGTTAGTTGTTTTCTTACCTTCATAGTTGTGTATGTATGACACCGCATACAATTTAAAACCTTTATCCAACTTGCTTGTTGGGGCTTTGGTCGTCCTACGAATCCGGTGAACATCAGAGATGTTCAACTTTGGGAGCTCTTGTAAACACCGGGTGTAGAATGTCGCCATTGTTAAACCGGAAACAACCGAGCTGTATTATTTGGAGTCGGAAGTACGTCACAAAGCTTAGTGCAAGTAGCCCTTGCATGAACAGATATGTTGAACGCATTTAATGTACACGGATAGGCAGTCAATTGATGGCCTTCTGATCCCATGTACACACTCTGCAAAGTGAATTGTGCTGAGCTAACATTTGCCCAGTGCCAACCTGGGATCCACCTGCTTTGGTTCTGCTCAGTATCCTCCACAATGGGTTGTATCCTCCACAATGGGTTGAGATATCTGACGTACCACATTGGGGATTGCATACTGTTCCCTGGTGTCAAATATTGTATTCTGTATCTGCCGTCTGTCTGTCATGCTTTAAACCCTACAGCAGGGAGCTCCCTAAATGAGGTGCCACCAAACCAAAGTGTGTTATGATGTCATGTCATGCAATGAATGGTTAACTTTAAAACATGAGTGTTTTCTGACAGAAGGTTCCTGGTACGGAGCGTTAGACTGCTGTCCTTCAACACCAACTGAAAACTGGTCTTTCCATCACTGGTTAGTATTTTAGTCGCGTTTCCGGCTTACAATAAAATAGGTACTATTTATGATTTGCTAAATTATTGATGTATTATTCAATGTAAAGTTCCTGCTACATTTCAATATGAATTTCACATTGACAAATACATAATTTGGCCATAATCTGTTATGTATAGATAATGGTGCGTCCAAAGCCTTTAGCCCACAAGGGTTTGGACGCACTCTGGGGGGCAGGTCAGCACTGGGGCTAGTGGGTCAGCACTGGGGCTAGTGGGTCAGTACTGGGGCTTGTGACTTAACACGGCAAGGTACACCCGGCCTCATTTAATAATAATAATTATAATAATGCATTTTATTTAAAGGCGCCTTTCAAAGCACTCAAGTACACCTTACAGACCAGTTAAAAAAACAAGTAACAGTGGCATACTCTGTCAGTGTGTGACAGAGTTTGCCACTCAGAATAAGTGTGTTTTTTCAGGCGTGATTTAAAGGTAGAGACAGAGGCTGTGTTCGAAATGTTCACTCGTTCACTATATAGGGGACCTATGTAGGGGGCTACTAGGGGACAAGTGAGCATGGCGATTATTAATTTCGGACACTCGGGATGACGTTCGGTTGCCATAACAATGCCGCAAGCTTGCGCTCGAGACGCTCAAGTCCCACAAACATGGCAGTTGAAATTGAAAGAATGGTCTATCTGAGCAATGAACTTATGTATCTTCAGTTACAATTTGGCATATTATGTAACACCTATTCGTTACTCAAACGGCGAAGGCGAGCGCTGTACTTGTTGTGCTTAAGCGATGGAAAAAAAAAAAGCGTGTATTATCAGCTGATCGCGACGAAGCGTGTTTGTCAGAGTGATAGAGAAACAAGGCGGACCAAGGGGATGATATTAAGTTTTAATTTGATGATGATGTGCTGAAGGACTCTTTCAGAAGGAGCGCGAGCCTTCCACAGTGCACGTAACATGAAAAAACACCACCATTGCGTTGATGAATGAATCTATTTATTTATTAATTTATCTGAGGTGCCGGAACGCCGTACCGGACCGTTCCGGCTCACTTTAACCCCTAACGTCAACAAAACTGATGCCGTTGGTTCCACGGGACTTGATTTATTTACCATGCAACGGCATAACAAACCTGAACAATAAAATACGGCATTTGTATACGACGTTTCCGCCCATCAAAGCGACTGATGAGTTTACTCTTCTTCTTGACTTCCACGGGATAGCTCGCAGTGCATGATGGTCTAGATGTATTGCCGTAGTGTACAGTGTTTGTACCCTACATTTAGGCATGTCACGCGACGAATTTGTAGGAAACGAAAGTAGTGAACGAACATTTCAGTTGAATTTCGAACACCACTACAAAATGGCTGATTCACTATATAGTGCACTATATAGTGAACGAGTGTACATTTCGAACACAGCCAGAGTCAGAAGTGCGAATGTCTGGTGGGGAGCAGATCGGCTATAAGCTCTTGACCCCATGGTGGATAGGTTAACAGATGGAGCTCAGAGCTGGATGGCAGAAGAGGATCGGAGAGGGCGTGAAGGTGTGTGGATGTGGATGAGTTCAGTTAAATACAATGGTGCACAGATGCAATGCTTCACAGGCTGTGAAGGATCTTGAAAGTAAGGAGTAGAATGCATGATTTGATAGGGAGCCAGTGGAGTTGCTGCAGGGCAGGAGTGATGTGTTCAATAGATGGAGTTCTGGTGATGATACGGGCGGCTGTGTTCTGGACCAGTTGGAGTTTATGAAGAGATTTCCGAGGAAGACCACAGAGGAGAGAGTTACAGTAATCCAGTCTGGATGTAATCAGGGTGTTTACAAGGATAGCAGTGGAGGTTGGTGTAAGTGAGGGATGAGACGATTAATGTTGGGTATAAGGAAGTAAGCAGACTGAGTAACATTATTGATGTGGGTCTCGAAGTATAAAGTGTTGTCCAAGATCACACCATGGCTCTTTACCTGAGCGGAAGGGGCAACAGTGGCATTGTTGATGGACATGCAAAAAGTGTTGAGTGTTGCTAAGGTCGATTTGGTGCCAATGAGGAAAACCTTAGTTTTGTCGCTGTTGAGTTTACGAAGTAGGCAGACGGACAGAGCTTTGGGTGGTAGAGAGGCAGTGGGCTTAGTGGAAAGGTAGAGCTGGGTATCATCAGCATAACAGTGGAATTGTCAAATTTCCTAAGAATGTAGCCAAGAGGCAGAAGATAAATAATGAACAGGAGGGGGCCGAGGACAGAGCCCTGGGGAACACCACTGGAGACTGGGGAGGCGCCAGATCTCAAGTTCTTAAGTTGGACAAACTGTGTGCGGCCCAAGAGATATGATCTGAACCAAGCCAGAGGGATATCAGTGATTCCAATGGATACTAGACTGACGAGGAGGATGACATGAGAGATGGTGTCAAAAGCTGCGCTCAGGTCAAGGAGAACCAGAATGGAAAGTTGTCCAGAGTCAGATGCCATCAGAAGGTCATTGGTGATTTTGACAGTGCTCAGTGGGGGGAGGGGATGAAAGCCAGGCTGAAATGTTTCAAAGAGATTGTTGTCAGACAGATGGGTGTTTATCTGAGCTGCAATCTGAGCTATTTGTCTGGGTGTTCAGGCATCTTGACTTGGCTATTACTGTTGAGTAATGTGATTCATAACTAGTGTGATGATGATTTAAATAGCATGTCAAATCTAAATTGGCTCATTCAGAGGCACGGCAGTCCACTGAAAATGGATGTTCTATCGTATCGGTTCAACATAGTCCCATATTCAGGTTCAACGTAGTCCTGTTGAACAAAGATGTGCACCATAAAACAGTTTGGAAAAAGATTCCAGGTCCAGGCACTCAGTAGGATGCAAAAAATTATCATTTATTATTAGGGGTTAAACCATTGAAAAACACCAACGCGTGTCGGGTCACCAGCCTTCATCAACGGTGTGCACCACTCTAGAAGGACGTGACAATGGTTGTCAGTAGACGATCCTTTACTGATTGCTTCATATTGCTGAAGAACCTTTAACAGTCCATGGCCCCATCTCTAGCTCTGAAAATGTTTCCAACCCCAACTTAAAGGGATATTCCGCTATTTTTGGAAATAAGCTCATTTTCCACCTTCCCTCGAGCAAAAAAATCGAGTTTTACCCTTTTCCCATTCATCCAGCCGTTCTGTGAGTCTGGCGGTACAACTTTTAGCTGTAGCTTAGCATAGATCATTGAATCGGATTAGACCATTAGCATCTGGCCCGCTGGCATCACGCTTAGAAGTGACTACGATTCCCAGAATTTTTCCCATTTAAAACTTGTCTCTTCTCAAGTTTGAAAGTGCAATAAGACCGATGGAAAATGAAACGTGGCGATTTTCTAGGCTGATTTTACCCGGAACTATACTCTCATTCTGGCGTAATAATCAAGGAAAGTTGCAAAGGTACCATGGGCGCAGTGATATGACGCAGCGCCTCAATAGTCCCTGAAGGCTTCTTCCTGTAGGCTTCTTGCAATACAACCAACGTGATTACCTGCTGTTATTGAGTATTGATTTAATCCATGGCTACTTTTGAAATAGACGACGCAGATGATATTTACTTTGGTGCAGATGTAGATCCAGAGCCCTATATGTTTGAACCTGAATATACTGAAGAAGAGTTATTGGAAAGAGAAAGGCAATGTAATGTAGTCGAGCAGACTGAGACTGAATTGAGGACGAGAGCGAACTCAAACTGGTGGTGCAACTGTGGGGCTTGTCAACCCATGCCTACGGAGACTGAGTGCCTGTGTTGTACGGAGTGGAACCAGGTCTTGCCATCCATGGCGAGGGACGAACAACCCGAACAGGATTTTTCATGTGTCACAGCAGACGAGCACTTCGTAGCAATGCTGCATCCAGCAGTTGTCGACTTTTTTTTCCGGTGTGATAAGGTAAACTGGACAAAGCGTCCCATACCTGACGGCCCCGATGGACAACTATCTGTAGAGTAAGTAATTTCTGTAATCATTACAGTGTTGTTCAAAGCTTTCTGATACCATTTTCTGTTAATAGGCATTTATTACAGTTATAGGTTATTCATTATTTGCCATCTTCTTAGTCAATGCAGGTTGCTGTCATACCGCATCATCATAGAGTGGGCCCTGAAGGGAGAGACTCTGGGCAGAGGCAACCGAAAACCATTGCCATCGTGTGTTGTTGGTGCCATTCGCCGAAGATGTCCATCAGAGTCTGGAGTATATGTCGGATTTCAAGAAGCAGAGGACGCAATACATATACTGTAGTTTGTTTACGGTGACTGCTGTTGGCCTGTTCCAGTTATGGAGTCCAAATTTTATACTAGTTGAAAGATTATTCATATTCGATATTGCACAAGTTGTGAACAACATCTGAAGAAATGTGTCTGACCTTGGTGTCATCATTTGATTTTTGTAAATAAAGCTTTTCCTTCATGCCTACGAAATCGGTGCTTGTGTGTATTCGTAATTCCATTGATAATGCTAATGTAATGCCATGATATTTATATGATGAGAAGAATAATTACATGATATTTAGGCAGTTGCCATTTCTTACTGTAACACTTCACATAAAATTGTACCAAACATTTCAAGTAAAAATTGTACTTTAAAAAACATAGGTCTAGCAGATGTGTACAAAGCAGATGTGTACAAACAAAAGGAGTCACACATTAAGAAATACCATACTTTATTAAATAATACAAAATGTAAGTTGAAAATATAAATATAAAAACTGGGTAAAGCCCTAAAGATACACAGTAGTCTGCATTTGATTGGTTGATTGGTTGATTGATTATATGAGTGAAAATGTGGTGACCAAAGGTTTATGGGGAGCCAGTGTGTATGTGTTCATTTTAATTTCTAGATTACAGCAATCACAGCCTCTCTGATGGACCTTTAAACCTTGATGTGTAGGCTCTTAGGACATCTTCCTTGCTTGGTTTTGGCTGTAAGGCGATGTTAGCTGGCAAACGAGGGATTCGAACATGGGATCCTGAGTCATTGAATTTTATTGTTGGATCCAGCCGTCTTTCAAACACTCCCTCCATGAGTTCATCTCTAAATTTTTGTGTTGTCTTTGTGTAGATGGGTCTAGCAATCCACTGCTTGGATTGTTTTTGATAGACCACGTTGTGTCTTGGGAGTCCTAAAATTATACACCCATGAAAGTGTTGTTAATTAAAAATGGTTATATTATTTGACATTAGAGGCCCGATGATTGACACCACAAATATCTCCACTAAGAAATATACAGTAGGATGGTTATAGGAGAGCTTTGGAATTTGGAATATTTGTAGGTATTACCTGCTGCTGATTTTGCCTGTTCTCGAGATGAAGTATGGTTTTCGTTGTACTCCATAACGGCCAACATCGTTCGTGCCTGCATCACTGCATACTCGAAGTGGAGCCGCTTCGGACAGTATTTTAGCAGGGCATTATGGAGCAATTCCAGCTTTATGGACGTGACATTTGATCTCAAAATGACAACTGAAATGACTCAGTAGAATTTTGTATTATTATTATTTAAGCAGGTAATACATCTTTTCAGAGCATCCCATCTGGCAGAACTGATAGGTAAAACATGTTTTCCCATAGTACATTTAAGGCCCCCAAAAATGGCAAAAAAGACATGCGTTATGGATGTGACGGGAAAATTACAGCCCTGTTCAGGAGACTATACATTTTCATAAACTCTGTGAACTTTTAAGACTAATATCTGAATGTAGATATCCATATGATATCAAGTTGAACATACGATGCCCAAGTTGAACATAAAAATAGCTGTGTTTAAAATATTTCATATTTCATGTAGAGTATTAGAAGGAAAAAACTGCGTTATGGATGTGACATAATTCCGTTATGGATGTGACATGTCTGAAATATGCATGGCATCTGTGTGGGAAATCAACAATTTAACCAGCATAGCCCTTAGATCATACCAAACAATTAAGTTTAATTGAGTTGTTATATTGAGAAAACTGTCTGAATAAGATTTTCAAGATATCTGCAAAATAGCATGGATTTCAGTGTAAATGTCTGCTATAGTGGCTTGTGGCTATAATACAGAATCTTAAATCACAGTTCATTGTAGATTGGATTTGAAAAAAATATTGACCATGACATGTGGTAAGAGTGGATAAATTAATTATTTATTTCCCCCCGACCCCAATATACTAAACAGTAACAGTAATAATTAAACAGCCTCTTTACTCGGCCCGCACAGCCTCAATGAAGTGGTACCTGCCTCTATTGTCCACCAAAGGATTGAGGCACATTACAATCTGCTCCTTCACCACCCATGACTTGTCCTCTTTTGATGGCAGGATGTAGACAAAGCCCAGTTTATCGCTTTTCCTCAAAAACTGCACCTCATTCCCGTGGGCATCGATGTATGTGACAAGGCCCACATATTTCCTGATACTTTTTTTGCCCTGGTAGGTCACAAGCACACAGTCACCAGTTTTCACAATCTGTAATGGTTGGACTTGGATGGGCTTCATGGATGTATGGGCTTCAGTAGTATCATCATCATCATCATCATCATCATCAGAACCATCATCATCAGAATCTGGACTCTGGACCAGGCTGTGTTTTTCTGATTGTGTGGCAGAAGAAAATTGCCTATGTCTGACCTGGCCCCATGACACTGGCACAACTGAGTGGACGTTGAGAGATCCTGGAAGAGGTGCTACCAGCTCCCAGTACTTCTCAACCTCATGCAAAACACAGAACTGACTGATGTCATCCTTATTCATCAGCATAACCTCCAGTTTGGGGCACACCCTTCTGGCAGTCTCAGCAAACGTGCCAGAATTCACTAATACCGTCTGCCTGCTAAGCACTGCAGTGCCAACAGCCCTCTTCACGGTCCCCCCCACTCCATCCACTGCACCTTTACCATGGCTGGTGGCAAAATAATGCCACTCTGTGCAGATGTTTGGGAACATTTTTGTTAAATTTGTTGAAAGAAAAAACCAAATAAATCTATTTTTAAATTGTGAGGCTGCCCCATCACTAAATATGTGCAGCTCCCTCATTGCAGGGTGTCTACCTTCCAGGTCCTTCACAATCCCTGTGAGAAAGGCAGTGACTGCCCTCTTGTCGTGTTGTAGCTCGTAACTAACCACAACATAGGACTGCACATCTTCCTTGACCCAGGCTACAGCTGTAAATATAGTTATCTGCCTTTTGTTCCAGTGTGCAGACTGAATTTCGTCTTGATAGCCCACAGTGTAATTCTCAGCGAAGTCCACCTGCAGTACCACACATCCATCATCGCCCTCCCTCTTCTGCCTTTGAAAAAAGCTACTCTGTTGATGTTTGGTGAAACAATGGCGAGTGAATTTGGGGGCAGTTTCTAGTAGTTTATGCAGAACTTCCCTGAAGACTCCGACCTTCTGACTCTTAACCTGCACGCCCTCAATACTCTCCCAGGTATACCAGCTGGTACTCACTTCTTTTTCCTCCTCAGGGATACTGGAGATCAATTGTTTAAACTTGCGTCCATCACCACATTCATCACACTCATTCATCATGCACTCCACTCTTTCACAACTGCAGACAACCGCATCAATATAATTGCCCAAAGACTTAAAAGCCTGCCTCGGTATGTGTTTGTAGGCACATGTGATCCAGAGGGTTGCATTTCCATGGTACCTACAGAGGCACACATTTTTAGGATTGTCTGCCCTAGGGAGAACAAATGGTGGGCGCAACTCTGCAAATTTGGACTTCCCCACTATATCCTCCGGGTGCTCTTCCCTAAATAAACGATAGGCCTCCATTATGGACATAGACATGTGCCGTTTTTGAACTTAAGTCTTCTGTCCCCTTTCTCTGATGATGACGGCATCCCTTTTTCCAGGTGCCTGCCTGGATATGTCATCTCTGTTGTAGAATGTGACAACAGCTGAAGTCATCTCAGATGATAGGGCTGATTTTCTCCTCTTCTTTTCTTGACCTTGAAAGTTCAGCTTTACTGACAGTCTCTGGATCACAGCAGACATCTTCCTAGGACTTGATGGTAGTGCTTTCATTACTTTTTTTACAGCTTTTCCGAATGATTGCCTGGATTTAAAGGCAGGTGAATGCTGAGTTGGACTGGGCAGAGAAGCTTTAAGATGTAAACGCCTGCGTCGTTGTCGATCCCTTGCTTGCTCCCGTTCCCTCCGTGCCTCTAGCTTTGTTTGAGACATTTTTTTCTTTAATCTCTCAAGCCTCTTCCTCTCTTGTTCATGCTATTTAAAGCTCTCGTCATTCTTCTTCCTCTCACGATAGGCCCTCTGCCTCTCAGCAGCTGTCTTTGCCATTTTCTAAAATTAAAAATAAAATATATTCATTAAGGTAAGTAGGTAAGTATAGGTAAGTATTTCAATTTACAGTCATTTCTATTGTTTAAAGTTTCTGTACTTTGTGTCTATTCCTAATCTGATTTGCTGGGTACCTTACAAACTCTAACTCATCATTTCCTGCATTCTTCCATTCATTCATTTTTAGAGCCTACCTGTGTGACCACTGAAATCTATTTTGCTCTACAGGTGCTGCCAATTCAATTTAGTTAGATTGAGGTCAATAAATTTCACAAATGTAATGGATGTAATGTCAAATGGAGTTTCTACGTCAAGTGGTTCTAAACTAATTATGGCCTGGAAGAATAATAAAAAGAAAAAGAAAATTAAGAAGAGAAGAGGAGAGCAGGAGGAGAACAATACAGGGCAAGCCCCCCCCCCCCCCCCCCTCCCCCTCCTAGGGGGCATGCCCTCTAATAACAAAAAAATACCCTCCATAATTCAGACTGCAGCACATAAGGCGGGACAATCATACATAATGTAGGCTATGACACTACTATTTTGATCACAGATGATGGATACAAAACTGATAAAGATGAAATATCATAGGCTCTAACATAGCTATCTGAAAAAAAGAGATAAACCGAAATATCATAGACTCTAACTGACAGCCAGCTGATTAGCTTGCAGGCGACTAGGCTAACTACATTAAGCTATCATTCATTCATTTTAATCAGCTACATTTCTGTATTCAATCACTTCAATTCTACTCTTTACTTTCGTTTCTTCATAATTACTTATACAATATCTTACATGTGTATATGTTCAGTTTACTCACCTTAACAGTGATATAACGTAGAGGAATCTGATGAAGAAGCTGTCAACATCTCATCTTCTCCCCGCGCATACTTCTCCCCGCGCATACATCTCCTCGCGCATACATCTCCTCGCGCATACTTCTCCTCGCGCATACATCTCCTCGCGCATACATCTCCTCGCGCATCTCCACGCGCATACAAAATGCGTAACGTAGGCCTATTGTATTGGACAACACTTACCTTACAAACTTCTTGAGAAACAATCAATGCAGTTGCTATCCTCAATACACTTGTGAAAACACATGACGATTGGTAACCCAGACAGCTCCGTGTTCCTGGCGTTTCGATCCTGCGCGTTGTAACTTATTCCCTGAACGCGATTTATTTTTTCTTTGGGATAACGCGATCGCAACAAAATTGCTCCTAGATTGGGCTACGTACGGGCTATGTAGTGTACACTTCGATAAGATGGGAAACTTTCAAATAAAGTTGCTCTGCCGCACAGTACTAATCAGTGCACACAGCCGATCCAGAGCCTGGAGTCACAAAACAGCTCTCCTCTCGGTAATCAACTACAAAGATCGAATGTGTCACTACATAGTACGGAAGGAAATTTAAAAAAGGTAACCAGAATCATGTATAGTCTACAAACATGGATCGGAGTTATTTCAGTTCAACATGTTGACAGCAATGCATAAGAACGTAGCAGTGGCATTACGATTTTGTATACTCACGTCCGTAACAGTAACGTCCGTAACGTGGGGAAAATAATATTTAGACAGGGAGTAGAATGGCCAATTCATGTTAACATATAACCTCGATATAAGTTAGCTTTGGACAGAAAGTTTGTTTAGTACTACATTTCAAACGGATGAATAAGAAGAACTTTTTCTAAAAAATGTCACGGACGTGACATTGGCTGCCCTGTACAACCATGTCAATAAAACAAGGTTCCACAGTGGAATGGAAATGTCAAATCACACAACTCATTTATAATTTGCTTAAGTAAACCCATAGCGCCCTTAAGGGAGGCTGAGCAATGTTGTGGGCAAAAAAATTTATCATATATGGCTGTTAAAAAAATAATTAAATTAGATGTATTGAAATCACCATATTCTTAATTGCCAATAGCTAAAGTAGTGAGCGAGGAGAGTGCAATTTCTATGAAAAATTGGTTAAACTCATTTAGCTCTGTAAAATATAGGCCTTGATGATATATCTTAAAGTGATTTTGTTATGTTACATGTTACTTTACCATGGTGAGGTTGACATTTACATGGAATTGCCCTATGGAAGACTTCAAGTTGTCCTAGTAAAACACAACAAAAATGACAGTAGAAATTAGAGAACGGGGGGCGCTGTTGAGCCGCGGACCAAGATGGCAGCTTAGGGTGGATGCTCCTCGCAGCCCTGCTAAAAGTTTACAAAGTCCTAGTCACTAACGCTTTTAATTAGTTCTAAAAGATGTCTAAACAAACAACGCTTAAAGACTGTGAGAGCAGCTCCAAATCCCGTGGTTCTCAGAGATCCAAAACTACAACTACTGCGGTAGCCGATGATGCTAACGATGCTAACGATGCGGCCAGACCACGGAATGACTTAGCTGCGGTGCTAAATGAGCTGCAGTCACTCTGTACGACTGTCGGCACAATTAACACCAAGATAAATACTCTTGATGGCTTGGGGGGAAAACTCGACAACGTGGAGAGACGCATAGCTGAGATGAACAGCTCTGTCAATGCTGTGCCAAAGAGCTTTGCGGACCTTCAACAAGATATCATCGCTAATGCTAAGCGGCTCACTGAGGCCGAAGGGCGCATAGGAGACACCGAAGATTGCCTGCAGAGTGTGATAACGGAGCAGACTGACGCCGCTAAACGCATCGCCTATTTAGAGTCTAAGATGGAAGACCTAGAAAATCGTGCTCTGAGAAAGAACTTAAGACTGGTAGGGCTCCCCGAAAACGCTGAAAAGACCCAGCCCATGATTGACTACATCCAGCACATGTTGCCGGTCTGGCTGGGGCTCGATGCCGCCAAGTCGTTCACCTTGGAAAGAGCGCACCGCACTCTGGCAAGACCAAGACCGGATCAGAGCAGAATTGTAATCATACGTTTCCTGCGATTTCAAGACCGCAAGTTTGTCTTCAACACATCCAAACAACGTTCGCTCATTCACGATGGTCAGAAAATCTTCTTTGCTCAAGATTTATCAGCGGAAACCATGAAGGCACGCAGCCCATTCAATGCAGTGAGGAAAAGGTTAATTGAAGCTGGAACTTTTCGGGGATTCACCCTACGCCCTTGCAAAATGAGGATTCTACACAACGGGAAGATTGTCCTTTTCTCCACACCAGAAGAAGCTGAGAACTTCCGTCCAAACTCCTAAACTCCTAAATGCCGAGGAGTATAGGTAACTATATAAGGACTGATATGGACAATATAGGTGCACTGTAGTTTTATATAGGTTTTGTTAAGTTGTATTTATATACATTCTCTACTTTCTAATTTATTTTAATTATATGCAGAACGGCTACTACCATATTTGGTGGACACTTTATTTTGTGCACCTATTATAGGCCGATATACTGGCTTATTTGACACAGGCTACTGAGGCAATTAAATTAAGAAGCGTTAATACTATGTTTCATATCTATCATTCTAGGACAATAAGTGTTTATATGTTCAAGTTGGGATGCAGGGCTGGGGGGAGACCACGTGGGCTATCTGAGAGAAGTGCCTACAGTTAAACCACTCCTCATTAGTGTGGATTGGTATTTGCCCTCACATCGTTTAGTTTAAATAAGGGAAGGGGGACGGGATTTCAAAGGTTACGTGTTTTTATGTCTGGTTCAGTTTTTACTATTTTTATTTTTTTATTTTTTATTTATTTATTTTATTTATTTTTTTTTCTGTCACACCCAACATGGTCATCTATCTCACTGCACTTGAAACAATATGGAAAGTCCAAAACTGTCTGATTTAAGATTTACAAGCTGGAATGTCAGGGGACTCAATAAGCTAACTAAACTGAAACAGGTAATGAACAGACTTAAAAACCTACATTCTAAAATAATTTTTCTTCAGGAAATTCATCTTACAGTCACTGAAGTTAAACATGTACAGCGTAGGTGGCCTGGTCTAGTTATACATGCCACATATAGCAATTATGCTCGGGGGGTACTAATTCTTATCCACAAAACAATTCCTTTTCAACTTACTAATACTATATGGGACCCCCAAGGAAGGTTCGTAATCGCTCAGGGTAGGATCCTGTCTCTCGCATTGAATTTGGTCAGCATATATGGTCCTAATGAGGACAACCCAAATTTTTTTGAAGATTTCTTCTTAACCTTGTCTTCATTGTATGGCCTAAATATTATTGGTGGGGATTTCAATTGCACTTTGAACCCGTCGGTAGACCGCTCTACAAAATGTGATCCCCATAAGAAACAATCTAGAAAAACAATTTTACAATATGTCACAGATTTAAACTTATCTGAAATCTGGAGAAAACTTAACCCAGATAAACTATAATATTCATGCTACGCAGGAATACATAAGTCCAGGTCTCGCATTGATTATTTTTTGGTGTCACAAGAACTGGTACCCAAAATTAAGAATTGTTGGTATGACTGTATAGTCATTAGTGATCACTCCCCCATTTCTATGTCTGTACAAATGGAGAAACTTCAACAGTCTCCTCCTAATTGGCGTCTGCAAGGGAGGTGGCTTAAAAATCCGGAATTTGTTAAATATGTAGAAGACAAGATTGACGTTTATTTTCAGATCAACACTAACCAAACTAACGCATGCATTAGATGGGAAGCCTTCAAGGCGTATATTAGAGGGCAAATTATTAGTTTCACAAGCACTAAAAACAAGAAACAAAAGAAAGAAATCAATAAATTAGAGAAGCAAATAAAATCTCTGGAAATAGATATAAATAATAAAGATGACCCTGAAAAACAAAAACGGTTACTAATTTTAAGAACGGAATACAATAAATTAACATCCGATAAAGGAGCAAAAAGTTTACTGTGGTTGAACCAGGCCTTTTATGATCAGGGAGAAAAGGCTGGCAAATTGTTAGCTTGGAGAATTAAAAAAATACGATCTGAAAGAGCCATTAATGGCATAACTACTCAATCAGGGGAGATATCAAATGATCCTCAAGATATTAATAATACATTTAAGGAATTCTATCAATCACTGTACAGGTCAGAATGCTCCTCCACACCCGCTTATAGAGAAACCTTTCTTAATCAGCTCCAGTTTAAAACGCTCACAGAGGAGGTTAAAGAGGACCTGGATAAGGACATAACGATGGAAGAGCTATTGCAGGCCATTAAAAGCATCAACTCAGGCAAAGCTCCAGGGCCTGATGGCCTGCCAATAGAGTTTTATAAAACCTTCCAGAAGCAGTTGTTGACCCCACTTTTAAGTATGTTTAACGAGTCATTGAGTCATGGTATATTACCACCAACTTTAAGACTCGCTACAATAATCCTTATTTTGAAACCTGGGAAAATACCGACTAACTGCTCCTCATACAGGCCTATTAGTTTATGGGAGTAGACACCAAAATATTGTGTAAAGTTCTTGCTAAAAGGCTAGACCCATATATCCCTTCTTTGGTATAGTGATCAGAATGGGTTCGTACAGAGTCGTCAGGGATTTCATAACATTAGAAGGGTCCTCAACATAATTCACTCTAAAAATAATACCAGGGATACAGCGCTGTTATCTCTAGATGCTAGATAAGCGTTTGATAGAATTGAGTGGCCTTATTTGTTCAATTTGTTACCAAGATATGGACTTGGGGGGAAATTTCTGAAATGGATAGAATTATTGTACACCAACCCTACAGCACGTGTAATGACGAATAACAATTTATCAAGCCCGTTAACGTTAGGGAGGTCAACCCAGGGCTGTCCTCTCTCCCCACTATTGTTCATTCTGGCCATTGAACCTTTAGCCATGTCCATTAGAGCTGAAGTCAATTTGTCAGGTATAACAATCGGTGATCATGAACATAGAATATCTTTGTATGCAGATGATGTGATTCTTTTTTTGTCAGATCAAATCAAACAGTGTCCAGACATTATTACATTTAATTAATAAATTTGGTCAGTTTTCTGGATACAGTATTAATAATGAAAAATCTTCTATACTTTTCCTGAACAAAAACGAAAGAACTAATCCAGTTATAAGTACACCCTTTTTTAATGCGTGGGAGGGCTTTACCTATCTTGGAATTAAGATTACCCCCCAAATTAATACAGTTGTTAAAGCAAACTATGACCCGTTGATGAAAGAGGTACAAGACTCACTTGAAAAATGGACAACAATGCCAATATCAATGATTGGCCGGATCAACATAATCAAGATGACTATCTTGCCGAAATTCTTATATTTGTTTCAGTCACTCCCAATACCACTGCCAAAATATTTTTTTAAAGAAATTAATAGTGTATTTTGTAGGTTTATCTAGAACAACAAAAAACCTAGATTAAGACTTAGATTATTGTATTTGCCATATGATAGGGGTGCCCAGTTTACAGTGGTATTACTGGGCCACCCAGCTGCGCAGTGCTATGTTTTATTTTGTCACACACTCTCCTCCAGCATGGGTTTATATTGAACAAGCATCAATATCTAAGCTGCCATTAAGCCTATACTTATATTCAGCAGATTTCAAAACTTTAAAGAAAAAAAAAACAAATCCCTTCCTTAAAAACTCTATTGATATATGGTTTAAAGCTCATAGACATATTGGTGATACATCCCCCATCTCTCAATGTTCACCTATTTGGGATAATGCGCAGTTCACTCCTGGCAGGGCAGATGGTGGTTTTAAGGTTTGGGCCGACAGAGGGGTGCAAAAAATTGGAGACTTATATGTTCAGGGCACTTTACTAACATTTAACGACCTTTGTTTGAAATATTCAATTCCAAAAAAACACTTTTTTAAATACTTACAATTGAGGCACTTCATCTTATCAAAGCGTCACCAGATTACACATGAGCCGCCGCTGTCCTGCCTTGAGGGCATTGTGTTAAGACACATGAATGGGAAACGGCAAATTTCTACAATATATACAGCACTTGTTTTGCATGATGAGGAATCTAGTCATGACAGAAGGAGGGCATGGAGTTTAGATATTAGGGAAGATATTGAAGAAGCTGAGTGGGCGACAGTTTGTTTAAAAGCTCAATCACAAACCATTAATACTCGAATGAAGCTGCTACAACACAAGTGGTTAATGAGAACATACATAACCCCTGAGAAACTCAATAAATGGTCCCCTGACATTCCAGATACATGTGTGAAATGTTTGACGGAGAAAGGTACTTTGATTCATTGTATATGGGAATGTCCTAAGCTGGTATCTTTTTGGAAAATGGTTGTCCACACTCTAAGTAAAGTCACAGGTATTCAGGTACCCTGCGTAGCAAAACTTTGTATTTTAGGGATATACCCAGACTGCTTTTCTGTTAACTCTAAGTATAAGACTCTGATCAACTTTGGCCTCCTGCAGGCCAGGAGGATGGTTGCTCTATCTTGGAGAGAGACTGAGGTATCCTCTACACAATCTTGGATTAGAGAGATGGCAATGTGTGTTACATTAGAAAAACTAACCTATGTAATTAGGGGTAAAGTGCAAGAATTTGAAGAAATGTGGGCACCCTTAATGGACTTTCTTAAGCAACAATAGATCATACTTATCTGTAAGGCTACTGAGTGTGACAATTTTATTTTATTTTATTTTATTTATTTATTTTATATTTTTATTTACTTTGGATTTATTTATTATTATTGTTATATATATATATATATATATATATATATATATATATATATATATATATATATATATATATATGTTTTGTATGCGTGTGTATGCAGTGAGGTCTGCTTGTATTTCATTGTGCAACTAGTGTGGTATGTGTTTTGTATGTTCTTATTGAAAATCATTAAAAAGATTGTTAAAAAAAAAAGAAATTAGAGAACTGAAAATAAAAGTATGAAAAATGTGTGGGCATGATCTGAAAAGGATTGTCTTTTTGACAATCCAATCTTTGCAAATCAAAGCATCCTTTTCATTGTAAGAAAAAAAATAAGAACTGTTTTCTCTTCTTCTGGACTGATACAGCAAAGTAGTTTATTCCCATGTAAATTGGTAGAAAGGTTCACAAAAGTTCAGAGGTTCAACCTATGCCTGTTCTCAAAGCAAATTGCTCTGGCTCTTCCTGAAAACTGGCCTGGCAACCCTTTGGTTCAACTATGCATATGATAATTGAGTTAACCTCACACCTTTGGGCTGGGATAGTTCTCAATGGCTTACCCCCGAAACCCATTCTACGATCGTTGGTGTTTCACACCTCACCTGGTGCCAAACTGTAAGTCATGCCATCAGAGCACAACCCTACCTGCACATCCATCTCAAACATACCTGTGTGTTTGAAAAGCGTCATTTGCTGTAAGTCTTTCAGTAGATGTTTGTCCATCACTATTTCGAGCAATGCTTTGTAGGCAGGGGAATCCACGGACAATCATTTCTTCATCCGTTGCTGGTCTGGTGATAGTTCTTTGTGGTAGCATTGATATTCCCTGCCATTATCTTCCCAGCGATGAACCCCCGAAATATGGTAGAGGATTGATGTCCATCGTCTGTGCAATTCCTGACAACATGAGAGACCAGGCAGAAAATTGTGTTGGTATACTAGCGTTCTTTCCAATGTGTCTGGAGAAACATAGTTATTGCATGCCATGACATTATGAGGGGCAAACATGTGGCATTAGTATTAACTAGTAATTTCATTCTGCATTACACCATCAAACAGCAAACATATGAGCAAACAAGTAGACTTTCATTTTGCAAGGGAATGTGTGTGTAAGCTTGTGTACCGTTGCATCTCCTTTGGATGAGCAGCAGCTCCACCACATGTGGTCACTCACACTCTTCACCCAAGGGGCAAGGTCTTTGCAATTCCTTCGATTGGACGCGGAAACCAGCTTCTTCTTCATCCCTAAATTACACAAGGGGAATGAACTTCAGACAATGTGCTCAAGAAGGGTGTACTTCCTAATGTAACAGACTCCCAGACGACAAAGTGCAATGGGAGCAGTGTCCGGGGGCTGTGCTCCATTTCCCAACAGCTTACAATAACAGTAGACTAACCTTTTTTCCACATGCCATGGGTCGAATTGGTGTATGATGTTCGGATACTCCTCTCTCATCAATTTTCTGATGGATGGATGTCTGTCAGTTGTGATGACTTCGATGGCAAGGCCTTCATCCAAAAGCTTCTCCAAACCTTTCCTGAAGCCCCTTGGCTCCATAGCTACGGAGCTAGTAGCCTGGGACACCTAAAGGGAACAAGTTTACAGTTTTACATTTTTGACGAAACTTGTTAGTAAAGTGACTCTAGTTTTGTGTCCATCTCTCTTACCTGAATCAGATCGAAGGTAACTATCTGACTTGAGGAGTCATCCATGAAGGAATATGTAGTGTATTTGCATGAATGGCTTGGACTGTTACTTCTCCCGTCGCCACAGAGCTGCACTCCCTCACCATCCAGTGTCTGGGAGATTAGACATGGTTTTACCATGTATTCCTGCTTCTTGTATGCTGTGTGAATCACAGGAATAAGGTAGCATGCCTGAATGTTGTAAAAAGTGGTTTTCTGGGGTAGCTGCAAATTCATCAGTCCAGCCCATTCAGCAATGTCTGTATATGTCGCACCAGTGAAGAGTGTGGCTGCAGCTGATATCAGGTTGTTGTCCGCCATTTGGCGGGTGTTTGGACATGATTCCCAATGTCCAGTATGTCCATTGTTGCATGTCAAGCTCACTGTAATCCTGCTACCAAATGTGTGAATGGTCTGGTTTGCCTCAGACATCAGAGTTCCACAAGTGCTACACTTCTGGAAGAGCTCCATCAGTTTGGACTCATTCACCATCCACTTTCTCTCCTTCCATCCTCCGAGTGATCCAGAGCTGCTTGAAGTGCTTCCTGTGGTAGAGGTGGAACTGCTGGTGGGCGCAAAACTGGTGTCAGCAGGATCTGCGGCAGGCTCTGAGCACATGCTGATGTCAAAGGCCGATGTTGAACTGATGTCCATTTCAGCAGATTCAATGTTATGTGGATCCTGTTATTGACAATAGAATATTGAAATATTTAGTTCCTTATTTTAATTCCTTATGCCACTTTGTCATGCTGCAAATATTTATCAACTCTGTGAGTGAGTGAGTATGTATGTATGTATGTATGTATGTATGTATGTATGTATGTATGTATGTATGTATGTATGCAGTGTTGGGGAAGTTACTCAAAATAAGTAATTATTTACTTATTACTAGTTACTTCTATAAATTGTAATGAGATTACTTTACTAGTTACTGCATTTGAAAAGTAACTTCACTACTTATTACTTTACTTTCCCATTTCTTAATTTACAGTAGATACATAGACAAACATCAAAGCCCTATCATCACTTAGTGTTTATTGTATAAATGTATACAACATGGCTTATATATCCATATGAAAGAACAATATCCCTGTCTGCACAAAGAAATATGCCTCACTGTAAAATCCACAAACAGGACAAAGCTCATCTATGTGAGCTCAATCAGTAGTAGCAACACATAAGTTTCCAAACAAAGGCTTTGGGAAACATGAGAACAAAAATCTTTCCCTGAGAACAAAACCAGCTTGTTAATACATTCATGGCAAACAAAAAATTAAGTGGTCAATGAAAAATATAAAAATAAAGGTCACTTTATCCCATGCAATTAAAACACAAATGCACTTAAGCCAATGAAAAGGAAACAGAAAATTCATATCATCCAAAAAGCATTATTTTCCCCTTAGCTTTCTCTCCTCTACCTCCAGGAGATGTGGCTGCCAGAGCTGGTAATGTACCAAGTCACAAACTCTTGAACCTATTAATGAAATATTGTGTTGCAATTATCACAATGCAGGAAACACAAAATGCAACAAAAGTGCAACAGTGAAAACAGAAAGTGCAATAAAAACTTTATCCCATTCAATTAATTTTTCTCTCTATTCTTCAAAATAATGATTGTATCGCATAAGTAAAAGTCTTTCAAATCTTTTATCTGACAGCCTGTTCCTCCTTGGGGTCAGAACAATACTGCCCAGGCTGAAAAGCCTTTCGACCGGTGCACTTGACGGTAATGGAGTGTTGTACTGCTTTGCGATTTCCTTAATCCTGGGGAACCTGGAGAGAACCTTTCCCAGTCGGATCCAGGCATTTTTAAGTACTCCATAACTTCAGTCTCTGGTGTGTAGGAAAGTTCCTCTTCAAAATCAAAAAAGCCATTGTGACTGGAGGTGGCAGGGCTCTGATCTGCTGGTCTTATCGGTGGCTCTTCAGGAGGAGTCCGGGCACAACATTCAGAGATCAGCATGGTTTGAACAGCATCTCTTCTCTTCTCATCTTTGAGCCAGCGGACCTTGAATTTGGGTGATATGGCAGCAGCCATCAGAGCATCCTTGCTGTCCAAGACAGATGCAAATCTGTCTTTGATTGCCTGTGATATGAAATAGTAGGCTACATTAGACAAACATATACAGTTCAATTAACAGCTTTTACAGCCTCTTAAATTTGGGATAAATCAGCTATATTAAATTGTAGGCCTATAGCCTACACTGCAAGCTATTATCTAAGGGTTTGGGCCTATTCATTTTATTACTCAATATGTGTTTACCTGTACAATAGCACCAGGCATGCCTGCTGTCATCTGGGAAAGGCCATTCTTCAACGCAAGCAACTTTGACATGAGAATCTCCAAGGTTGGCAGGAGGGTTCCATAGTAGCAATCGTCTTCTCCTTGTAGTATATCTAATGCGGCAGCAAGAGGTCTTGTCACTGCACAATATTCTTTCAGGAACTGATACTCTCGCTCAGTGATGGCCTTAAGACCCAGTCTAGAAAAAATGGTGTTTAAATCTCTGATTGGGATTTCTGTTATGAGAGACAAGGCGTCATGAGTCGAGTTCCAGCGTGTAGCAGTGGGTATGATGAGCTTTCTTTTTAGCACATCCTCAACCTGGTCTGAGGCCACAGTAGAGCGACTACTTTTTGTCCAGAGAGCTGTACACTTGGCAAGAGCACTTCTGTAAACTGCTTTACAGTCATTGTTACTGGTCAGCCATTTCTCCAGGTCATTTTTTGAGATCAGATTTAGTGTATGTGATGCACAGCGCAGATGAGGTGGCAGTGAAAATGTCTCGTCTGATCCTGTAGAGAGTGCTTCGGCAACATCAGTAAAGATGACCTCCTCTTCATCATCAGGTGGCTCGTCAGAGTCAGAACCATCATCAGGATGTGATTCATACATTTTAAAGGCTTTTGAAAAATTGCTGCCATTATCGGTGACACATGCTGTTACTTTATGTGATAGCCCAAACGCTGAATGAACCCCATCTATCTCGCGAGCTATGACATCATTAGTGTGTCTTCCTCTCACTCTCTTGCAGCAAAGAGCAGCCTTTTCACGTTTACAATTAATGCCGTCTATCCAGTGCACCGTCATTCCTAAGTAACTTTTGTTATTGGCGGACCAAATGTCTGCGGTGGTGGACACATGATCCAGGGACTCGAGAGTTCTTTTGAGCTGCGATTCCATGTCGGAATAACATTTGTCCAGGTAACGGGAAAATGTTTTCCTGTCGGACATTGGCTTGCGAGTCGCGGGTATTTTGTCTAGTATTTTTTGAAAACCTGGGCGATTCAATTGTCGATAGGGGAAGCATGTCTTCTACAACGAACCCAGCAACCAGCCTGTAAATGTCTTTCTGTGTTACCTGCTTCTGCGCTCCAACACTTGAAAAAAGCTTTGCCTGTTTAGGCGGGGTCGGCTGCTCATCGGCTCCTTCAGATGACCGGCGAGCAGGATCTTTCGCTAAAAGTTTTGTGTTGCCATGCTGGGCTGACAAATGCTTGGACAGGTTGCTCATTGACTTAGCAGCAGCTGAAAGAAACTTTTCGCCTGGGCATAGAGTGCATTTCACTCGAATATTTTTGTCCATTCGTGCTATGAACTGGAAATAATGCGAATATCGCCACTGGCCGAAACCCCCAGTCTCCGTCTCAGTCTCCGTCTCCATTTCCCTCTCTCCTTTTCGCACCAGCAGCAACGTCACTCGACTCAAATCGATCACTATGGCAACGTGCTCAGGCAGCACGCACACATGCCAGATCAGAACTCTACACACAGGCAAAACACGGCTTGGGTAACGCAGGAAAGCGCGTTCCTATAGTCTAGTAAAGTAGTGTAGTTACCGATATTTTTAGTGTAATGCGTTACTTTACTTTGTTACCCAAAAAAGTAATATCGTTACAGTAATCCGTTACTTTGTAACTCGTTACCCCCAACACTGTATGTATGTATGTATGTATGTATGTATGTATGTATATATATATATATAAAATGGCTGGCATATAACCATATAACCTGGCTACTCACATCAAATATTAGACTTTTCCTTGGACTGCAAGCAGCCATGGCAGTGGACGAAGAGGAAGGGTCCTACAAATGATAGAGAAATCAAATTATTTGACGACTACTTATGACTGAGTTCCATGAAAATAGGTCTTGAGAAACCAGTAGCCTACCAGTTGTGTCCATGTGGGTGCCAGGGCAGCAGATGGGCGAATACCCATCACTGTCTTTGCAGGACTAGTCCGCTGCAAGGGTAATGGGACTTTGAACTCTGCTGGAAGTGCTGCAGGTCTGGATTTCTGAGGGGTTGACTGAGGTAAACCTGCAAAAAGGCTGTAGCAGTCATCAGGTTCCGGTAGATCCTGCCGTGTGCTTCCAAGCTCACCCTGATTGATAATTGACACACACAAAAAAATGGTTATGCTATCTCATGCAGGCAATAACACTGTGTTGCAAGCTAATTCCCATTCACAGCCCCCCCCCCCCCCCCCCCCCCCACACACACACACACACACACACACACACACACACACACACACACTCATTCAACCCCGGACACCTGCACACAACCTCTCTCCCCCTGGACTTTAACCCCCCACCCATCCACCACCACACACCTGCTCACCACCATGCACAGCCCAACCACCCCTACCACCTACCACCATGCACAGCCCCACCACCCCCCACCACCATGCACAGCCCCACCACCCCCTTCCACCATGAAAAGCCCCACCACCCCCCTCCACCATGCACAGCCCCACCACCCCCCACCACCCCCTTCCACCATGCACAGCCCCACCACCCCCCTCCACCATGCACAGCCCCACCACCCCTACCACCATGCACAGCCCCACCACCCCCCTCCACCATGCACAGCCCCACCACCCCCCTCCACCATGCACAGCCCCACCACCCCCCTCCACCATGCACAGCCCCACTACCCCCCACCACCATGCACAGCCACTTCACACTTTAGTACGGTTCATAAATCTGTCCATATATAAAACTGTTCCGTATATAAATCTGTTAAATAACTGTTCATAGTACTGTTTATACATTGTCACAACTGTTTATACTGTCCATACTGTTCATAATGTTCATAACATCCATACTGTTTATTTATTACTATTACTGTCATTACCCCCATACTGCACCTCTTACTGTTTACTGTTTACTGTTTAATGTTTACAATTTGCACATCTTACTGTTTACTGTTTACCATTTACTGTTTCATTGCACATACTCGCGACCACCGTAGCATTTTTATTTTTATTCTTATTTTTATTTAGATTTTTTATACCTATATTTTTACATATTTATATTTATATTGCATGCTGTCTTGCACCAGGGATTGAGGGAAACGGCATTTCGGTTCTTGTGTATGTCCTGTACATTCACGGAAACTGACAATAAAGTTTACTTGAATCTTGAATCTTGAATCTAAACGATCTGCCCCAACACTATATTCTTTCAACAGCGGTAAAACCACATTATAAACAAGAGTTTGAGAAAAGGAAACCTAGCCTCAGGTAACGTTAGCAAACCTAGTCTCAGGTAACGTTAGTAAACAGCAGCGCTATAATCTGGTCGTGCAAGCCAACTAAATATAATACTGAAACACTTACAGTCGTGGGTGATGATCCACTTCGTCCTGTCTGTGCTCTGAAGATTGTTGGGATGGCCGTATCCTTTAGACGGCGTACTGTGGTATGGGTAACTCTGTCCATGTTTTCCAAATAGTCTTCTGGGGCCGGTTGCACCAGCAGGGCTTACGCCTGGTCTTAAGCTAAGTCGGGCGTAACTCGGCGTTCTAAGTCCAACCTCATAGTTACGTCAGTTGCACCAACTAGGCTTAAGCCTTCTTTTCGCTAAGACCAGGCGTAAATCTTACGCCTAGTCAGTAGCAGGCGTAAAGTCAAAGTCTACATTCTATTTTAACGTCTCTGTACTATAGTTACTATAGTTACGTTAATCACTCAACATAATGGCACGTCTAATATATAGGCTAGGGTTTTCAACGAGCGGGCATTTAGACGAGAGAGAGTTATTAGGGACAGAAGCAATCCAATGGACATGTATAATGAGGACGAGCTGATTGAAAGGTTTCGATTCTGTAGGAGAGATCTGTTTGAACTAATTGAAGAGCTGTCACCGGACTTGTGCAGCTGCTGATAGCGCTGCGTTTTTACGCAGACAGCGCGGGATGTTTAACAATGTATCCCAGCAACGCAAGCTGCTAGGCAATATTCATTGTTCCGTGGGCATTCACATGAACGAGCATCGTAACATGACCAGGCGTAGTTAAGCCTAGGCGTTTGGTTGGTGCAACCGACGTAAAGTCCATTCTAAAGACTGGTCTTTAGACAACAAAGTCTTTAACAAAGACCAACTTAGCAGTTAGGACCAGGCTTAGTAAAGACCAGTTGGTGCAACCCACTCCTGGTGCGAAATGCTCTGAGCAAACACGCCATTTCTTTATCGACTCTACCGGTGTTCTGAGATCTATGTTCAGAGCAGCCAGCCATTGATTCTTTCGTTCGTTGTCTTTCGTTGGAATTCTATGAAACATGACAATAAAGTACACCTTCGACTTACTATCACAGCCGTTTACAACGCACATAACCATGGCTAATCATACACAGGTAAATCCAGTCACAAATTTGTCTGCTGCAGCTCTAACTGAAAGTTGCTGGGACTCATTGCTTTATGCCTACCGGGACTATACTTTGAGGCGCTGCGTCATATCACTGCGCCCATGGTACCTTTGCAACTTTCCTTGATTATTACGCCAGAATGAGAGTATAGTTCCGGGTAAAATCAGCTTAGAAAATCGCCACGTTTCATTTTCCGTCGGTCTTATTGCACTTTCAAACTTGAGAAGAGACAAGTTTTAAATGGGAAAAATGATGATGCGGTATGACAGCAACCTGCATTGACTAAGAAGATGGCAAATAATGAATAACCTATAACTGTAATAAATGCCTATTAACAGAAAATGGTATCAGAAAGCTTTGAACAACACTGTAATGATTACAGAAATTACTTACTCTACAGATAGTTGTCCATCGGGGCCGTCAGGTATGGGACGCTTTGTCCAGTTTACCTTATCACACCGGAAAAAAAAGTCGACAACTGCTGGATGCAGCATTGCTACGAAGTGCTCGTCTGCTGTGACACATGAAAAATCCTGTTCGGGTTGTTCGTCCCTCGCCATGGATGGCAAGACCTGGTTCCACTCCGTACAACACAGGCACTCAGTCTCCGTAGGCATGGGTTGACAAGCCCCACAGTTGCACCACCAGTTTGAGTTCGCTCTCGTCCTCAATTCAGTCTCAGTCTGCTCGACTACATTACATTGCCTTTCTCTTTCCAATAACTCTTCTTCAGTATATTCAGGTTCAAACATATAGGGCTCTGGATCTACATCTGCACCAAAGTAAATATCATCTGCGTCGTCTATTTCAAAAGTAGCCATGGATTAAATCAATACTCAATAACAGCAGGTAATCACGTTGGTTGTATTGCAAGAAGCCTACAGGAAGAAGCCTTCAGGGACTATTGAGGCGCTGCGTCATATCACTGCGCCCATGGTACCTTTGCAACTTTCCTTGATTATTACGCCAGAATGAGAGTATAGTTCCGGGTAAAATCAGCCTAGAAAATCGCCACGTTTCATTTTCCATCGGTCTTATTGCACTTTCAAACTTGAGAAGAGACAAGTTTTAAATGGGAAAAATTCTGGGAATCGTAGTCACTTCTAAGCGTGATGCCAGCGGGCCAGATGCTAATGGTCTAATCCGATTCAATGATCTATGCTAAGCTACAGCTAAAAGTTGTACCGCCAGATGCACAGAACGGCTGGATGAACGGGAAAAGGGTAAAACTCGATTTTTTTGCTCGAGGGAAGGTGGAAAATGAGCTTATTTCCAAAAATGGCGGAATATCCCTTTAACCCAATCAACATCACACCGAGGGCCTCATTTACTAACAGAATTGCGTCCATTTCTAGCGTAATTTGCGGGTAAAATAGGCGCAAAAACATGGAACCGTATTTACTAACGTGGCGCAACGAGGCGATAGGCAAGTTGCGCATCCCGCCTCATATATATGCATAAAGGGGAGTGTATCAGGGGAAGTGGGAGTGAATCGCAAAGAGCTGGGAGGTAACGCGTTAAGTGCGCCTTATTATGTATTGCGTGGTATTTACTAAGATTGCCTGAGAAGTGCGCGACTCGAATTGGAGCGCAAATCTCCGCCTCATAAAAGCAGGTGTAAACCAGTGCCATAGAGAGAAGAGAGTTACGACACTCCCATAGACTTCCGTTGTAATTGAGGAATGCGGAAGTGAGACGTGTCGTGGAGCGACCAACAGTTCCAAAACACCGTAAGTTCCAGCCTTGAACCCCATTCATGTTCAGTGTTTCTGAGGCACGATCCCTGGTAAGTTGATGAAATTACTACATTTTTTTTTATTTTTAGCGGACCTCAAATGAATTTAGTTAATAGCGGTATTTTATGCAGCCAACTTTAGTTCATGTTTATCGTAAGATAATAGCTCGTTATATTCTAAATGCAGTTAACTTTAAGGTTAGCTAACATAAGCAACACTTCGCTAGCTAACGTTACCATAACCAGATATCAGTTGGCCTACATTTACCTCAAATAAATTGCAATTATTGGTGTTCATTGGCATAGAGTTCGGTTATTATTTATTGTTAGTTTTATTTACTGTTAAAGTTAGCAACATTTAATTTTGACTGTATTAGTACATATGATTACAATGAATGGTAGCTAGTGTAACCAGGTTGGAATTTTATTTTTGTTTTATTGTGAAATTTCACCAAAAATCTGATTTTGTATTGAAGTAAATCAGTTTTATTTATTATTATTTTTTATTATGTAGTTTGGTTGGGAGACGTTAAATTAGTACTATCTCTTCAAGAGTTTGCCGTTAGATTGATCCAGATCGATCCAGACACAGATTCACTTGACGCTCTCAGTCTACGCTGAGCCCACTGAGAGCAGGGGCCTGCTATGTTACGTGAACCGCCATGTCACAGTCCATATTCATTTTGTTCATCGTACAGATGCATCTATACAGTTTGACTGTTGAATAAATATCCGGTGGAAATCGCAACCTGAGTCCTTCTTCATGCATCGGAGAACACAACGCAGAGATACTACGAAGAGGTTAACGGATGTGCTACAGAAAAGACACACCCGTTACACTAGCTCAACTAGCTTCTATCTAGCAAGGGTGTAATTCAGGAATTAACATTACACACATTGTTTTTCTAGGCAGTGCATCAATGACAAGTGATAAGATCAGCAGCATAAATGTGGATGATCAATAAAAAGAAAGTATAATTGCACGTAGCTAATTACTTCACATATTTTTCTGTTGAAAAGCTGACATGTGAAAGCATGGGAGGCTAACTTTGATGACCAGAGGTGCGTTCAAATTCGGCAAGCAGAGGAGAACTTTGGAGGCTAGTGGGTTTTTTTTAACTTTTAAATTTGAACGTTTTTGAGTAAACTTTCCAAATTGTTGATTCAAGCAACCCCTTGTCCAGCTCCATGTGTGTTCGCAGAGAACTAATGTTACCTCCTCAGACTGTTTGCATGTGTTCAAAGGATCCAAAAAGCAACAAGGTATGTAATTGTCATCATTTTTCATTAATGTTTAATTTAATTTGATTTAATTTATTTATTTATAAGGACAAGCATTAATTGACATTTCTGTAAATGAGCCAGTGTTAGCCAGCTTGCTAACACTGACTGACCAGGCTGGTGGAGCAATGGAGAGGCTGGTGGAGAGATGACCAGGCTGGTGAGGAGCAATGGAGAGGCTGGTGGAGCGATGGAGAGGCTGGTGGAGCAATGGAGAGACTGGTGGAGCGATGGAGAAGTCAGTGGAGCGATGGAGAGATGGAGAGGCTGGTGGAGCAATGGAGAAGTCAGTGGAGCGATGGAGAGATGGAGAGGCTGGTGGAGCGATGGAGAGGCTGGTGGAGAGATGGAGAGGCTGGTGGAGCGATGGAGAGGCTGGCGGAGCGATGGAGAAGTCAGTGGAGCGATGGAGAGATGGAGAGATGGAGAGGCTGGTGGAGCGATGGAGAGATGGAGAGGCTGGTGGAGCGATGGAGAGGCTGGTGGAGCAATGGAGAGGCTGGTGGAGAGACGACCAGGCTGGTGGGTTAGTGAGGCTGGTGGAGCGATGGAGAGGCTGGTGGAGCGATGGCAGGCTGGTGGAGCGATGGAGAAGTCAGTGGAGCGATGAAGAAGTCAGTGGAGCGATGGAGAGGCTGGTGGAGTGATGGAGAAGTCAGTGGAGCAATGGAGAGGCTGGTGGAGAGGTGACTAGGCTGGTGGAGCGATGGTTGGACATTTGTAGGAGCAAAGGTCAGACCAAGCACCTCCATGGCAACGATCAAGGTGTTTGATGGGGGCCTGCTTGTTGTAGGCCTAGACATTGCTTGGCTTTGCTGGCTCTTCTTTGCCCTTTTTGCCTGGCTCTTACTTCCAAGATGCCCATCATCGGACAGCACTTTTTTTCTTTCAGCCCGGATGTGCTTTGCTGCGATTCTCAACCTCAGCCTGATGTATCTGTTGGATATTTTTTTTGGTACATCATGGCATGAGGGAAGCCTGCTGTCCAAAAGCCTAGCCTCTCTCTCCAGCAGATCCATGGCATTTGGGAGCTCCATGAGGGAGGCACTGGTCCTGGTTCGGAACAGCTCCTCGATTTGCCGGACTAGATCAAAGGACTCTTGTGATGGCCGACAAAGTGCACCTGGCTTGAATTCTTTCAGCTTCAGTAAAGAACTGTACTCTCCTTCAGGACTATCATCATTGTGCTTAATTGCATTTTGGCATTCATGGCAAATATTGGAGTATCTGATGACTTTATTTACAATGTAGCCCGTAAGATGGTAGAGAGCACAGGTCTCGGTTGTTGTGAGGTCAGGTGCCGGGCTGCGCGTCAAGAGTTCCTCCACTCTGAGGCCAGGACTAGTAAATGTCTCCTTTGCATCCAGGAAGTCTGCCAAAAGGCTGTTGTCATCCTCCTGATAGCTGCCGGATTTCACTGTTGCAAAAAACTGCCCAACTGATATCGACCTCAGTGCCTGGTGAAACTCCACTGGAGTAGGGACCGGATTCCTCTGTCTTATGCAGCTGAACAGGTTTTCGAGACAGTCTTGGGTAAACCTGCTGGTCAACACAAACAAGTGTCCCTGGGCCAGCATGTCTTCCTGGATTGACAATATTGTAGATGTTGCCATCACAATCCCTGTTTGTACAGGCTTCCAGCTACCTAGTCGTCCAATCTTCAGTCCATGGAACAGTTGGATCATGTCCTGGAGGAACTTGATGGTCTTTTTGTACTCCTCCATTTTGTGCTTGCTCAGTGCCATTACTGGGTGGCGAGAGGACATGATGTCGAACCAATGGTCCACCTGCTCTAGAAGCCATGCTGTTGTCCGGTAAGAGGAGGGGCGTTGTTCTTGCTCCACCATGTATTTCAGGCCAGCACTTGTTGCTTTACTGAACACATTCAACGCAGGGCCCACCTTCATCTTGTCAAAATGACTGGGCTGAAGGGTTTTGCGTGACAAGTTTGGAGCAATTTTCAATGTCATCCCCTCTTGAAAATCCACCAAATCTTTCAAAGGACCTACAGAAACTTCATTGGAGGAGAGGTTCTCCCTCTCTACCGTCTCTGGTGGAATTGTGAACGTTTGTCCACGGACCAGGGCACTCTTCAAGTTCTTCACCAGATGTGGGACATCTGGCATGAAGTACAGCCTCCTGTCAGATCTTGCTGGATGTGGGACAAACGTTTTGTTGTGGTTCACTCCAAAGGCCTTCCACATTGCCTGATTAGGGCTGCCCATGTCGGTGGTTACATTAATAACATGTAGCCCTATGGAAGCTGCTCTGTGAACAATGTCCAGGACGATGGATTTGTAAATGGCCCCTTTAGTGGAATTGCCACTGTAGTGGTAAGCCACTACTTGTTTCCATCGCGTGGTGCTCCCTGCCAACATAAAAACACATGCATGTGTTGCCTCTCCTGTGTGGCCGGGTAGCGTCACGTCCCCATACAGCTTTCCTGTTCCCAGATGCAGCTCCACGCTCGGTGTGATTGCCATCTCATCCAGAGTCAGCACACATTCCCTCTCCATCTTTGTGAGGCCATCTACCTTCAGCTTCAGCATGTCAAACACCTCCCCTAATACTCCAGGTTCCATCTTTATATGCTGTAGTCTTCTTTGCAGGGTTCTAATGTCAGGGAGAGGAATCTGCATTTCCTGGAGTGTTTTGTAGCCTGTTGTACCTGAGGTAAAGCGGATCTGTATTGCTTTTTTAACAGTTTCCTTCCCCCACCGTATCCCTCTTTTATTCTTTAGTCCAGTTGCTCTAATTTGATCTTTTGTAAAAATTGCTGCAAATTTCTTTTTAATTTTAATATTTTTCTCCCTTAATGCTGCATTGATTCTTTCCTGCTGTTTCAGTGCTCTCTCTGCTCTTCTTCTCATTGCTTTTTCATGTCTCAGTTCTTCCCTCAGGTCTTCTTGACTGGCTCCTGGCTGACTGGCTCCTGGCTGACTGGCTCCTGGCTGACTGGCTCCTGGCTGACTGGGACCTGGCTGACTGGCTCCTGGTTCACTGACTACATGCTCACTATCTCCTGGCATGTCCCTCTCATTCACCTCATAATTGCCCTCTCTTCCCTGAATTTCTCCCTCAATCTCTGTAATAACAATAATGTGTTGTTGTTACAGGGCAGGAGTGTAGTCTAGACATGAAATGGGACATATTAGCCTAGTAAGTATTATTGTGCTCACATGTATCATATCGAAGTTTGTTGCCGCACAATAGGTGTGGTCACTGGTCATTTCAGTAACCGTTACCAATGCTGGCGGGATTCTCAGTGAAGGGGCCTTCCTCCTCTTAGGCCTAGGGCGATGTACAAATATGCTGGGAAGAGCATCAGCCTTCAACCTCCGTTGCCCTTTTTTTGTGGTAATAAATTGATCCTCCTCGAAATGTGCCTGCAGAGAGGTTTGTGAAGTCAGTTTCCACACATATTCCAGACGTACCCCTTCATGGTCAATTGGAATTTCATTGTGCTCTACATTTAAAAGCATATAACCCTGGGACAAGGAACTTGTCAATTTCACCTGTGTACACAGAACTTACTTGACACAGTTTTCTGCTGTTGGAATCCTTTGTGACTGCGAAGTTGCTCCTGCTGACCATTGCTAACCATTTTCTTCTTCTGTCTGTGTCCTTTGGGAAGCCATACATCCGCATTCCCTTCTCAGACCGATTGGTGCATCCAAATGCCGCACAGCCAACCATGGTATGATAATTGATCTATAAAACGTTAGATGTAGCCATTGCTGTCAGACCTCAGACAATAGTGCAGACCACAGAGAGCGGGTGACAACCTCTTCTTATCCACTAATGTCTCCTTGACTTTGATTAGGTGGGAGGCCAGAGTTCATTACAAGACCAGGAAGATCAATATTATCGATTGTGTTATATTGTTGCTTTTGATATACTTTTGTTTTCATATGAATACCAATAGAAGTTGGGCATCCCTGTCTCAGGCAGTAGTAATTACATGGTCCAAGTCCCCTCTTTGGGCTTTGAGATGCTCACAGACCTGGGCATTCAGAGGGTGATGATTTAGATTGTGCTCCTAATTTCAAACAGCATTGCAATTTCAGTGTGTGTGCGCCCACATCATCAGCTCCTGGCTGGCTGACTGGCTCCTGGCTGACTATCCAGGGGCTCCAAATACCAAACCTGGCTTCATCTTTAGTATCTAAAACACCTCCCCAAATGTTCTGCATCCTCATTTGCCTTTTTGTTTTGCCTCATTTGTCTATGGGGAGCTCCCTGGCTCTGTTTTTGTTGTTGTTGTTCACACATGCACACTTTACATCTTTATACACACCACCATTTTGTCTTGTCCTGCTGTTTCTTATTACATTGCCAAACCATTTAATAAATTATTTTATTTATTGAAAACCTTAATTTGTGTCAGCCTCCCTTTTATGTTGCAGTCTCATCAGCCGGGCTGTAACACCTGACAATTGTTTTCTTGAATGCAGTTGGTTGCCTTGTATATTTTGCACTATTGACCAAACTTGCTTATTTATTATTTAAATAAGAGTCAAGGCACTCGTTGATTTGTATTTGTGATTTTATTTGTCATGATACATGCTTGTATTGTATGTGACAGACTTAAAACAGTTACGTTTTTTGTCATGATACATGCTTGCATATAAATACATGCTTGTGTAGGATGTGACAGCCTTAAAACAATTAATTCATAGTATGTGGAAGTCTTAAAATAATATCAGTGATTGTGTTGTGGAGCTAGGTTGCCACCTTTGTCTCAAAAAATCAAATAAAATGGATACTAACAGAATGAATGGCCACCAGCTAACTAGCACATTCCAACACCAAATGTTTGACAGATCTTTGACAATCCAGGTAAGTGATGTAGGCTAGTGCCAGTAAATCTTACGAATCCAATATCATAGCTGATGCGTAGTGTATGGCTAAAAACAGTTTAATATTAGAAAACCTTTAATTTTATGCAAAAAAAATTACTACTCCATGACCTTGCGTTATTTGACGTGTGCTAACATTGTATGCCTACATGAACGAACTTTCCCTCCAAAAATAAAAACGATATAAATAACTGATAAACTGATTAAGTTGTCACACCGCCACTCTCCATACCAAATTGACATTAACTTATATACAGTAAATGTAAATGCAGTTTAAAAGTGCACAGAAATTGTTTCATATTTTAATATTTACCGTGTTATACAGTATTAGCTGCTGCCTGTCCCATATGAGAACTGACAGCGCGGGGATTGTTTTGGAACTATGACAGTGTACATGAACCACGTGATCGTGTGGCGGCGAGATCAATCAGTGTCGCAACTCTCTTCTCTCTATGGCACTGGTGTAAACCAGGAAGCGGGTTTTGCTTGAGCCTGTAAACAAGGAGATGGCAGCTGTTGTAAGAGCAAGAAGAAGACACCGACAAAGGCACCGCGCCGATCAGCGACCAGGAAGTGGTCGCTGATCGGCGCGGAACTTTTGTTTTCTTTTTCTTGGATCGTCCATGGTTACGCAAACACGCAGACCCATTCTTCCTTCTTTTAACGGTGCGCTAATTACACTAGGGCGGAGTATGGCGCTGATTGCCTGATGAAGTACGGGTTTGATAAATACAACGTAAAGTGCGGTGACGAATGCTGCGCAAATAACGGCTTGGCGCTGGCGCAGATTACGCTGCGGTCGCAAATGTTAGTAAATGTTAGTAAATGAGGCCCCAAGTCTTTCTGGCTGTGAGTAATGAGCCAGTCTGTATACAGGCCCGCTATGAAACCTTCTGAAAGAAACTAAGTTTGTTTGCTGAAATGGATCAGCAAATATCCATTGCTTATGCCAGAAATCTCCTGTGAGTCCATATGCATATGTGTGCATTGAATGTGTTCAACATATCTGTTAATGTCATGTCATATGTCCTCTCATATGTCATGTCATATGCACATCACAGGACCCACGTGGGGTCCCGGCCCCAAGGTGGAGAACTACTGCTGTAGACAACTCAAACCTGGGGGGTGTACTACGAACCTCGATTAACATACCCAGGCTTAGTTTCGATAACCTGGATCGACAAATACGAAAGTCGCAATCAGAGTTAAACGGTACCACGAAGCTCACTTAAGATTTGATTTGTCGAGCCAGGTTTTCCGCTTTAGTTTTGATGCGCATTCCCGTAAAAGAGGCGTATCCCAACGTTATTCACCATGACGCAATGGATCCGACGGAGCGAAAATGGGCTATGTACTTCACTCAGGAGGAGCAAGTAGTCGTTATGAACTCATACGAGGAGTTTAAAAAGAAAATAACGGCAAGGGGCAATACTGTTGCCCATAATAAGGCTATGGAGGTGTGCTGGCAAAAAATAGCAGATTCTGTGCGTAAGTGAAAAGATTCTGCATAGCCTAATTGTCTAAAAATAACTATGCCAAAGGCAGAATTGTTCGCCATTCATCAGAATCAGAATCAGAAACAAGTTTATTGCCAAGTAGGTTTGCACCTACAAGGAATTTGACTTGGTGCAATTGGTGCAAGAGAAAAACAGTAGCCTATTAAAAATATAAGTAAAATAACTATAAATATATAGCCTACAATGTACACTATATATACGGAGCAACAGTGCATGCAAATTACTTGTCAGAGGTGGGATTCGAACCCACGCCTCCAGGGGAGACTGCGACCTGAACGCAGCGCCCTAGACCGCTGTTCCATCCTTACATTTTGAGGAAATTGTGCATTGTAAAATCCAAAAGCAACCTGATTTATTCTGTTATTTAGGGAATTAATTTCAAATACATCCTATCTGTAAAAAAGTATTGCATGTGCCAGAAGGTAGTGACGGTGGTGTGGTGGATTATGTGAACTGCACACCAGCGACCGGTGTTCATATCTTGCCTGTCCATCATCATGCCTTTTACCCCATCTAGATTGGGTGTTAGCACGACCGTCCGAACATGGGTACAAGTAAGAAATAAGCACAAAAAAGAGTATTTTATTTTATTCTATTCTATTCTATTCTTTTAAAAAAAAATTCAATGTGGTAAGTTGCAATAATGTCAGGTGAATGTAGCCTATGATTTGCAATAGGATAGGCTCTAACCTTTAATCTGATGTTGATTACCTGTAGCAAATAAGAAAAAAAACTCATCGAAACACCCTGTCCCTGACTATGAGGCGGCGCTCAGCTTTAAGTAGCCGATCTAATCGGAAAGTTAGCTGAAAACCTCCTCCCGACCAGATTTGGTTGCGAGCATAAGTTACCATGGTGATATAGCGCCGCTAAAAGAGAGCGACTTTTGTATGACAGCTAACCCAGGCTTTGAGCGCAACATACCTCGCTAACCCATTAATCGAGATTCGTAGTACACCCCCCTTGATGTTATAGACAACTCAAACCTGATGTTATGGACATAGCCATTATGCTAATGAGTGAAACATAAACAAAACATGTGATTTTCTCCTTCACATAGAGTACACACACACACACACACACACACACACACACACACACACACACACACACACACACACACACACACACACACATACACACACACACAGGCACACACACACACACACACACATACACACACCAGTGTGATCCGAGGACAAATTATTCCTATCAATTCCTATGACATGGGTAGCCTAAAGTGAAGGAGGGATACACTTACCCTGCACCAGTAACAGTACCGCCACACAGAGTGCCTTGAAGCCAGCCATCCCAACAGTGTGAAGTCCCCAAATCAGTTGTGCTGATAAATGACCTTTTCTCCTCCCTTTTAGTCTACTACCACGGTGTGACAGGTGGAAGACACGCTCACCACACAGGTGCGCCTGCTCTAGCCCATGTGAACTATAACATCACCTCTGTTAATGGCTGTATTAAAAATCACCTGACACTAGGGCTGTGTTCGAAATGTTCACTCGTTCACTCGCTCACTCATTTACTACGTAGTGTTGGCTATATAGGGGGGTTAACTAGTGAACAAGGGGAGACGACGTTTAGTTAATTTCGGACACTCGGGATGACGTTCGGTTGCCATGACAATGCCGCAAGCTTGTGCTCGAGACGCACAACATGGCAGTTGAAATTGAAAGAATGGTCTATCTGAGCAATGAACTTGTATCTTCAGTTACAATTTGGCATATTATGTAACACCTATTTACTCAAACGCCGAAGGCGAGCGCTGTACTTGTTGTGCTTAAGCGATGGGGGAAAAAAAACGCGTGTATTAACGCTATCAGCTGATCGCGACGAAGCGTGTTTGTCAGAGTGATAGAGAAACAAGGCGGGGCAAGGGGATGATATTAAGTTATAATTTTATGATGAGGTGCTGAAGGACTCTTTCAGAAGGAGCGCGAGCCTTCCACAGTGCACGTAACATTAAAAAAAACACCACCATTGCGTTGATGAATGAATCTATTTATTTATTAATTTATCTGAGGTGCCGGAACGCCGTACCGGACCGTTCCGGCCCACTTTAACCCCTGCCCAGGTAGCAAAAATAGTGCGGGCCGAAAGCGGCCCGATTAAGGCGAAATCACTCGGCCGATCCTCGGCATGAATCTGGGTCCGATTGCTCTGCGAGCGCTCGGCTGTAACGCGGCCCGATTAAGGCGAAATCACTCGGCCGATCCTCGGCATGAACCTAGGTCCGATTGCTCTGCGAGCGCTCGGCTGTAACGCGGCCCTATTGCGGAACCCCGAGTGAGAGGACGTAAAGCCCCCGCCCCCAATCCAGTTCCTTGTTTGGGTTTATTTTAACTTTATTGATTTCCATACGTGTCAAGCTAATACTAGAATTGCTAAGCAGCCGTTCTTTATACAAAATAAACTGCAAATAAATCACAAGTAGACAGTTTTCATGTTTTAAAGCTTTTTTTAATTGGACTTCACGCACACTCCTTCACACACACACACACACACACACACACACACACACACACACACACACACACACACGCCTTTTCTCACTCCCACTTAAACACATCCCCCCCCCACCCCCCACCCGACCTCTACCCACACTCACATTTTCTCATATGGCTTCAAGCAATCATCACTGGGAAGACAAAGTGTCTATATACGAAGCACAAGTTGTTCAACTTAAAGTGATGGTTCGGAGTGAAATTCACCCTGAGGTAATTTACACCAATAGTCATGTAAGGTTAGTGAATTCAACACTCCATCGAAATGTATTGAATAATTGAATACTTGAAATTAGATGGAGTGTTGAATTCACTAACTTTTTCCTTACACTTGTGAGTTTTGAAGAGGACTTTTACGAACTTATCTGGAAAGACGGAAGAGACGACGACGCAGCGGTAGCCTTAGCAACAGCTAGTTGAAGCTATCAGAAAAGTGCTCTTTTAAATAAACTCCTGGTGTACTTACAAACTTTAAAATGACTCGTTTTGTGAGTACAGACCATATATGTACTACTACAGAAGTTGGGTAACAATCCATGCATTATTAGTCATTGACGACATGTACTCGCTGTACCATCACTCCAGTACTAAGTCTTTCGGCTGATAACCCTAAACTTGATAAATATTGACCGTCGCTAAAAATGCATCCGAGGGGGTATTTAGCATGACTATTGGTGTAAATTACCTCAGGGTGAATTTCACTCCGAACCATCACTTTAACTAGCGTCATTCATTTATCAGACGCGGCTCGAGCACACACACACACACACACACACTTTTGAATAACAGATTGAAATATCACAGCATTAATGGAAAATCAACTATGTTGAACTTTGAAACATTTAATGAATGAATGATTGAATTTTAGCCCACTGCATTTGAGTTTGAAGCTCTTTTATCTACAATGTCTGCCGGTTTGCCCTCTGGCTTCGGCCACCATCCCTGTCGGAGGCCAGCTGCAGCCACCTGGTGATGAGGAGCTCTATCTCCTTTTCTGTGGAGTCTTTGGTTAGGGCATTCCGACGGACTGCATCTGAGAAAAACACAAGAAGAGGGAAGCATGATCATGTGATGTTACTCAGTGTAGCACTTGTGTCACTGCAACCGTAATAATTATGCTACTGAACCAGTTCTAGGTTCGTTGAGTGGTGTATGTTATATTAGAGAAAGAGACATGACATGCCAGCACTTTACTGAACAAGAATAAAAATTAAATAGGTCAGTTAGTAGGATGGATAGATCAATAAATATTTACAGTACGAGATCTGTAATAAATACTTTCAAATCCAAGTTTAATCCTTTCTTGTTTAAATACGTTTAAATAGGTTTAAATATGGCTTTGTTCTAGTTCTTTTTTTCTTAGACCGATCTTATCAATTCTAAATAGCTCTTTTTAGAACAGTTGCTATTTTTGAGCTATTTGTTTCTAGTTTTCTTTCGAGTTAACTCTTCTTTCTTCAGGGGAACAGGTAAGTATTTTTAGTGTCCTTAAACACGGACAAAGGGGTACACGCTTACTGTGTTTATTAAGCCACACAGGTCAACCACATTGATACGCAGGCTCAGTTCACTGGAGTCACTGCCTTACGGCCGTGACGTCACACCGTCGCCTAGCGACCAAGAACCACACACTACATTCACCCTCCCCTTGTTAGAGTGCAAAACTACTAAACAAGTTAGTACAACATAACATCACTGCGACTTGAACATAGTCAATTTGACTGGGAAAATCAACCAGTTATTGCAACGTGACATTACAAACATGAACTTAACTAACCCAACTAGATAAACCGGGTAGACTACCGGTTTACCCACATAGCCTTGTGGATTATTGTGCCACGTGACAGGCTATGCTAGAACAGGTGCTGAAACTAAAACATAGTCTTTGAGGTAAGAGGGCCTCTGGCGAGCCCGGGCAGGACGGGGCCCAGGTTCCAGAGCATTATCTGGTGCATCGACTTCCGGCGGCTGGCCCACTGGATTGTCCGGCTGCAGAGAAGGGAGGCCCCAGTCCCAGTCTGTGTGCCGTGGATCAGTTGCCGCCGCCCGGTCCTGGGCGGGAGGAGGCGTGACCCGTCGAAGGCGGCTAGCGTGCCAACGGGTGCCGTCAGCCAGACGGAAGCTAGCCGGTCCCAACTGTGCGGTGATCTGCTGTGGTGAAGACCAGAAGGAGAGGAGCTTGTGGGACCGATTGGGTCGACGGATGCGGACCCAGTCTGACACTGCAAGTGTGGGCTGTCTCACCCTACGCACCCTGTCGTAGCGCTGCTTCATGTGTTGCTGTTTCCCTGCTACCCTGTCGCTGGGAGAACTGGGAGAGGGCTTCTTTGCCGGAGTGTCTTCCCTGGGAGGACGTAGTCGATCTAGGGGAAGCTGGAGTTCACGCCCCAGCATCAGGAAGGCTGGGGAGGCATTGGTTGTGGCGTGTGGTGTCGCCCTGTAGTGTAGCAAGGTGTTCTGTAAGGCCGTTGTGAATGTGAGGCCATCAGCCAGGTGTGCTCTTAGACCGTTCTTGAGGGTCTGGTTGAACCTTTCTACCCCCCCATTGGCCTGCGGGTGGTACAGGGCGGTTCTGATGTGTTTAATTCCTCTCTCCTCTGTGAAGGACGCGAAGTCAGCCGAGATGAACTGGGGGCCGTTATCGGTGGTGATGGTGTTAGGCACACCCCAGCGGGCAAACAAGGAGGCGAGGAATTCGGTGACTGCCTTGGCGGTTACAGACCCCACAGGCAGGACTTCAGGCCATTTGGAATGAAGATCATAGGCCACCAGGAGGAAGCGCTGGTGGTGAGGAGTGCCGTGAAGCTCCCCACAGATGTCCACCTGGATGTGGGACCATGGTGACGCAGGCCAGGGTAGGGGCTGTAGAGGTGGAGGTGGCGGCAGGCCAGTCTTGCCACTGGTGAGGCAAGCTGTACAGTCCTTCACCATTGTCTCAATGTCCCTGTCGATGCCTGGCCACCAGACCAGACCCCTACAGCGCTGCTTAACCCGCACTATGCCCAGGTGACCCTCGTGGACCATGGTTAAGATGCGGGGTCTCAGGGCAACGGGAATCACGCTACACAGCCCCCTTGCGATGCAGTCGCCATTCCAGCAGGAGAGGTCGCCTTTGACGCGATGGAAAGGCGCTAGATCCTCCGGCACCTTAGCAGGCCAGCCCTCCTGAATGAAAGTGCGGAGCTGACTAAACACAGGGTCCTGTGCGGAAGCTGCCTGGAGCTCCTGCAGGGAGACCGCTGATTGGAGGGGCCCGTGCAATGCCAGAATCAGTTCCGGTTCTGGGCAATCATGGGTGGTGTCTGGTGTAGCGTTGGGCGTAGCGGAGGTGGGCGTGGCCCTGGAGAGCAGGTCGGCCACAACGTTGTCCCTGCCAGGCGTAAACATGGTGGTGAAATTGTATGCCTGCAACCTCTCTGACCACCGGTACAGGCGCAGTGGTTTGTGTCCCGATCCAGTTGTCGTCAGGAGGGCGGTTAGTGCCTGGTGGTCGGTCCGGAGCGTGAAATGGCGCCCATAGAGGTAAATATGCCACCTCTCGCACGCCCAGACACATGCCAGTGCCTCTCTCTCCCCCACCGAGTATTTCTGCTCGGTCGGGGTGAGGGACCTCGAAGCAAACGCCACGGGACGTTCAATCCCCCCATGGAGCTGGGACAGGACAGCACCCACCGCGGTGTTGGACGCGTCACAGGTCACTATCGTGGGGCTCTGCAGATCGAAGTGGGCGAGCACAGGAGGAGAGGTGAGCTGGGCTTTCAGCTGACGGACTGCGGCGGAGCAGGCAGGAGACCAGGACCACAACGCATCCTGTTTGAGGAGGGCGCGCAGCGGTGCGGTGGTTTCGGAGTAGTGGGGGAGGAAACGCAGGTAGAACACCGTCATTCCCAGGAACGAGGACAGCTGCGCCGGGCAGGTGGGCTCAGGCAGGCGCAGGATGGCGTCGGTGTTGGAGTGTAATGGGCTAAGGCCATCAGCGGTCAGACGGAAACCCACAAACTCGATGGTGGACGCCGAAAAGGTGCATTTCTCAGTGTTTAACGTGAGGTTATAGCGGGAGAGAACGTCAAGCACCTTGGAGAGGCGGTCGTCGTGTAAAGCTGACGTCGCACCATGAACCACAATATTGTCCAAGTACACGACCACGCCTGGAATGCCAGCGAAGATAGTGGCCATGATCTTTTGGAAACAACTGGGGGCGGAGCTAAGTCCAAAAGGCATGCGCGTATACCTGAAGACCCCCATGTGCGTCACAAAAGCGGTGAGGTTGCGGCTCTCCGGGTGCAGGGGAACCTGCAGGTAGCCCTGGCGGAGGTCGAGTTTGGAGAAGACCGCCGAGCCGTGAAACTTGGCGGAGAGCTCCTCTGTTGTGGGCAGGGGATACTTGTCAGGGATCACCGCCTTGTTCACCCGTCTGAGATCAATGCAGGGGCGTAGGCCGCCCGTCTTCTTCTGCGCCACCACCAGGTTGGAGATCCACGGCGATGCGTCCACCCGCTCAATGATGCCTGCATCCAGGAGTTTCTGCAGCTCGGCCGTGACATCATCACGCAAGGCGAGGGGCAGGCGGCGGAGAGGCTGGATGACCGGGACCACAGAAGGATCTAGGAGCGGCTGGTGGTTGAAAGCGGTAAGGCAGCCCAGCCCGGCGAACAAGGAAGGCCAGCGGTGCAGCCAGGGCGCGGCCACCGTCAGTATGGTGGCGCCCATGTTGTCCGCGATGGAGAAGCCCAGGGCACAAAACAGGCCGAATCCCAGGAGGTTGGTGCCCTGGCGAGACACCTGAAAGGTGAATGCTGGGAGAGTTCTGGAGCCGTAGCGCACCGCAAAGGTGGCAGTGCCAGCCATGCCAATCTTAGTATGCCCATAGCCGTATAGGTCCTCTGCACCTGGCTCAATTGTCAGTCGGGGAAAGAGCCGACGGACCGTAGATTCATTTAGGATGGACCTGGAGGCTGCAGTGTCCAGCAGCAGTGACAGGCACACCCCATCCAGCTCCACTGTGCACCACTTAAATGGCTTGGTACTGGAACCCACAGAGTGAATAGTAGTGGGGCTGGAAGCAGTGGATGAATGAGACCTAGGGCTGGCAGGGGTGAGCGCGGAGCGGCACACTCTAGAGAAATGGTTAAGCCTACCACACCGTTGGCACCTCTGTCCCATGGCCGGACAGGCAGGCGCGCGTGTAGGATGTGAAGAAGAGCCGCAATTTCCACAGTGCTGACGCGCCGTGGCGCCCCGGCGTCCCGCAACGTTAACGTCGAACTCGTAGGAGTGAGAGGTGGGCTCGGAAAACGGAGCGGTAAGAGCCACCGTCTGAGCCAATGGGGTGGGGTGGGCGGGGCACGGGTCCGGAGCCGCTAGCCGGGATGTTAACAGAGCGGCTGACTCAAGCTGGAAGGCTATGTCCACCGCCTTGGATAATGTCATATCATCCGGTGCCATAAACAGTTTCTCCCGCAGCTTAGGGTCAGTCGTATGCTCCGCTAGCTGATCCCGAATCATCTCCTCTTCCAAACCGCCGAACTTACATAGGCTGGCCAAACCGCGGAGGTCGGCGACATAATGGTGAACCGACTCACCGGGTCGCTGTCGGCGCTGACGGAAGACGATCCGCCGCACCATGGCGCTCTGTGGAGCAGCGAAATGTCCGGAGAGCAAGGCGACACAGTCGGCAGACGTCGTAGCTTGTCCGAGAGTCCAGAAAATCCGTTGGCCCTCGGTGCCCAAGCTGTGGATTAGTATCGCCCTGAGCCTCGCATCGCTAGCGTCGGTTGGCCCGATGGCTGTAATATACGTCTGAAAAGACTCATGCCAGCGGGACCACGGGACTGGTGGCTCCCCGGGTAACGCGAGAAACGGTGGGAGAGGTGAGTAAGAAACCTCCATCTTCGTCGCCAATGTTGTGTCCAGGAAAACACGGACAAAGGGGTACACGCTTACTGTGTTTATTAAGCCACACAGGTCAACCACATTGATACGCAGGCTCAGTTCACTGGAGTCACTGCCTTACGGCCGTGACGTCACACCGTCGCCTAGCGACCAAGAACCACACACTACAGTGTGATTGTTTCACTTTACAGAATCTAACTCTTTCTTTGCAGGTAAAAGGTAAGTATTTTAAATGTTTCTTTTGTTTGTGCAATTGCTTCACTTTTCAGTTTCACTTTAACAGGAAAACATAAAAGAAAAAAGAAAACACATTAACCAATTCACATTCATACATTCACCCTTTCACTCTTCACAAGTTTCTTTATTCAATAGCCTTAAATAACTGTGTTGCAACACTTTAAATAATTTCAGTTCAGAGGATCCATCCAATTTGTTCAAAAGCTCAGTCAATATCCAATATGATTCAACAAATAGTTCAGTTCAACATTAATAAACTAGTGAAAAAACCTTGAGTAAATGTGTTTTGGTAGGTATACACATAGGTCTTACATCGCATTTTCACTTCCGGAACCAGGCTGGACCACTCTATACGTTCATTCAACTCAATAGACATTAAAACCAAAGTGAAACTCACCAAAACCGCCTTCAAAACACTCATCATCACTAATCACTCATCTGACTCTTGATGAACAATATGAGAGATGTTAAATAAGCTTTATTTGGAGTTTAATTCAAGGAGTCTGGATTTCGTGTCTATCGTATTGATTTTCACTTAGCATCTGCCGTTTGTGTTCAGAACTAGCTCGTGCATAGCTGGGAAAGTGTCTTAAAGGGGCAGTGATATTAAATTAGGGCGTATTCAGACCAGGAAAGTCCAATAGTTCACTTGCTTTGGTCCGGACCTTTTTTTTTTATTTTGGTGCGGTTCGCTTTCAGACTGTACATTTCAGTAAACGGACCAAAATATGTCAACAAAGCCACGCGCCCTGAAGTCGTTCGGCTATTGGTCAGAATCGACACGCGCAACACAAACAAGTTCAAAAGTGAATTGTAGTCATGGACGCTTTCCGTGCTGTTATTGCTTTTAATATAATCAAAACTATATGTTTTTTCAATGTATTGCTATTTTCACAACTGTGTAATTACTATGCTGTTGTACAAGTAATTTATCAACAACGACGACAAAGGGCAAGGCGGCTACGGAGGATAACGCTGATGTGTGCTCATCAAGCTGAGACAATTCGGGCTCTTCAAGCAAGACGTATAAGGTATGTGTCGAGATATTCGTATCCATACAGCAGTCTCGCGTTTCACTGCAGGTCACACTGTCGCTATACACTTCTTGCTACTTCTTGCTACTTCTTGCTTGACTCGGTACGTCATTCTCTGTTTTACTGTTACTGTAACGCCCCCATCTGAAAACCACACAGTCTGACAACATAGTAGCCAAACCATGCGCCGGGGCACACTTGGATAATGACGTTCATTGTTTCGACTTTCAATCCAGACTGAAATTAAATGTCTCCACTTTATTGTCACACAAGCACTGAATCAAACCCACACTCAAACTGAAGCTCAAATGGAAAATACTGGCCGTTGTTGAGGTTTACCACAGAGCTGTACAGTCATCACGGTCTATTCAGAAGAACAGAGAGCTGGAGAGGGTTTTCTGCTTTAGCCAGTCAATCATAATGCACATACTTACACCTGCCTTTCTGTGTGCTGTTGCGCTCTCTTGTGAGATGAACAGAAAATAACCTTTGACAGTAGGCCTAAGCCTGAATTACATAACATGTACAGTATATATATGCCAGTCCTAAACTGTTTTCACATTGTAGAGTCTGCCAGGAAATAATTAATGTTTATTTTTACTGCCATTGTCTGTACTGGAGTATTGAACATAAACATAATCTGCTATTGATTTTATTTGTAATGATGACATCATGGCATTTGGGTTTCTCTGTTCTTAGGAGAATCTGGGTCAATCAACGGTCGCAAGATTGGTGGCATCTAGTCATGAACAATTGGACTGACAGAGAGTTTTTGCAGAATTTCCGAATGAGAAGAGGAACTTTTGAGTATGTGTGTGGTATGCTGCGACCTCTCCTGACCCGGCAGCACACCCGATACAGAAGGCCCCTCTCTGTGGAGATGCGAGTTGCAGTCTGTCTGTGGAGGCTAGCAACAAATGTGGAATACAGGTCAATTTCCAACCTATTTGGTATTGGCATTTCCACCTCTTGCCTCATCACACAGGAGGTCATTACAGCAATCAACACGGTCCTGAAACCAATGTATATAACACCACCCAGTTTGGCCTATTGCAAAACTATCATGCAAGCCTTCAGAGACAAATGGAGATTCCCCCAGGTAGTTGGTGCTATAGATGGCTCCCATATACCAATCAAGGCACCAGCAGATTCACCGTCACACTACTACAACAGGAAAGGACAATACTCAATTATTCTACAGGCTGTGGTAGACCATAAAATGAAATTTTGGGACGTTAATATTGGACAGCCAGGACGAGTACATGACGCTCCGGTTTTATCCCTTTCCTCCTTATTCGATCGCATGCAGTCAAATGACCTGTTACCACCATGGACTGAAAATTTTGAAGATGTGAATGTGCCACTTGTCATTTTAGGGGATGCTGCCTACCCCTCGCTCCCCTGGCTTGTGAAGCCTTTTCCAGAAAGAGGACCAACTCCTGACCAGATCAGCTTCAATCACCGCCAGAGCCAGGCAAGGATGGTTGTCGAGAGGGCCTTTGGGCGGCTCAAGGGTCGCTGGAGATGCCTTATTAAGCCGCAAGACCATCACATCTCTCTGGTTAGCCAGGTGACAGCAGCATGTTGCGTTTTACACAATTTGTGTGAAGAGCAGAATGAAGAGTACAATGAGGAGGATGACTATGTGGAGGACGAAGGCGAAGAGGACGAAAGTGAAGAGAATGAGAATGACAGACAGAATGATGTGGAGGAAGGGAATCAGAGGGCTCAGGACATACGGAATGCTCTTTGTACATACTTTTCAAGGTTGTGAATTAAATGAGATGAGAAACAAAAGCATGAGTTAAATGTATTCATTTATTCTGTTTCTATGTTTTCTAAATCAGAAATTAACTGAAGTCGATGTCAAAATGTTTACCTATGGAAAATAAAAAATATACATTTTTATCAAGAATATAGATTTCCAATTTGCAGTTTCAGTGTTTAAGGACACAGAGAACATTTTTATAAAGTAGAATGCAAGTAAAAAGTAATAATTAACTTGTGCAAATAATCAATCAATCCATTAAAACATATTTACATCTCATACAAATGGCTGCTATTAACCTGGTGAAGGATTTCGGACATTTCATTTGCTCCAGTTGTAGGCAGTACCTGCATAGGCTGCAGCTGTGTGGATAATGATGACATGGGCCAGGTAGGAGCAGTGTTTGACTGCACTGGAGCTGGGTGGTTAGGCACCCAGTAATTTGCAGGTGGGTGCTGTGGTGGAGCTTGTGGGTGCTGTGGTGGAGCATGTGGGTGCTGTTGTTGAGTAGACATGGCACTGAACAATAGACGGAACATGTTATTGTTCTCTTGCATTTGGGCTCGCATCATCTCAAACCGTCTCTCTTCTGCCTCCCGCTGTGCCCTTAGGAAACTTTCTAGGTAGTTGTTTTCCTGAAGTTGACGCTCTTTCTCGGAATTCATCAGGTCCTGCAGCTGCTGATGTTGCCTTGTCAAGAAAGCCTGCACCCCATCATCGCTCTGTGAAGCCTTGCGTTTTCGCCCTAGATGTTGCCTGGCTTTAGCCCCGGGAATGCTCAGCATTTTTGCAGTGGGTTCACTGGATGGCATCTCTTGCTTGTCTTTCAAGGGAAGTAAAGCAATAAGTGAGGTTAAACTCAGATAATGAAACAACATGTTGCAGAATGTTAGGCTACATGGTAACACATTTGATTCATCAGGACGGTACACAAGAACTAGAACTAGAAGGCAACTCAACTTCATTACAATGCTTGTAATCTGTGATGGTAGACAGTGTATGGTGGAGGCCAGAGTAGGCTACTATGCTGCCCGTTCCCGAATTTGAGCTTTTCTTTAATGTTCACTGAGTGACAAAGTAACATTTAGGCCTACTGGTCTACTCACCATTTAAAACATCCTCCTCAACGTGAGGTGAGGCGACGCTGCCGTTTCCAGGTGATGATGGTGGGCTTCGGTGGTTAACATCCCCGCTGTTAGCGCCACCCGTGTCGCTGCGTGCCGGCAGGGTCCCCTCAACTATGTCAACAGGCGAGGCAAGGGGCGTTGTCCCCAGAATACTATCGATGTCATCGTAATAAATGAACTTTTTTTTAGCATCACTGGAACCACCACTTTTCGCAAGGATGTCCCTAATTTTCATGTAAGTCTGGCGGAGTTTTTTTAGTTTTAGCCTGCATTGCTCTGGTGAGCGAATCCCTTTTCCTTCAATTTATCTGTGAATAACGCAAAGACGTTGGCGTTTTTGTGCGTGCGCTCCAACATATACGATATGTGGGCGTCTGTCCAAACGTCCATAAAAGCACGGGTCTCCTCTTCGGCCCACGTTTGTCCCCTACTCATTTTCGGTCTATTATTTTATCTATTATTATTATTTTTTATTTTCGGTCTTTTCGCTTGACAACAGCCGGTCTAGAATAACGACGCTTTTTTCTGTTACCTAGCAACAGACAAACGATCCGCACCAGGGTTCGTTTGATCCGGACCGAGTCCGACCTTTCACATCGGTCTCGGTCCGCTTGTTTGGTCCGGACCAGAGTTCGGTGGTTTGTATTCAGACCATCCCAAAAGGTCCGAACCAAGGAAAATCTGGTCCGTTTGGTCATTTGGTCCGGACCAAACGAGGTAGGTGTGAATACGCCCTTAAAGGGATGGTTCAAACATCATTAAAAACATTGAAACAAAAACTATATTTTAATACATTGTGTGGGTTCTAATAAATGTATACATAAATGACTTAATGTCTTATTTATGTATTTATTAATATAAATATTTATATTATTTATATTACTAAGATTATTTATGGTTCTATTTGAACTGTGGGTTACATCAGCAACCACCTAAACTTAATTTGGATGTCACCACATTGCAGTTATCCAGTACTGACACTCACCCACAACCACACTTTTCAAAATGAGCCTTTTGAATGCAGGCTTTCGGTTGGCCCCACTCCAATTAATGAGTCTCGCCAGCGAGGTGTTCATGGCTCTTTTCAGGACCCGCCCCACGGTTTCTTTCAGAGTCATGCCTCCGACCATTCCAAGGAGAACAGTCTGAAACAAGACATGTATCTCATTAGTGATTTAAGGAATAAAGCACGAGTGAGAGTGGGGACTGACTTTTAGGATTGATCTGATTAATGCATCATTTAACTCACCAAATTCTTCTCCTCCTCTGGATTCTTTAATGTCTCCTCCAAACGTTGTAGCTCAGCAACAGTTGAAAGTGGGAGCCCGAAATGTGTTGGGTCGGTTTGACTGCTGGAGATTTTTTGAAGCTGCACCAGGATGAGCAACTGCTGCTCTCTGATAGATTCCAGTTGGATGATGATCTCCTTTTCAATTGCTGTAAGACATAAGAAAAAGCAGGCATAGCAGATTAGTAGCAAAACATGGTACGTAGATATGTCAACCGAGAGAGATCACTGTAGAATTCCTACGTGTAGGCACAGCCTCCCAAGAAGACCTGGGGCCTCATATACGAACGTTGCGTACGCACAAAAAAATGGTGTACGTTCATTCTCACGGCAAAGTGCAGATGTATCAAGACTGAAATGGCCGTATAAATGTGCGTGCCTCACGTCAACTCTTGAGCTGGCGTACGCACATTTCTACAGCAGTTGACCCTTTGGCGACACTTAGAGGTGATCAAAGCATCATGTTTAATTTGTCAGAGCAATGAAATTCTTATTACATGGCAGACAACTTCTACGCAGTAGATGGACATAAGAGAAGAAATAAAAATATTTAAATGGGAAACTGTCATAATAAAGGAATGTGTAAAATCATAGTTGATTGAGTGATGTGCACATTCGAGACACGTGAACAATTAACAACGATGAACAATCAACACCGACAAGTCTGCAATAACATGACTGGGTATAAAAGCACACCCAAAAATTCCGTCAACAATTAGAGGACATTGCAAATCTTTGCTCTCGAAATGGTCGAAAATTGGCTCATCAGCCGCTTTCGATTCCCTCGGGCAATCCTGCTTGAGTTATGTGCAGAGCTGCGGCCGGCCTTGGAGCGCGCCACCGCAAGGAGCCATGCCCTGCCGGTCCACGTACAGGTACTTAGTACCTTGGGGTTCCTGGCAACCGGGGCGTTTCAAAGAGAGTTGGCCGACCGATCGGGTATATGCCAGTCGACCCTGAGCCGGGCCATGCCAGCCGTGTGGGCCGGACTCATCCGCCTGTCAGCCAGGTGTATAACATTCCCATACAATGCAGCTGAACAGGTCAACATTAAAGCGCAATTTGCAGCGAGAGCCGGTTTTCCTAATATAATCGGAGCTGTCGACTGCACTCACATTGCCATAAAAGCGCCATCACATGACGAATTTGTATATGTGAACAGGAAACATTTCCATTCAATAAATGTAGGCTAAAGATTATATGTGATACGCAAATGTTATTAACCAACATTGTGGCGAGGTGGCCTGGTTCAACGCGCGACTCATATATTCTGAGTAACAGCATAGTTGGGAACAGACTGCAGGCTGGCATTGTGCGCGATGGGTGGCTTCTTGCTGATTAAGTAATTGTATTCTTTTAATTGTCCTAATATTAATCCCCGTGATGCGCATTGAGTGTACGTCCCCAAATACTATCCTGTATTCACAGCATCATTACTTGTTTGTGTGATTGATTCGCTGGTTAAGCAACAGCATCGGATCTTTCGTACAAGCCCCTGTCTCTGTGTGCAAAGTACTCATGTTAATAAACCTGTGCGTAAAGTGTGAAATGTCATTATCAGCCTCACCTTTGCCCCGGCGCCCTTCGGCATTAATTTATAACAATAGTGTGTGATCCATGTAAATGGTGTATAAAACTAAGAAATGGGAACAACAAGTCCAGTTTACTTATACTGCCTGCTTTCAATTAACCCCAGGCGACCGTGGCTACCCACTGAGGACGTGGCTTATGATCCCTCTGACCAACCCTCAGACTGACCGAGAGCAGAGGTACAATGACCTCCATACCCGCACTCGGTCAGTCGTTGAGAGGGCAATAGGTCTCCTGAAGGGACGGTGGGCAGCAGTCCTTCTTTTAACTTCCATTTTTATATCTGACCACTTCTTTTTAAGTTCAGCGTGTGTGCGGCTCTCTGAACCCACAGCGTTGACCGCCTCACACACGCTGTCCCACTCACTCCTCTTCCGCTTGCTGTTTATCCCGGAGGACAAACTGCCAAATAAAACCACCCTCCGAGCCTCCACCTCAGTCAGGAGAGTCTCCAGTTCGCACCCTGCTATTACCAGGGCAGATATAGACTTGAAACTATATTCTGCCTTATCACAGGCAAAGCACCGCTAGATGGGCGCAAAGTTATCACGCAGCACCTGAAACCCCCCAACTTCCGGTAAGTTGAAGTTGAAGTAGTTGTAGTTTCAAATCTGTTTATCTCTTTAGATCAGAGCAAACATGATTATTAGCTGCATAGTCAAGGGTTGCCAGACAAAGCAAAGGACATATACCAACACAATGTTCATGGAAGGTGCTGCGTGATATTTTTACGCCCATCTAGCGGTGCTTTGCCTGCGAGTAGGCAGAATATAGTTCCAAGTCTATATCTGCCCTGGTAATAGCCTCGTCTGATTTTGCATTGTCATTTGTACTTGTTGTGAATACACAGGTCCTAAGAAATATTTAGGAAAAATTGGGATATGTTTGGTTCACTCCTGTAAATAACTTGCTAACTGACTCCCCTACTTTACAGCGACTGTGCTAAGCTAAAGCTAACAGCGCCACTCCCAGAGCAGGGCAATGCGTGGACCGATTTCTACAGGGTTTTTTTCATTGTTTTAACCCTGGGAATGACTGAGAGTGACTTAATTTCATGATAGGGTGGCGTATTCCTTTAATAAAAGATTAATGGAAACCACTGTAACAACTGTAACAGGCCTACCACCAAGAGATGGGATGCAGGGTAGGGCTGGGCGATATGGACCAAAACTCATATCTCGATATTTTATCTCGATATCCGATATTATAACGATATTAAAAGAAAAGAAAAAATGGGTTAAGTGTGCAGTTCTAACTCCACGCCACAAGTAGTTTTGAGTTGTTTTTGCTCAAGAAAGCACATATATATACAAGAGATAATAAACAATAGGGATGTCCGATATTGACTTTTTGCCGATATCCGATAGCCGATATTGTCCAAATTCTTAATTTCCGATACCGATATCAACCGATATGGTATACCGATATATACAGGCGTTTTTATTTTCGCCCAGACTAATTTTAGGTCCCATATCTCCTGTTGTGGAATTAACACATCTACTTTTATTGTGATGCCTCACTAGATTGCATTTCACAAATTAACACTGTCTATAAAAAATAAGGACACTATTTCAACTTATGGAAAAGTGCCATATTTATGCACAAGCACATTATCGGTGGTAAAACCGATAACGATATGAACCGATATTACAAAAATAGGCTAATATCGGCCGATATTATCGGTTGGCCGATATTATCGGACATCCCTAATAAACAATATAACTCCACGATACAAGTAATCACCATGAACCATTTATTTAGGTTTTGTTTTTGCCTGTTGGAAACATGTAAAGTATTAAGTATAAAGTATAAAAGTAAAGTATGTAAAGTAACATGTAAAACTAAAAAAAAAACAACACCGATACTAAACAATGACGTGTAGGCCTATATACTGGAGGTTGCTGATTGGTGATCGCTATTGTTATTGTTACGTCAAGTCTCCCGGCATTTTTAAATACCTCAGCCTTTTGACAGCAAGCCTAGCACTACGATATCCAGTAAAAAAAAACAAAAAAAAAAAAACTACGATATCCAGTTATGGCGTCACTTTAGCCAGTCTTTCCGATAGTTTTTTTCTGCACGTAGCATACATCTCTGGCAGAACTTCCCTAGCAAAATGATTTTGGCTGGGCAACTGGTACCGTAGGTCAATTATTCTCAACATGTTGATGAAACCCCTTTTCTCAACCACGGCTATGGGGACCATATCCTTGGCAATATGGAATGCCACCGCCTTAGTTATATTGCGCCACTTCTTACTGTTACGATCATAAGGCACAGCACTGCTGAATGAAGCTTCCAACGAGCTTTGCTTTGGGAGAGAGACAGAAGGGGACTGCGATTCTTTGGCTACAGCAGCAGCACCACGTAGTTTGACACTCATACACTCTTCATACAACAGTCGGTGGTTCTGCTGCAGGTGGGTGAAGAGATTTGTAGTGTTTCCACCTTTCGTTGCAACCTTTTTCTTGCACTCTTTGCAAATCGCATCGCTTTGCTGTTCTTCTGTAATTCGAAACCCGAAGTACGTCCAAATAACGGAGCCATGTTTTTTTTTAGCTACCAACTGCTCACTCTCCACTTGCACCGTGTTTGCCATGGTTTTGTTGATTGTTATGATGCGTAGAGTGCCGGGTGGGTGGGAGAATACGACGTACATGAAAGGGGCGGGCCGCGGGATTGAGCAGCTGCGGCTCGAGGCTGGTAGGCTCAGAGAGAAGCTGTCAGGCTGATAAAATAGCGTTTGCAACGCAAAATCAAATTAATAAAATATAATATACCGGTATGGCGATATTGTCTTAACTTCATATCGCTTTCAAAAATGTACCAGTATAGCGCTAACTACCGGTATATCGCCCAGCCCTAATGCAGGGGGCTGGTGCAAGTGGAGTGTACGATTTTTTTTTAGTTGGGGCACGAGGTGCAGCAGTCCTGCCCTGCTCCTCTTCCTCCTCCTCTTCACTGCTGCTTACTGTTCTTCTACAGCCTCTAACATTGATTACATTGGGATGTCAGATTGTCATTGCAGTGAATAATAATAAATAATATTTAATACATTTTTTAACAAGTTGTGCACTGCAAGGCCCTCTAGCTTGCGGCCTAGTTCTTTTCCTAGGTGTATTGTAACCTTTGACACGGCCATTCAAATGCTTTGAAGGAAATTATGGGCCATTTGTAGTACCTATTCTTTCTCTTCATGTACTCTGGCCTGTTGTCCTCATCTTCAGTGTTTAGATCAGAGGTAGTTGTAGCCTCTAGCAGCTTCGCACAGGCAATCTCATACACACTTGTCAACACAAATGTAGATTAGGTCTCAATGGAAGGGCTCCTTATTATGCTACGTAAAGGGAAACTCTGGTGTGAAATTGACTTGGGGTGTATTGAAACATGATAACGAGTACTAACTTTGTCGAACACCTCACAATCGTACGCCAACAGTATATAAAAAAAATAGCTTTTTAGACGGGCTTACAATGGATGTGATCCAGACATACGACAGCCATGCCAAGAAATCGTTATTTTAACACTTTTAACAAGGCTCAAAGTAGCTCCACACTTCATAGCCAAACTCCGCCCAACCCTTACCCTGGCTGATGCAGAGAAGCTCGTCCACGCCTTTGTCTCCTCCAGGCTAGACTACTGCAATGCACTCCTCATCGGGATCTCTGGCAGGAATATCCAGAAACTGCAATACATCCAGAACAGCGCTGCCAGGATCCTGATGAGGGTGCGCAAATTCGACTACATCACCCCCATCCTCAAATCTCTCCACTGGCTCCCTGTCCCACTCAGGATTGAATATAAGGTCTCCCTCCTCACCCACCAGTGCATTCACGGACAAGCACCCCAATACCTCAAAGAACTCCTCACCTCCCAACCCCCCACACGCACCCTTCGATCCGCAGCTTCACACACCCTCAAAGCTCCCAGAACCAAGCTCCGTACCATGGGTGACCGGGCCTTCTGTTCTGCAGCTCCAAGGCTGTGGAACGCCCTCCCAGACCATCTGAGGGCCCCACAGACCACTGATGCCTTCAAACGTAGCCTAAAGACAATTTTTTTCAGGAAAGCTTTCCACTAATTGTATTGCCTTTTTAACATTTATTAACTTGTGCCCCCCTTTTCTTTTAAGCTTGCATTGTAGCACTTTGAGATTGTTTAAATGTAAAGTGCTCTATAAATAAAATTTATTATTATTATTATAGGTAGAATTCCGAGGGCCCTGACATTTAAAACGAGGCACTGAGAACTTTGAAAATGTACAGGTAGTATATAGATTAGTTGCCCCATGCAACTAATCAAAGTAGCAACATGCTTCTCCACGGCAATGTCGTTCGCCTCGAAGAACTGCTCCAAACGTTCACCATACGCCGACCAAGACTCCATCTTCGGGACGAATTCCCCTATAGTCCCAATCAACAGAGCCATTTTTCTTAGCTACGGTCACTTTTTATCCTAATCGCCAATTTTTCTGTGGTGTATTTCACGAATAACACACAGTAGACTGTCAGTCAGTTCTTGCACGCATGCACTTTACTCAAGTCAATCAGCAGGTGAATTACACGTACAGGTATCCCAGCATGCTCTAGTCATACCTGCACTAGCTATAGGGGAGCAGATTTCAAAATTAATTCAGTGGAAATGCATGGATTCATCTATGTACTCAATGTATTGAATGCAACAGTTGGAATCCATGCATTTTCACCAAATTACTTTTGCAATCTGTTCCTATATCCTACCTATTCGTTCGTGCTCGTCAGTCGACTTCTCACAACTTTATTTCAAGATGGCAGCGAGCGGAAAATTGCGTTATCATGTTTCAATACACCCCAAGTCAATTTCACACCGGAGTTTCCCTTAAAGTAAGGTTTCAATTCAAATTCATGTGTGGAATTGTGTAATTTGAAAATGAAGCATTACTATACCATGTGAATACATCACGCGGACTGCGAATCGAGTCCAGTCAGCACCTGGCATCACCCCATCTTTAGTTGCCCTACGCAACTTTGCAAGAGATACAAAAGGGGGCCAGAAACTTTGGCCTCCTTTCAGCCAATTGGAGTGAACAACTTCAACCTCCTTTGAGTTGACAAACTCCACAACGTGATACATTCTATAAAGAAGAAGAAATGTAGGTCGCCATTTATAGAACAACAACATATTAATATACAGCAACAATTTAAAACAAAAGATTAAAATGAGGCACCAATTATGATCATGTCAGCAATTAATCACATAGACTAACACAAAACGCAAAGTAACAAATCAGGTGAAAAACCTTCCTAACTAAGTGGTAATCAGTGGCAGAAGTAATGAGCCAGAACAATATCTCATTTCACTTAATCTATCTCAACACAGCAATTAAAGTGTAACTCCGGCAAAAATTGACCAAAGGGTGTTTTTCTGAATGTAAATACATCATATAAGCCTTGGAGACAGTATTTTATGTTGATCAAACACTACAGAGCTAGCACTGGCATAAGCTACAGCCCAAAATCGCAAACAGTGGATTAGCTAACGGCAGTGAACCAAAGGCTTTACAAATAGCATTTTTTAACCAGTAATATTGCTCAAAACGGCACTAAACCTTGTCAGTAGCTTGCTCTGGGTGCCTACACATAAAACAAAGCACCAACGATGTAGTTCGCGAACCCGGAGTTTATAACAGAAGACTGTTCAGAACATGAGGTTTGGTGCAGTTTTGAGCAATATTACTGGTTAAAAAAAGCTATTTTTAAAGCCTTTGGTTCACTGCCGTTAGCTAATCCACTGTTCGCGATTTTGGGCTGTAGCTTATGCCAGTGCTAGCTCTGTAGTGCTTGATCAACGAAAAATACTGTCTCCACGGCTTATATGATGTATTTTCATTCAGAAAAACACTCTTTGGTCAATTTCTAAACACACTGGTGTGACGGTATGCTTTTATGAACCAACGGGCCGTCACTACGTTCTTAAAAGGCACACTCCGGTGTGAAATTGACTTGGGGTGTACCGAAACATGACAACGAGTACTAACGTTGGTCAAATACCTCACATCGTACGCCAACTGTGCAGCGAATTAATAGTTTTTTAGTCGTTTCTCTGAACAGGCTTAGAGTGGCAGTGATCCGGGCATATGCTAGCCATGAAAATAAATAGCTATTTTAACACTTTTAACAAGACTCAAAGTAGCTCCACACTTAATAGATAGAATTTCCAGGACCCTGACATGTAAAACGAGGCACTGCGAACTTTGAAAATGCACAGGTAATATATTAAAAATATATTATATTAAAACATATATTATGAGGACAGTACCTTGAGGTTTTTTCCCCGTCGTCGCCATTTTGAAAATTAAGCCACGATAAGTCCAGTGATGAGCACATACAAATAGGTAGGATAGGGGAGCAGATTGCAAAATTAATTCAGTGGAAATGCATGGATTCATGTACTCAATGTATTGAATGCAACAGCTGGAATCCATGCATCCATCCATTAATTTTGCAATCTGTTCCTATATCCTACCTATTCGTTCGTGCTCGTCAGTCGACTTCTCGTGGCTTAATTTCAAAATGGCGACGACAGAAAAAAAGACCCTCTGAATTCTACCTATTAAGTGTGGATCTACTTTGAGTCTTGTTAAAAGTGTTAGAATAGCTATTTATTTTCATGGCTAGCGTATGCCCGGATCACTGCCACTGTAAGCCTGTTTGGAGAAACGACTAAAAAAAACTATTAATTCGCTATACAGTTGGCGCGCGATTGTGAGGTATTTGACCAACGTTAGTACTCGTTATCATGTTTCGGTACACCTCAAGTCAATTTCACACCAGAGTGTGCCTTTAAAGGTTAAGCCTAATGTAAATGCAACAAAGGTATTCCCACATGTTTGTCTTTGAAGGGGAGGAGGACATATTTACGAAGGCCATCATCAACTTTTACGCACTTCAAGCTCTCTGACAACTGTGAGAGAAGAAACACACCCAGGCTAGATGAACTGAGGGGATATGTGTAGAATGGCTCAACAGCATGGAACTGATAGTACACCAAGTGCATATTACCTTCAAGCAAGAGAATATTCTGAAGCAAACCAATGTCATTACCTATTTTAATACAGTTATCCCCCTCTGTAATTTTAACACAAAATTGATCCATGTGCAACTCTTTAAACTCCTGTATTCCTCCTCTAACACCCTGTGGTAAGGGGCCACCAACATGCTCTTTCCTTAACACAGTTCCAGCTTTCACATGGCCATCGTGGACCCTTCTGTTATTGGTACGCTCAGACAAGCGACGGACAACCTGGGCAACTGGGAAATTTGGCCCCCTCACCATGCGCTTTATCTCACCGAGAAAATTTTCAAAAGGGAACCCAGATATCACATCAATACATCCATGTCTCTTAACATCATCGCTTAAATGAACAAGGCCATGCAAATTGTACACCAAAAAGCCCTCACCATAAAGTCTGCCAAAATGTTCAACAAATGACACAAGTAGTCTCTTTGCACAGTCACATATCCCTACATCCACCTCAGGATTAGCCAGCATAAAAATAGCAACCGACAGCAGCATAAAGTTGTGGTAGACTGGAGCAGCCAGAACATCTACAAGAACAACAGGGCCTGTATACAACAAGAACAGTCGTAGCTCCGTAGCCTTCCATCTCCCTCTTTCCTCAAAAGCTCTAGGCTTTCTAGCAAACTCGCACGGAATGTTATTCTTCAATTCCTGTAGGTTCCGAGATAGTGCTTTAACCAGCTGACCAGACAAGCGAGTTGGTAAAGGCCCACTACACCACAGGTCAAACAACCGACGTACAACCCCAAGACACACCAAATGCATGTAATCATGCGGAAAATCAAGTACCATGTTGATACTAAGTCCAGTCAGAGGAGACTGTGCTACATGATGATCTTCATCCAACATTTGCCTGAAACTAGCATCCGTTCTTAAGGTGGAGTCAGTCTGTGGAAAAGTCATGCGATTTCTTATATATACACCCGTCTGTACACATTTATCACATGCTGAATAGCCTGAATGAGTCTTTATGCCTTTAACAAAAGCCCGGGCTGGAGCATCACACACAACAGAACACACCCGCAGAAAAAACAGCTTTCCTTTGAACCAAAACCCAGACTGAAGACTAATCAACTCACTCACCAGGTCCCTCAAGTACTCAGTGAGTGATTTGGGTTTGCAATCCCCTCCAAAAATGGCAATCACGAAGGGACATTTACCTCCTTCCTTCAATAAACCTAGAATGGGCCACAGCTGCTGGTTATTACTCTTAAACAATGGGAGCCCGTCAAAGTTTAACTGTAACTGCAGGCAATGCTTGCTAGGGAGTTTCATCCATACATTTTCAAGAAGGCCTGTTATAGCATTCAAAACACCAAAGTAAAAGAAAGCACCTCTTGCTACAGGTAGGATTTTGTAGTCGGTGACTGTTTTGAGGAGAGTCCTCCCATCTCTTGGCAAATTGGGGTGGTGAAAATGTAGGATAGACAACAAGGCAGTAAGTGCAACCATGGTGATATTAAACTGCAAAGCCCAATTAACTAAATCATCAGCAAGGTCAGGTCTATGCTCAGAAGGGCCCTCTCCATCATCACAGTCACTGTCAAAGTTCCAGTCACGCATCAAATCATCACTGTCATCACAGTTTACAACAACATCTAAGTCATGTACAGTGTGTGTGTCATCGGTCAGATCATCGTCACCAAGTTTACTTCGTTCTCAATACCTTGCAGGAAATTAGACACTGATTTGACTGCCTTGCGTCTCAGATTAGATTTGAAAGAATGTATTTGATCAGCCATTCTTACCTTAGAGCAGTGTTTGTCAATAGAACAGAAAATACAAGATTACCTGAGGAAGAAAGAAAAAAAGATTAGAATGGTACAAAACCATTCATAATGTCTTAGGGCCGGTTTACACGTATGTGGATATTTTTATAAACGGATATTTTTTTATGCGTTTGGGGCTTTCCTATACACGTAAATTGAGTTAAAATGCCCTCAAAGCAGAAGATGTTATTAATAACTAATAACCACCACAGTTCTCAAGGCATCCATGCTTCTTCAGTAAACAACGGTCACACAGTTTGACGTCAGAGCAGATTCGTTGTTGTTTTGGCGCCTATTGTGATGTTTGAAAACGCAAAACTCTGGTTATCTCTGTCTACACGCAAATGCATAAACGGAGTTTTCAAAAATCTTCACTTTGCCCAGAGTTTTTTTTAAATATTCGTTTACGATGCGTTTTCGTGTGGATGATAGGTCCACACGTAGAAAAATATATTCGTTTTAGCAGATACCCGGCTACGTGTGGATGGGGCCTAAAAAGAACAGCCCAGCTAGTATGTTAGCTACCTTGAGCTAAATGGTGTTAATGTTAGCTAGATTCGTTCGCGCCGTAAAAGTACAACTAAGCCAGCTAACATTTTGTTCCACTTTATTTTCCTCCATAGGTCAAAGACTGTGCTCATAAATAATATACACGTAAATTGCATCCGAGCTGCAAAGAAACCATGAGCTAACAACACCCCAGTTAGTCAATGTTAGCTACCTTGAGCTAAACAGCTAGCTTCGTTCGCGCCTTAAAAGTTGGAGCCACTTTCACATAGCCTATATATTTTCCCCAACTTGCACTACTTTACTCAGACATGATAAATAATTTTCGGTTGTTGTCCTAATTAATATTGCATTTCTGAATTCGTTCTTTTCGTTTAATCTGGGGGGATAGATGAAGGAACTTCACGAACAAAGTTTAAACTGATCGATAATAATCAACATTTAATCAACAATAACTCGAAATATGTAGAGTTAATGTAAAATGTTAAGGGAACTCAATTGTTGATGCTTTTTAAGGACATGTTAGACAAGACTTACCTCAAGTTCACCGTTGAGTCTTCTCCCTCTTCTCATCCAAAGTTCTGCACACGTCACTCCAGTGGTGGTTTGAACTGCGTGTTTGACGCTTGCAGCAGTTGAAATCGGTTCATACTGGTAAAACGGAACTGAGCCGAGCGCCCAGAGTTAACAGCAGTCACCGGTCAATGCTGGTAAAAATGAATTGGCCAGTAAAATTAGTTGCAGACTCAGTTGCTAACGTAACGTTGTACATGTAGGCTACCCATCCCATCACAAGTAAACACAGGATTATAGTCCGTATGTTACAAATTATATTGGCCGCTAAAAATTTATATTTTGGCCGGCATTTTGTTTCTGTTACCCACAGTCTCTTTTATGTAAATGAGCTACACCAGACCACGCCCACCTCTCTGCGAGGGGCTGCGGCTCGGCTCCGTAGCCATGTGCTAATGTTTACAGTTTGAGCCTGAATCTGACCCAGAGGGAGAGACGCCGGCTGAAATTCTTACTCTGCGGCTGCAGCAGGAGGTTTCTGAATGGTAAGTTACATATATCATGCGACTTTATATATTTAATTTTTTACGTTCTGTGTGTTATTACACTGTTACTTACATGTTAGCTAGCTCCTGCTAACGGCTACGTCTTCGCTGTATCTTTGTTACTTCGAGCTTTTTTGGTGAATGAGCAATTTTGTAAGTAGTAACATTATACTTATCTCTCTTGACTGTATTCTTGCTATCTACGGATAAATGTATAATGTAGAAACTAGTAGGCTATCAAACGATGCTTGCATAGTAGGCCTAACCTAAATTCTATATTTTGCAAAGTTTGTGATAGTTTTAGCAGAGGTGTTTCATCGTAACAGTGCCCTGACGTTTGTTGTTCTAGGTCTTTAGGATTTACTTTTGTATTTCAGCATAAATATGTCTGTCTGTATCAGTAAGGTGTCATTCTGGTAGAAAATCGAGGCAGTGTAATGTTGATTAAAATGCCACTGTTCTCCATCTCAACATTATTCAAATGTCACAAGTTTTATGCACTTGACATGGTTAGGAAAATCTTACTTCTTATCCAACTATGCTTGTGTACTTGATTCAAGTGAAATTCTAACTAATTTTTTTTTGACAGGTGTTTGTGTGGAAACTGCAACACCATGCCCACAGAGCAGGAAAATGTCTGCTGTCTTGAGATAGCACAGGTAGTATCTACATATTCAAAGTGAAAACTAGTTTGTCTTGATTATGGTTTATTTCATACTTATGAGACACAATGGCATTTATTGTTTGCAGTACCTTGTTTGCAGGTTACCAGATGGCTGCAGGAGGTTGAGGGGAACCTGAAATGCATGGTGGACCATCCTGGATTGGAGCCTGTATGCCTCAATGTATACTCGCTCCAGAATGCAAGCCAAATTTACAGGGCACAGTGTAGACACTTTTTAAACATTTATTGACATGCATTACTAACAAATAAGTTATAACTGTGCTAATCAAAACACAGTAGCATAACAAAATAATAGATGTGTATAGACAAGAAAAAAATGTACAACTCCACATAAACACATTAAATGTTCAACGCAACGAAGCTTCTGGTGGGAGTAGGGGCAGGAGGAAACATGTCAGCCCGATGGGATGGATGGCAGGCCAGTGTTAGAGCAGGTTGACGGGTACCACGCAGGTGTAGACTCAGGGATGGAGAATCTGTAGAAACACAGGGTGTGTGAAAATAGTTTAGTGGTAGTAGAGGGGAGGAGACGAGAGGAGGGATAGTGCTCTTAGTAGCCATATGTTTTAGCAGGCAATCCATAAAAATAAAATGGGATACAAAACAAAAAAGTAATTGCTATATCTTGTCCAATTGCTTGAAGTCGTTACAGGTACCTTGCATATCGCTCTTTTGTGAGCTGGTGTTGGGGCTGGCTGGGACGCAGAATCCGGGTCGTCATCCCAGCTTGTGTGGTCCTTAGAATCCAAACGGAGTTTTCTGATGCCACAGGTCACTACGTGGGATTCAAACAGCTGCTTGATTGAAGCGGGACACATAACCCGCAATGACCTCCTCCTTGTCTGGCCGCTCAAACTGTGCAGCAAGGTCTTCAGGAACAGGGATTGCCAGGACTGCATCAGTGTAGGGTGCCGGGTCCATAAACACCTTCTCGAAGATGAGGTCCATCATGTCCACTACATACCCTGTTTTATACAAGAAATGCACAGACATTGTTTACTTTTTTCAGAGACTGAAAGTGTTTTGCTCATTACCTCCTGACACTTTATCTAATTTATTATTTTTCATAAGGTTTTGTGTGTGTGTGTGTGTGTGTGTGTGTGTGTGTGTGTGTATTACTACTGTTATTTATTGTTGAAATGTTTATAGATTGTAAGTGCAACAAGTAAATCCTTTAGTTTTGGTATAAAAAAAAAAAAAGTAAACTCTTACTGTATGTTGGCTCTGTCTTTAGGGGTTTTGCTCTGCACTCTCCCTTCAATGCCTTCGGGAAGTGCACCTTGAAGAGGGGTACACCTTGGTCCGTCTTTGCTTGTGGTCGGTTGGCGTTTTCGTTGTAGTACATTGCCGCCAAGTAGAGTCTGTAATAACAAAAGAAAAAAATCTAAAATGTCAGAAACTTTATTATATTTATGATAACATGTAACTCCTAACTTCTTCCCAAGTAAACGCAGCCTAATGAAGCTGGCTGTATACCTGCACTCCTGTAAGAAGCCCGTAGAGTCTTGAAGGACAGCTGTGTGCCTACACAACGTGTTTCCATCTCTGTCTGGCATGCAACATCTCTTGATGCAGGAATCTGTGCCGTTGATGTTTGTGATGAGCTGATCTATAACAAGCACACAGGGGTTAGAAAAAAACATCTTCTCAGAACAAATGTAATCATCCCTTCCCCCACTATGTATCTGAGAACAGTGAGAAGCATTTTTTTCACATGCATTTTAATAATGACTGAATACATAAGGTAAGCAACAAAACATAGTTTGTTTGTATGCACAGGACAGGCCAGGACAGTCTGATGAGAGAGAGTTCTGAGGTTTAAGTCCTATAATAACAAAATGCACCTGAGACAGTGACATGTCTGTAGCTACGACATGTCCGCTATTCTGCTGCAGCAGAGGAAACTCTGCTGTTCTCAGCTCCCCGGCCACGACCGCTAAAATGCGGGACGATACTGTAAACCGGTGTGTGTATCAAAGCTTGGTCGCCGTGCAGAGGCACCAGTCGGTTTGAGCTGCGTTCAAAACGCCTCAGGCAGTGATCACTGCTCCAGTATAACCAGTCATAAACGTTCCGCGGTGCAAAAATAAGGGCGATTAAAATGCGTTATTTTTGTGTCATTCATTCATCTTAATGAACGCGTTAAAGTCCCGGCCCTAGTTTTAACGTAACTTTAGTATAAGGAGACTTGTCGCGGCCCAAAAGTACTTTATGCTAGCTGCCATGCTAACAGGTGCCGCCAAGCCGGCTAAACAGTCAATCAGAATAAAATGTTCAAATTTACAGCTTCCACGTTCGTAGTTGGATCGCGGACAGTTGGTACCGATCCATTTTTAATCCGCAGGGATTTAGCAAATCCAGTTTTATACTGTCCCTCGTTGATGAAGCAGTCCGACGTGAAATGGTTAGCACCATGGTTAGCACACACATACAGCACTTTGGGAACTGCTGTAGCTACATCACCATCAAAAATGAAATTCACCCATTGAGTCCTCAGAACCTCCGAAGAGGGAGGTTTATAAAGAGTTGTGTGCTCATTTGTGCAGCCAACAACAGAGCAACCACTTCTTCCAGCTCGTACCTTCGCCATTGTGCCAAGTTAACCGGAGCAATGCTAGCGAGCGGAATAATGGCGGTGTTTAGAAACTTTGTTAAGGCGTGGCAAACCTTCACCGGAGGCGTTGCCACCAGCCTGGGGGAGCGGCCGAGTCTGTTGCTGACGTCATTTGCAGACCATTTCTCAAACAGCACGTTTTAGCGCACATTTTCTAAAGACTGAGAAAGCAAAAGAAGGAGAGGATGAACTTTTTTCATATCAGGAGGGATTGTAGACAGGCCGGGGATGCATATTATTGATAGAAAAACGCTCTAAAGTGCATTTTGCATAATATGGGACCTTCAAAAAAAAAGTTGTATTTAGGATGGCTGCCTGCAGGTGGCAATATGACCTGGCCCAATTGCGGTTGCCACGACTCAGCCGATGCCGCGACTCAGCCGACAGCGCCGCAGGTTTTACGGAAGCGGCCCGCTCCTGATTGCTAGCTGGGTGGATATAACGTCAACTAAACTGATGCCGTTGGTTCCACGGGACTTGATTTATTTACCATGCAACGGCATAACAAACCTGGGCTGTGTTCGAAATGTTCACTTGTTCACTATATTGTAGCGACTGGGGCTGTAACTGTAAAATGAGGAATGGCACGACCTTTAAGGGCACGACCCAGAAGTTTGTGTTCAGGAGTTGTTTGGTTGTGTGTGTTCGCGTGTTTTAGGAGCGCTTGTTGTTTTTCAGTCTTCTTTTGATCTGCCGGTGTGTAAGGGGAAGGAAGAGATTTTTGTGTTGTAGACAGCTTCAGTTCTGATGCAGGATGCCATGCTCTGTCGAGGTTGGGAACAAGCAATAAAAAGGAGCTGTGAGTTATCAGAAATCCGGAGTTAGTAGTTATTTCTGCCGCTCGCCACATTGGTGTCAGAAGTGGGGTGCCTAGCCTAGCTAACGTACCCACCATGGAAGAAATAGAGCGTGAATACGGAAGGATAACAGAGTTCATAACCCGACTCGACGAGCAGTGCAGACTCAAAGAGCGCAACCCCGACGGAGCTCGCCCGCCCGTCCAGGAAGGCTCCAGTGCCCGACGTCTCCCCGCATCCGCGACGAGAAGCACCACCTCCGCCCGCCGCTCCGAGAGCTCGCCGGTCGCGCTGAGCATGGCGACCGCAACGAGCGGCGCCGTCCCCCGCCGCAGCATGGAGAGCTCATCGGCCGTACATGGCTCGTCGCCGGGGACGGGAGGTGCCGCCTCCACACCGCCATCACACCCGCCTCCACGGACCGTCTACAAGCTCCCGCGACACGCAGGTACTACACCACTGGAACCCTACCTCGCTCAGGTCAAGGTGGCGGAGCTAATGAATAGATGGGATGCTGCTGAGACGGCCGCCCACATTGTCCTGGCCTTGGAGGGAAACGCACTACAGGTGTTAATGGACGTGGCACCTGAGGAGCTAAGTGACTATTCATCCCTGACCTTGGCTCTAAAGCGACGTTTTGGAAAACGCACCTCCACTGACCAGGTGAGAGACCAGTTGGCTCACAGGCGCCGTGCAGATGGTGAAGCTTTGGGTGCGTACGCCACGGATGTGCGTTACTATACCGAGCAGGGCTACCCAACCTTCGACCCATCAGCACGTGACGAGCTAGCCCTGAGCGCCTTCATCCGGGGGCTCACCCCTGAGAAGCTAAGGGAACACCTCTGACCTCAGGTCACCCACGACTCTCCAGGTCGCGTTGGAGGAAGCAGAGCGAGTTGAGACTGTCCTATCGCCCCGCCATCAGTTGAGACCCCAGGTGCGGCAAGCAGAGATCAGCGATGATGACGAGGAAGGGGCTGTCTGCCAGGCCCAACCCTCCCCAGCTCTAGCAGGTTTACGGCAGCCCCGGAGGAGGTTGCAGGCACGCCAAAACCCAGGTGACTGTTACCGCTGTGGAGAACCGGGACACATGGCACGTGACTGCCCCGCGCCTGCACCCCGGCGCCACACCCCTGACCATTCGGGAAACTAGAGCTGGGGGGCACAGAGGGGAATTTGCCCCCCAGTCAACCACCCGAACCCCCCACTGAGAACTTTAACCAAATTGGCAGGTTAGGCAACGTCCATGGCCTATACCTGTCCTGCCACCTCAATGGACACGCCTGCAGAGCCCTGGTAGACTCGGAGGCAGTTATCTCCCTTGTGCGACCAGGGGTGCTGCCAGAGACGGACGATGGGCAGTCGCCCGGGTGGGCTCCGACCTCCAGCAGGATCCGGTCCGTGACAGGGGGGCTCTCAAAAATGCTTGGGAAGCAAAGCCTGTGGGTGAGGACCGGAAAAACTGAAACGGAGCAAGAGTTTTGGTTGGCTGACATCATAGACTCCTGCATTATCGGCCTCGACCTGCTGGAACGTTGGGGAGCCGTGGTGGACGTAGCAAAGAGAGTCATCTACATTGGGACGGAGACCCTACCTCTCCAACGTCGACGAGAGAAGAAGAGGGTGAGACGCACGCGAGCAGTGCAGCAGCAGTCCGGCAGTGGGGATCCGGCTCCAGCAGCAGCAGTCCAGCAGCAGCGACCCAGCAGCAGTGGTCCAACAGCGGCAGTCCAGCAGCGGCCGGCCAACAGCGGCAGTCCAGCAGCAACAGTCCGACAGCGGCGGTGCAGCAGTGGCGGCCCGGGGGCAGCAACAACCCAGCGGCGGTGGTCCATCAGCGGAGGTTCGACAGCAGCGGTGCCTCAGCAGCGGCTCGGCAGTGGTGATCCGGCTCCACCAGCAGCGGTCTGGCAGCAGCGATCCAGCGGCAGTGATACAACAGCGGCAGTGCCTCGCCAACAGGAGCCCAGCAGTAGTGGCCCATCGGCAGCGGTCCAGCAGCGGCAGTCCAGCAGCGGCAGTCCAGCGGCAATGGCCCGACAGCGGCAGTTCGACAGCAGCGGTTTGTCAGCAGCGGTCCGGCAGTGGGGATCCAGCCCCACCAGCAGCGGTCCGGCAGCGGCAGCCCAGCAACCCAACTGAAGCCACCCCGCAGCTGCAGCCACAGCATGGGCAACACCATCACGCCACCCCTGCTTCTACCTCCACCACGCCGGAGGGCCCTGCAAAGGATCGGCCACCGCCCTCCCCCGAGACCGTCCAGGCAGTCCAAGAACTCGCACAGCGGACAGTGAGCAGCTAGACCCACAACAGAGCGCACCGATGAGGGATCTGCTTCAAGAGTTCCTGGACATCTTTGCCGCCAGAGACGATGAGTGCACCCGGACAGGGCTGGTGCAGCACACCATCGACACCGGTACTGCCGCACCCATTCGCCTACGTCCCTATCGACTCCCGCTCGCTAAGCGGGAGGCCGCCGAGCAGCTGGTCCAGGCCATGTCCGCTGCAGGGGTGATAGAGCCTTCTACTAGCCCGTGGGTTTCCCCTGCTATCCTAGTGCGGAAGAAGGATGGCACGTGGAGGCCCTGTGTAGACTTCCGGCGCCTGAACGCAATGACCCGCAAAGACTCCTACCCCCTGCCCCGCATTGACGATGCCCTGGACCACATCGCAGGGTCGCAATGGTTCAGTTCCCTGGACTTGAGAAGTGGCTACTGGCAGGTGGAGCTAGCGCCAGAGGACCGCCCCAAAACGGCTTTCACCTTCGGACAGGGACTTTGGCAGTTCAGGGTGATGCCGTTCGGCCTCTGCAACGCTCCCGCCACCTTTGAGAGGCTGATGGAGAGAGTGCTGGCCCACATTCCCCGGAACCAATGTGTGGTCTACCTCGACGACCTGTTGGTCCACGCCACTGACTTTGAGAGGGCACTGGTAAATCTGCGTCAGGTCTTCAGCGCTGTAGCATCTCAACCGGATAACAGACTCCATGAATGATGACAGATGCACCATGATGTGGGTTCAGGGTTTAATTCACACACACCACAGACACCGTAAGAACTGAAATAAAATATAAAGCACAATTACACTCGTACACTTCAACCACGCGCACACGCCAGTCACACAAACTATGGTAGCGAACCGGACAATAAATCAATTAACACGTGAACAGCTCCCACAAACATACCTTTGCACCATCCAGTTAAGTGCTATATCAATTTTCCTTCCTTTCCGTAACGTGAATCCGTGTATTGTACTTTTAATTACTCCTTCTACTGCATGACTTTCCCGTTTTGCGATCGATCCAAAAGGAAAAGAAAACACACGGACCACGTCCTGGTCTTTTCAAAATGAAAGAGAGCGCCAGATTTGCTCACCTTCCAAATAAAGCACTTGATACATTCCGACACTGTAACACACATATAAATGTAACACACATATAAATTATATACCAACAGGTAGACACAAAGGTGATATACAAAACGGTTCCCCTTTGTAAATTAATAAATATGGGTCATTTACACTCCCACCAAATCATTAGTGTTTCAATAAGAATGATGTAAACCACATGCAAACACAGATGATTTCTTACTTAAATGACCAGAAATAACCTTAAGGAAACGTTTGAACCTTTAACACACTCAAACACATTCAAGATGTGAGCATTAGCAACCTGAGCTACTTTCAAGCAACAAAACCAGTTTCTGGACTGGACGTTCAAGCACTGACTGCTTGGTGAGACGTTCACCTTTCTTGCCTAACCTTCTATCACCTAGGCAGATCTTAACTCTCCGAACTAAACCATCTCTGTCTACCTTTGCTTCTAGAACTTTGCCCAACCTCCACTCGCTTCTAGGCAGATCGTCATCCTTCATCATCACCACATCCCCTATTTGAAGGTTTCTCTTTGGGTTGAACCAACGCTGTCTGATTGCAATGTTGGTTACATACTCCTTTCTCCAGCGGCTCCAAAACTGTTCTGCAAGGTATTGCACATGCCTCCATCTCTTCCTTGCATACACATCTTCTCTGCTAAACTTGCCAGGGGGAGGTAGAGCTGGAGCAGACTTCATGGTAAGTAGCTGGTTAGGGGTAAGTGGCTCAAGACTGTTGGGGTCATTCAGGTTGTCAATAGTGAGAGGACGACTATTAACTAATGCCATCGCTTCATAGAAGAAGACTCGAAGAGAAGCATCATCCAGCCTTCCAGCGGACAGTGAAAGTGTCGAGTTGAGGACGCTTCTGACCGTTCTAATCTGCCGCTCCCACATTCCACCGACATGGCTTGAAGCTGGAGCATTCAGAACAAAGTCACACTGATTTTCAGAGAGAAAGGTAGCTAGTCTGTTACTATCAACCTCCTTTAAAGCTTCGTTCAGCTCGTTTTTGGCTCCCAGGAAGTTGCTTCCTTGATCAGATCTGAGCTGCCGTACTGATCCACGTAAAGCAATGAAACAGCGTAATCCATTTATAAACGCATCGGTGGTCATGTCATCTACCATTTCAATGTGAATGGCTCTAGAGGAGAAGCAGGTGAAAATAAGGCTGTATCTTTTTCGCACACTTCGGCCCTGTTTGGTGTTAAAGGGCCCAAAGCAATCCATACCACAGTATGAAAATGGGGGAGATGGATCGACGCGCTCAGGAGGGAGATCGGCCATTTTTTGTTCTTCCGTGTATCTCCTAAACTTTCTACAGATGACGCATCTGCGAAGATGAGCTGCCACTGCCCGACCGATCCCAAAGATCCAGTAGCCGTTTGATCTGATTTCATTTGTGGTCATTCCTTTGCCTTGATGTTTAACTTTGCCATGACAGTGGGCGATTATCATCTTTGTGACATGATGTTCCTTTGGCATGATCGCAGGGTGTTTGACTGCGTAAGGAAGATCTGAGTCTCTTAACCTTCCTCCCACCTTAATCACTCCATCCTTGTCCAGAAAGGCATTAAGACGATGCAGCTTGTTATGAAGCGGTAGACATGAGCCTCTCTTCAACAACTGAAGCTCATCAGACCATGTTTGTCTCTGCACATCCTTGATAATGAGGCGCTCAGCATCCTCACGTTCCGTCACTGTGGAAACACCACCTGATTTATCTTTCTTAATCCTTCGAAGGAGCCGTAACACTGCTCGAACTGCTCGCGACCAGGATGAGAAAGCTGACAAATTATCTGCCAGAAAGAATTGCTCCGTCGCTTCTGTGGTCACCCCTTTTTACCTCAGGATCTCCGACAGGCAGCTCTGGTATCACTTGTTGGGGTAGGATCAGTTCCTTTTCCCATAAAAACTCTGGCCCTTTGAACCAATCTGATGACATCAGTTCACTGACAGATAAGCCTCTGGAGGCGTAATCCGCCGGGTTTTGGTCAGTTGGGACATATTTCCATTGCTCTTTAGTCGTGCTGAGGTGTATTTTTTGGATTCGATTGGCCACGAATGTGTGGAATGTACAAGCCTCATTGTTGATGTATTGATTCTTGTACCTTTCATCCTTTCATCCTGACAGCTTCTTCTTGAGGTACTTGAGCCGTACAATGGCAAGCTGCTTGTTGTCAGGTAGATTGGGTCTCACCTTAAAGGGTAGAGACATTTCGTAGTGTCCTTGACTGTTTTTGGTGATGTCATTCTTTAGCTTGTCCAGGAACAGGATGTCATCTTGCGACACTGTTTTCCCATCCTCTTTGGCATCCTTAAAATCTGACTCCAGAACACGAATGGCGTCTGCAGGGGTAACTGGTGGAAGTTCCCTGACAGAAATCCTGAAACACTGTCTCTCCTCACAGGATGTGTCGAGGCTTGCTGCGGAACACCCCACAATGCTCCATCCCAAATCGGTCCTAACTGCGTAAGGCTCATCATGTCCTCCAGACAGAACTTGTCTAGGTGCCATTGCCCTTGAACAGTTGTAGCCTATTAAAAGACCAACCTCACAGTCTTTCAAGGGGGGAATCTCGTCTACAACAGAGGAGAGATGACTCCATTGTTTGGCTGTCTCATTTGTTGGAATGTGAGCGCGGTTAACTGGGATACCAACCTTAGTATAGGCCGGAGGAAGGTCGATTTGAATGGAGGAGCTGTATCCTCGCACACGAAGCCCTGTGATTCTGTCTCTTCTTAGAACTGTGCCGCATCCAACCATGGTGGTTAACTTTAGTTTAACTGGACAGGAGTCCACTCTCAAACCGCTGCTCACTTCACGGTCAATGAAGGTCGTATCACTTTGTGTGTCCAGCATGGCATAGACAAGCCTTTCCGTTCCTGGGTCATTTTTTGCTGACACCCACACAGGCATTATCATTGACGTGTTGGTAGATGGTCCATCTCCAACAGCAGAAACTGACATTGAAATTGCAGCTGCTTCTATTCTATTTGGTCTGGTCTGAGAGGGGTGTACGTGAGGTGTGGACATCTCCCTTTTGGCATAATTGTCGTCGTGCAGGCACGTGGGATGCTTACCTCTGCATGTGTAGCAGGAATGTTGATGGTGGCAGTCCCTTGCACTATGACCAGGTTTGGTACAGCCATAGCAAAGCTTATTTTCCTTCACATATTCTCGCCGTTCCTGCAGTGTTCTTTCCATGAACTTAGGACAACCATGAAGCGCATGTTGATTGTCTTGACAGAATGCACAGGGGGAATTCGTCTTTCCTTTGAATGTTGTTTGTTTGTCACCTTTGACTTCGCTTTGCATGTTAAGTACACTTGCCTTGTTCCTTTTGATGTCCCTATTACTTTCCTTTGATGAGCTGGATTCAGAAGTACGAAGGGCATGCAATGAGGTGATGGGATTGCAGGCTATCTCTGCTTCCATAGCCATAAAGGTGGCGAATTCTTTAAAGCTGGGAAACTCTTGGCTTTTGTTTAACACTTCTGTAGCCTTTCGATTCCAACTTGCAGCCATCCAATCTGGCAGCTTTTGAACCAGCTTTCTATTTTCTTCGCAGTCGTTTAGTATTTCAAGACTCTTCACGTGCCACATTGCATCTTGACAGGTGTTCAAGAAATCTGAAAAGTCTCTCAAGCCCATGGCATCCTTTGGCTGGATTTTTGGCCAATTTGCGAGCCTCTCTCGGAACGCTCTTTGTATGACGAAGGCCTGGCCATATCTGTGGTCTAGTTTGTTCCACGCATCGTTATAAGCTTCGTCATCATTTCGATAGAAAGTTCCTTCAAGCGTCTTGCGAGCAGGCCCCCCCACATATTTCCTCAAATAATAAAGCTTATCAGCTGATGAGATAGCTTTCGCGTCAATAAGGGTCTTAAATGAGGCTTTCCACTCAAGGAACTGAATAGGATTGCCATTAAACACCGATGGCTCAGGGACTGGAAGTCTGTTAAGAGACATGCTGTCTTGCAAAGCCTGTGCAAGGACGGACACATTCATTTCAGGGGAAAATGCTGAGACATTGGGCTCTTGTCTGCTTAAAGTGGCGGAAGCATGATGTCTGACTTCAGGACTGTTAGAGGGAGGAAAGTTTACTTCATTTGCTGCTTCAAGACTGTAGACTTGCAGCCTGGCACGAGCTGACTTAACATCTTTCTCTGCCTGTAGGCGTTCAAGCTCGCACCTTTCAGCTTCCAGCTGCCTTCTTTGTTGCTCCTCCAGATGAAGTATTTTCTCCTTTTGCTTCTTTTCCATCAGCAATGCTTCGTACTCAGCCTCCTTTGCTGCTAGATCTGCAGCAGCATCTATACATTTACTATGCTGACTGGTGCTTGATCTGCAGCTCATTCTTGAGACAGTGGACCCATATATGGAATGCGCACAGCTTCGTTTGAGCAACTCTTTGAGAGGACGTTGTGCTTGCTCTGCATCGAAATCTCCATCGATGCCCGTAAGTCTCTCGTAGGCAATCTTCCTGATATCTGTTGTTACCGCATCACATGCATCGACACGACGTCTCAATTCAGTTGACACAGTGATGTGATCTCGTATTTGAGTGTAGGTGCTCGTTATCGCATCTCTCTCATTCTCCAGAGTCTCCACCAAGAATAATAGCTCGCTTTCACTGAGGTCCATCTTAAGCCGCTTCCTTGATTCACGGGCTTGAATTTTCCACTGTTCATACATTGAGACAAGCTTTCTTTCTTTTTTCTGTGCCTCTTCCTTTAACAGATCAAGCATTTTAGGAGTCGGGTTTTTTGGACGGGTCGAGCGTCGAAGCTCCTCTTCTCCATCCCTCTGAGGTTGATCTTGTAGGTTAGTGAGAATTCTTTCTCTGATTTCAATTTCCTCATCTAAGCTTTCCCTTTCACAGGTCTGCAGCGCTTCAGCATGAGCATCCGTTAGTCTTTGTATTTCATGCTGTAAGCTGCTTATCTCAATTTCTAGCTCTACCTGTGGAGGATGATCACTCTTTTCTGCCATTTTAAATGTCTTAATAAATAATTCTCTCAAATAAATTGTTTGTCCTTGCTGAGAGAGGAGTAAGTATGTTATTATTGAAAGTGCACAATCTGACCTTTAACTTATACAACAAGCTGACCAGAAAATGCTTTACTATTCACCTCTTAAAACCACAAAGATAAACATGAACATGTGATCAAGTCAGCACAGCAGCATTCAGTTTGTTAAGTTGCTTGATCTAAACCTCAATAGAAAGGAAAAATCTGTAACCAGAATTATTACATTTTCAATAATATTTGCAAACATAAAACTCTGAGGTAAGACCAAGTTCAGAAATCAATTCACAAAATGTCTGTGCAGTGTCTATGCAATGTCAGTTGACGTCCGTTTCTTCTAGAACCGTGAATAATGATGATCACCAAAGTTCTTGATGACGACGATTAGTTCCTCTTTAAACAGTTAATCAGCCGTCTCATACCTCGAAAGATGCTCACTGTTCCTTTGTGGCTGTTCACCGTGTCTGTCCTTCACACCAAGCCTTTAGCACGCTGCCCGCAGACCGTAGTTTCTGTCCCGATGACGGAAAGGATGGCGCCGTAGTGCTGAATGAGAATTCCGTAACAGCAACTCGCCCCGTGATTCGTCGTCGGAGACCTCTCGAAGATGCGGCGTGGCGGCAGGCTCGATGCAGAGGGCTAGCTCTTACTGTAGCATCTCAACCGGATAACAGACTCCATGAATGATGACAGATGCACCGTGATGTGGGTTCAGGGTTTAATTCACACACACCACAGACACCGTAAGAGCTGAAATAAAATATAAAGCACAATTACACTCGTACACTTCAACCACGCGCACACGCCAGTCACACAAACTATGGTAGCGAACCGGACAATAAATCAATTAACACGTGAACAGCTCCCACAAACATACCTTTGCACCATCCAGTTAAGTGCTATAACAATTTTCCTTCCTTTCCGTAACGTGAATCCGTGTATTGTACTTTTAATTACTCCTTCTACTGCATGACTTTCCCGTTTTGCGATCGATCCAAAAGGAAAAGAAAACACACGGACCACGTCCTGGTCTTTTCAAAATAAAAGAGAGCGCCAGATTTGCTCACCTTCCAAATAAAGCACTTGATACATTCCAACACTGTAACACACATATAAATGTAACACACATATAAATTATATACCAACAGGTAGACACAAAGGTGATATACAAAACGGTTCCCCTTTGTAAATTAATAAATATGGGTCATTTACAAGCGCCATTCGGGGGGCGGGATTGCGCCTACATCCAAGAGACCAAGTTTCTGGGGCACGTGGTGGGGCCCAACGGCGTGGGCACCGATCCAGCGAAGGTGGAGGCAGTCCGGAACTGGCAGGCTCCCAGAAGTGTCGGTGAGGTGCGCAGCTTTCTGGGTCTAGCTTCATACTACCAACGTTTCGTGCGCGACTTCGCATCCACTGCCAGCCCGCTACATCGCCTCACTGACAAGGGGCGGAAGTTCGAGGGGAACGAGAGCTGCGAGGCTGCTTTCACCCGCCTGCGTGAAGCCTTGACCACCGCTCCCATCCTGGCACTCCCCGACCCAGGGTGCCGCTTCATCGTTGATACAGACCCCAGCGACACGGGGCTGGGGGCGGTCCTGTCACAGGAGAGAGAGGAGGGAGAAAGAGTGGTGGCCTACTACAGCCGCGCCCTACATCGAGCGGAGCGCAACTACTGCGTCACCCGACGTGAGCTACTGGCAGTCATCATGGCGCTTCACCACTTTCGGCCCTACCTCTACGGCCGGTCCTTCCTCCTGCGGACAGATCATGCTTCCCTGATGTGGCTCCTCACCTTCCGAGAACCAGAAGGGCAATTAGCGAGATGGATTGAGGCCCTGCAGAGTTACGACTTTGAGGTTCAGCATCGGGCAGGGCGACTCCACTGCAATGCTGACGCCCTCTCCCGACGGCCCTGCGAGGCATCAGAGTGCAGACACTGTTTGCGGCAAGAAGAACGAGACCAACTGATTGTCCCAGTGGCCACGGTGCCACAGGTTCAGGGAGCAGAGGAGCAGAGGATGACAGCGGTCGAGCGACAGGAATGGCAGGCGGCACAGGAAGCCGACCCTACTCTTGCCAGGGTGGGGCAGTGGGTCAATGCGGAAGCACGCCCCGGTTGGCCAGCTGTCTCAGCGCTGTCATTGGAAACTAAGGCTTACTACTCTCAGTGGGCCGCTATGGCCCGATGGGATGGACTGCTCTATCGTGTCTGGCAGGCACCAGGCCGAGGGGGAGCGGTTTGGCAGTTGTTGGTGCCCAAGGACCGGCGCTAGCAGGTGTTACAGGCTGTGCATGGTTCAGTGGGGGCAGGACACTTTGGGGTATCAAAGACGCTAAACAGACTGCGACAAAGGTTCTACTCGGCCGGCTGCAGGCAGGACACCGAACTGTTCGTGCATTGCTGCGACGCCTGCACCGCCCAGAAGGGCCCCACCCAACGCTCTCATGCTCCGCTACAGCGTTACCAGGTGGGGGCCCCCATGGAGCGTGTGGGCGTGGACATTCTTGGGCCATTTTCTCCTACTGATGGCGGGAACCGCTACGTCCTCGTGGCCATGGACTATTTCACTAAGTGGCCGGAGGCCTACGCGGTTCCCGACCAGAGTGCCATAACTACAGCTGAGAGATTGGTGTGCCTGAGGAGTTGCACAGCGATCAGGGGCGGAACTTTGAAGCACAAGTGTTCGCCGAGGTGTGTAAGCTCATGGGGGTGACAAAGACCCGGACGACGCCTCTTCACCCCCAGAGTGATGGATTGGTGGAGAGGTTCAATCGGACGCTGTCCACACAGTTGGCCGTCGTGGTCGAGCGACACCAGCGTGATTGGGACCGTCACCTGCCCCTGATAATGATGGCGTACCGATCAGCAGTGCAGGAGAGCACTGGGTGCACACCCGCCGCTCTCATGTTCGTGAGGGAGTTGCGGACTCCTGTGGACCTAGCCTTTGGCAGCCCCCCCTGCCCTGACCTCCCTGGAGAGCCCGGCAGGGAATACCTGCACAGCCTACGGCAGCAGCTGACGGAGGCGCATGACTTTGCCCGTCGGCGCCAGGATCAGGCTGGGGAGAAACAGAAACAGGCATACGACGTCCACTGTCGGGGCCGCCCCTTCTCGCCTGGAGAGAAGGTGTGGGTTTACAATCCAACCCGAAAGAAAGGCATTTCGCCTAAGCTGACTAGCAAGTGGGTGGGCCCCTGTGAGGTGCTGGAGCAGCTGTCTGATGTGGTGTATCGGGTGAGGATGTCTGTCCGGGGGCGGGTAGTGGTGCTGCACAGGGACCGTTTAGCACCCTATCGGCCCCATGCAAAAGCAGCAGAGGTTGACAATGCCCCCAGCTCACATGGTATACACCCACCGCCTTCCGCAAGCGCACCCGGCACTGCAGGAGGGGAGATGGACAGCGGGGGGGAGAGGTCTGCGCGGAGAGAGGCTCGACAGCGGCAGAGGCGGCCTCCCCGTCGCTTTGAGGACTATGTGTGAGCTTGTAGTCGCCGGGACGGGCGACACGCTGGTGGGGGCAATGTAGCGACTGGGGCTGTAACTGTAAAATGAGGAATGGTCCCTTTAAGGGCACGACCCAGAAGTCTGTGTTCAGGAGTTGTTTGGTTGTGTGTGTTCGCGCGTTTTAGGAGCGCTTATTGTTTTTCAGTCTTCTTTTGATCTGCCAGTGTGTAAGGGGAAGGAAGAGATTTTTGTGTTGTAGACAGCTTCAGTTCTGATGCAGGATGCCATGCTGTGTCGAGGTTGGGAACAAGCAATAAAAAGGAGCTGTGAGTTATCAGAAATCCGGAGTTAGTAGTTATTTCTGCCGCTCGCCACAATATAGTGCACTATATAGTGAATCAGCATTTTTGTAGTGGTGTTCGAAATTCAACTGAAATGTTCGTTCACTACTTTCGTTCCCTACAAATTCGTCGCGTGACATGCCTAAATGTAGGGTACAAACACTGTACGCTACGGCAATACATCTAGACCATCATGCACTGCGAGCTATCCCGCGGAAGTCAAGAAGAAGAGTAAACTCATCAGTCACTTTGATGGACGGCAACGTCGTATACAAATGCCGTATTTTATTGTTCATGGTTTGTTATGCCGTTGCATGATAAATAAATCAAGTCCCGTGGAACCAACGGCATCAGTTTTGTTGACGTTAGGGGTTAAAGTGAGCCGGAACGGTCCGGTACGGCGTTCCGGCACCTCAGATAAATTAATAAATAAATAGATTCATTCATCAACGCAATGGTGGTGTTTTTTCATGTTAATGCACTGTGGAAGACTCACGCTCCTTCTGAAAGAGTCCTTCAGCACCTCATCATCAAATTAAAACTTAATATCATCCCCTTGGCCCGCCTTGTTTCGCTATCACTCTGACAAACACGCTTCTTCGCGATCAGCTGATAGCGTTAATACACACGTTTTTTTTTCCATCGCTTAAGCACAACAAGTACAGCGCTCGCCTTCGGCGTTTGAGTAACGAATGGGTGTTACATAATATGCCAAATTGTAACTGAAGATACATAAGTTCATTGCTCAGATAGACCATTCTTTCAATTTCAACTGCCATGTTTGTGCGTCTCGAGCAAGCGGCAACATTCCATGCTGAAAAATGAAGCCCATGCGGAAGTGCAAAAACTTGCAGTTCCTTGACTGGCCGCTTGAGGCTGGCTGCAGAACGGAGTCAACTCCCATAGACACCCATGTTAAAATGTCCAACTTTACAGCCAAAATAAACATGTTTACAGCCTGGTTCAAAAAACGGTTTTGGTGTCTTTCAGTAGTGTTCGAGTCCATGACAACTGTGAGGGGGGTGAATTTTTTTAGAATCCATTATTTTAATGCACAGAGAAGGATTTATTTTATGAATAATTAAGGGCGTGGTCAACTTGATTGGCAGCTGTCATCTGTCATCACGGCACGACCTTCACGGATTCGAGGCTTTGATTGGTCTGGCTAGAGGTAGGCGGGCTTAGAACACAGACTGAAATGTCCAAGATGGCGGCGCCCAGAAGCTCAATTTTAGGCTTCATCTCCGCTGTTAAGAATGCCTATGGGTGACGTCACAGAGGGTTTGTCCATTAGTTATATACAGTCTATGGTCTCGAGCGACTTGAGCGTCTCGAGCGCAAGCTTGCGGCATTGTCATGGCAACCGAACGTCATCCCGAGTGTCCGAAATTAATAATCGCCATGCTCACTTGTCCCCTAGTAGCCCCCTACATAGCTCCCCTATATAGCAAACACTATATAGTGAACGAGTGAGTGAGTGAACGAGTGAACATTTCGAATACAGCCAACTTTATCATAAGTCTCATCACTGAGTTTTTTCAGTGCAACCAAATTTTTCAGTAGTCCATATTCAGTTAGACCAAAACACTCAGGTAAGCGTTCTTCCCTGCATCAATGTCATTTGCAGATAGCCATCTTTCAAACCATTCTAGATATGAATCAAAATCTTCTTTCTTACTGTCAAATTCTGGAACGATATATGCCGTATCTGCAGTAGTTTTCTTTATTGATTGTCTTTACAACTTCATAATTCCCCCTCTTTCAAAAAAATATTTGTTTGGCTTCCTTTTCAGTTATTCTCCACTTTTCTTAGGTAATGTAAACCACTTCCTTTTTTCTTAACAAAGATTTCTCTCAGTTACAGTCAGTCACCACAGGAGGGCGCTCGTGGGCATAAAAAAACAGCCTCGACAGCAATTTCTTTCTGAACCAGAAAACATGCAAAGTCTTTCATGAAGGAGAAGTATGTTTTATCAAACACATTCAGATTTTATCACTGATGTGGATTCACTTTGTTACCTTGTCGCCACTGTAATATTTGTTTGAGCAGGGGTGCTCATTACGTCGATCGCGATCGACCAGTCGATCGCCAAGCTACTACTGGTCGATCGCATGACATTTAAAAAAAAAAAAACTATTTATTTTTTTCTATAGGCTAGAATCCATCCCATCATTTGATTGACATACAGGTAAGCCTGTCGGGAGGCAATCACAGTGAACCGCACATGCGCAATAGACAGTGACCTCACACCTCACCGCCGCATGTTTGGCCGCGCATTCACAAATCCGGCGCCAAAGCTAATAATAAAAAATGAGTGGGGTTGCTGGACCGAGTAAGAAGCCGAAAAAGTATAACTTTCATGCGGAATGGGAGTTGGACTTTTTTTTCACAATGTCATTTTCTAAGTGCCTTTGCCTCATCTGCCGGATTACAATCGCAATGCCGAAGAAGGGAAATGTGGAGGGGCATTTTCGGACTCTTCATGGAAAATACGATACCGACTTCCCGCCGGATAGCGAGCTGAGAAAGACAAAGGTGAATGAACTAAAATCGCTGTTGTCCGGACAGCAGTCATTTTTTTCACAACATACTTCCAAAGCGAAAGCTGCCACCGAAGCATCGTTCCGGGTGAGTCACATCATCATTAATAACAAGAAGTCCTTCCAAGACGGAGAAATGGTAAAAGACGCATTCGTTGAAGCAGCGGACACATTGTTCCGAGACTTTAAAAATAAGGCCGAAATATTATCTTCAATCAAAGCTCTGCCGCTGTCAAGACATACAGTTACACGGCGATGTGAAGCCATGGCTGAAGATGTAACACAGCAAATGTGGAAGGATATCAGTGATTGTGACTGTTTTTCACTGCAGTTGGACGAATCTACTGACGTGAGTGACACAGCGCAGATGTGCATTTTCATTCGTATGGTGTTTAGTGATCTGACTGCAAAAGAGGAGCTATTGACATTACTTCTCATGAAAGAAAAAACACGAGGAGAGGACATATTTCAGTCATTTAAAAATTTTATTGCGAAAACTCAGCTCCAAGTAAACAAATTGGTGTCTATCACCACTGATGGAGCACCCGCAATGGTTGGCCGCGTGAATGGATTTATTGCCAAGTGCAGGCAGGACGATGCTTTCGCAGACTTCTTGAACTACCATTGCATAATCCACCAACAAGCGCTATGCGCTAAAATGCTCAATATGAAAGAGATCATGGATGTGACAACAAAGATCGCCTGCTCTATTCGAGCCAGATCTCTTCAGAGACGGTTATTCCGTGCACACCTAGAGAAGGTTGAGTGCGAACACTCTGAGTTGTTGCTGCATACTGATGTAAGATGGCTTAGTCGAGGGAAATTCCTGCAAAGATTTCGCGAGCTCTGTCCGGAGATCAAGGAGTTTTTCTGTGTAGCTGGACATGCAGAATACAAGCAACTAAATGACAGTCAGTCGCTGTTAGACCTGGCATTTTTAACCGATCTGACAAACATGCTGAACGACCTCAATCTTGAGCTGCAAGGAAAAGACAAAACAGTGATCAATATGATCAGCTCTGTTAATGCTTTCAAACGAAAGATGCAACATCTCTCCTCAAAGCTGCAGCGCCATGATTTGTCAAACTTCCAGAACCTGGCGTCAGAGCTGGAGACGCAAGGGAAGGCCTGTGTGCAACCTGACAGTGCACGCTACACGCAGCAGATTGACAATTGTCTGTCAGAGTTTGACAAACGCTTTCAAGACTTTTCATTGCTGGAGCCAGTCGCCACGTTCATGTGTTATCCTTTTCGGGAAGATGCTGACGTTGATTCACTTGTATCAAAAATTGCAGCACTTTTTCAACTGAACCCTTCTGGAGTGGAAGATGAGATTTTGACTCGACATTGAGCTGAAGTCAAGAGCTCATGGACAGTTCTGGAACTTACTCACCGAGGCAAAGTACCCCAACATGAGGAGATGTGCTACCTCATTGACTGCATTATTCGGCTCCACTTATTTATGTGAGTCAGCCTTTTCCCACATGAAGATCATCAAGTCCAAGTACCGTTCCACCATGACTGATGAACATTTGGCAGTGTGCTTGAGGCTGGCTGTCAGCAGCTACTGCCCGGACTATGCGTCCCTGGCTGATTCACTTCAGTGCAAGTCATCAAACAACTAAACTCAGGTAATTACAAAAATACATGCACACACACATTATATATATATATATATATATATATATATTGTGGCAACCCGGGCCTTGCACAGAGGCCCTGGCAGCCCAGGGGACAGGTCAGGCAGGGAGTCTACCACCTTTTCCCCCCAGAAAGTGTGGAAAAAGGAGTTATGTCTTGTTGTCGTTGCAGGGAGAGGCAACAGTCCGGTCCAGGTGTCCTTTCCGGGACGACCCATTCCCCAAGCATCCGGACCAAGGGGACGAGAGAACCAGCCGAGGCTCACGGAGCCCAGTCTTTTTGTTATAGTTGTTATAGTTAACTTCTGGGGCGATAGTCAGCCCGTCTTTTGTGTTGGACCTAATAAATGCGCCTTGGTGCGACTTTTTTTGTAAGCAGAGACGTGTGGTCATTTGGGGGAAGGGGACACTACGGCACCGGGGTACCACAATATATATATATATATATATATATATATATAATGTTTGTTTTTTTGTAGTGGGTAGATCTTTGTGACTTGGTCATTTTAAAAGTAGCTCTCGAGCTTAAAAAGTGTGAGCACCCCTGCTCTAGAGGGTCGCGGGGGGGCTGGAGCCAATCCCAGCTACAATGGGCGAGAGGCGGGGTACACCCTGGACAGGTCGCCAGCCTATCACAGGGCTAACATATAGCAACAAACAACCATTCACACCTATGGTCAATTTAGAGACACCAATTAACCTAATCCCCAACCTGCATGTTTTTGGTCTGTGGGAGGAAGCCGGAGTACCCGGAGAGAACCCACGCAAGCACGGGGAGAACATGCAAACTCCACACAGAAAGGTTCCAGGTCCCAGGTGGATTCGAACCCAGAACCCTCTTGCTGTGAGGCGACAGTGCTTACCACTGCACCACCGTGCCGCCCCATGAGAATAACTGTTACAGACATTTCAAAACCGATGTTTTATACAACTCAAACCCAATGTTATAGGCAACTCAAACCTGATGTCATAGACAACTCAAACCTGATGTTACAGGCAACTCAAACCCGATGTTATAGGCAACTCAAACCCGATGTTATAGGCAACATAAACCCGATGTTATAGACAACTCAAACCCGATGTTATAGACAACTCAAACCCGATGTTATAGGTAACCCAAACCTGATGTTATAGCCAGCTCAAACCTGATGTTATAGACAACTCAAACCTGATTCCTTCTCTGACTCCTTTCCCCATGAACCAGATAGACATTATGCTAATGAGTGAAACATAAACAAAACATTGTGTTTTCTCCTTCACATTGAGAACACACACACACACACACACACACACACCAGTGTGATCCGAGGACAAATGATTCCTATCAATTCCTATGACATGGGTAGCCTAAAGTGAAGGAGGGATACACTTACCCTGCACCAGTAACAGTACCGCCACCCAGAGTGCCTTGAAGCCAGCCATCCCAACAGTGTGAAGTCCCCAAATCAGTTGTGCTGATAAATGGCCTTTTCTCCTCCCCTTTAGTCTACTACCACGGTGTGACAGGTGGAAGACATGCCCACCACACAGGTGCACCTGCTCTAGCCCATGTGAACTATAACATCACCTCTGTTAATGGTTGTATTAGAAATCACCTGCCACTTGGACTTATGTAATGGCTTGCTGTATGTTTGCCATTTACAGCAGAAAGTCTGTTATAGTACAGGCTTCACCGTATGGGAAATCTACTTGGGGAACAATGTAGAAGTACATCAAAAGAGAGATGACACTTTTCTTCATAAAGAAGCTTTCTGATTACCTTTGTATTTCGGGGAATTATATTGATAAAAGCCCCTCTTATATTTTGGTTCTTTCATTTAGCAGTTTTGCAGCATACTGTGTGTATTACAAGAGCAACTGGAAATATTTGAAGTCATTGTTATGATCAAGATTGAATGTGAAATGTCATCATCACAAAGGAGATTACGCACAGACGCTTGAGATTGCACAGACATGTGTTGAGGATGGAGCAGGACCGCATCACAAAAGTCGCCTTAAGATGGACACCACCAGGCAAAAGAAAACCTGGGAGGCCCAAAACCTCCTGGCGCAGAACTGTGACACAAGAGCTGGAACAGATGAACCTGTCATGGGGAGAGGCCCAACACTCTGCCAGGGACCGAATGCAATGGAGAGAGTGCTCATTGAAGCCTCATGTGCCATAGGAGACAAAGATGAGTAGTAGTAGTAGTAGTAGTAGTAGTACCTTAAAAAGTTTAGAATATGCTTAGACGTTACTTCGTTTCGTATTCCTGGCAAAAACGGCTGTTTCAACTGAACACATGTCAAGCTTATAGCAACAGGAAATAATTTATATCTGTACAAATCCTACATGTTTTTTTTTCCTTTAATGGCAGCAGATAACGAGCTAAAGCCTGAGAATAGAAAGCCTCTTTGTTTTCTCACCAAGAACACAAAGAGAACTCTCTACACTGGACCCATACCCACCATGCACAGAACGACTCTCAGGACAAGGGACAGGAGCATCTTGTCCTCAGAGTCGTGTGATTTGATTGTGATTTGAATTGTAGTGAATTGAGTAAAAAAAAATGTAAAGGACAATAGTCCAATCATATCAATAAAACAATACAGATGAGGGATGTCGAACCCAAGCAGGTGGGTCGCACCAGCCTCCTCCTCATCTCTGCCTTTACTGCGACCAGACCCACTAAACATTGTACGTTGGATAGACGTGCAGATCATTTCTATATTGAGTCCGTTAGTCCATGACCAATTCTGGACATCTATTCGACGTCCAAACTAGGTCCACTATTTGGACGTCCAACCATCCGTCCAACTTGGACGTCATTTACTTTCGACATTTGACCTTTGAACTGGGTTATTTTTTTGGACATCAATTGGACGTCTATGACAGGTGCAGTACCCACTGCATAATGTCACGTCCTCTGCCTCCAACCCCAGAAATATTTTTTCTATGTTCTCCTCTCTCCTCATTCCTCCCTCCCCTCCCCCCCTTCCTCACTCACTGCTGACGATTCTGCCAACTACATTACCAAGAAGATGACAGACATCAGCATCACCCTTACCCCTGCTGCTACCTTCCATAACCCCGACTCCAGAGCTATTCTCCCTCCTCCAGCTCCCACCTTTGCTAGGCTGAACGGTTCTACCCCTCTCTCCTCCGAAGAGGTCCTTAAACTGGTCACATCCAACCATGCGACCACCTGTCCTCTTGACCCCATCCCCTCCTCCCTTCTCTAGGCCATCTCGACCAACATCCTACCGTTCATCACCACCCTCGATAACTCTTCCCTCACCTCAGGTCTCGTCCCTACACCCTTCAAAACTGCCAGAGTCAAACCACTCCTCAAGAAGCCTACCCTCGACACTGCTGACATCCAGAACTACAGACAGGTATCTCTGCTATCATTCCTTTCTAAAACCCTGGAACATGCAGTCTCTAACCAACTGTCCTCCTACTTCTCAGAAAGCGACTTGCTTGATCCCCATCAGTCTGGCTTCAAGACTGCGCACTCTAGAGAGACAGCCCTTCTGACGGTGACCGTGTCCCTTCATGCCGCTAAAGCCTCTTCCCTTTCGTCTGTGCTTGTTCTCCTCAATCTGTCTGCGGCGTTCAACACCATAAACCACCAGACCCTCCTCGCCACCCTCACTGAAGTCGGCATTACTGACACTGTGCTAGCCTGGTTCACATCTTACCTCATGGGTCGCACTTAACAGGTCACATGGAACGGCTCCCTGTCCAAACCCCGCTAAACACTGGTGTCCCTCAAGGCTCAGTACTAGGACCGCTTCTGTTCTCCCTAGATACCAAATCTCTAGGCTCTGTAATCACATCACATGGCTTTTCCTATCACTGTTAGGCAAATGACACTCAACTGTTCCTCTCCTTACCCCCCTCAGACACTCTGATTGCAACACGCAACTCAGAATGCCTGGCAGACATCAGCTCTTGGACAACTGCGCATCAACTCAACCTCAATCTCGCAAAGACTGAGCTTCTCTTCATACTGAGTGCCCGCACAGGGACCTGCTGGTCTAGGTCGAGGGCATCACTGTATCTGCCTCACTGACCACAAGGAACCTGGGCATAATAGTCAACAACCAACTGTCCTGCACTGCAAACATCACTGAAGTGACCAGCTCCTGTAGGTTTGCTCAGAAATCAGAAATCAGAAACAAGTTTATTTCCAAGTAGGTTTGCACCTACAAGGAATTTGACTTGGTGCAATTGGTGCAAGAGAAAAAACAGTATTAAAAATATAAGTAAGTAAAAAAGTAAAATAACTATAAATATATATATATATATATATATATATATATATATATATATATATATATATATACAATGTACAATGAATATGAATATGAATATGGAATACAGAGCAGTAGTGCATGCAGAGAAAAATGGTGGACCCGAATGAGTGCACACTGTACACACTGTGCGTTAATGTAACGCAGACGATCTGAAGATGCCACGTTAATGTAGCATGTAGGACTGTGTGGGGGGAGGGAGAGAGTCAGTGTCAGGGGGGGCTCCGGGCCTTGTTGACAAGGCTAGTGGCAGATGGGAAAAAACTGTTCTTATGCCGTGAGGTTTTGGTCCTGATGGACCGCAGCCTCCTGCCAGATGGGAGTGATGCAAAGAGCTTGTGTCTGGGGTGGGAGGGGTCGGCCATAATCTTACCTGCACGCCTCAGGGTCCTGGAGGTGTACAGGTCCTGGAGCGACGGCAGATTGCAGCCAATCACCTTCTCTGCAGACCGAATGATGCGCTGCAGTCTGCCCTTGTCCTTGGCAGTGGCAGCAGCGAACCAGATGGTGATGGAGGAGGTGAGAATGGACTCAATGATGGAGGAGTAGAAGTGCACCATCATTGTCCTGGGCAGGTTGAATTTCTTCAGCTGCCTAAGGAAGTACATCCTCTGCTGGGCTTTCTTGATGAGGGAGCTGATGTTCAGCTCCCACTTCAGATCCTGGGAGATGACAGTTCCCAGGAAGCGGAAAGACTCCACAGTGTCAATTGTGTAGTCGCAGGTGAGGCTGAGTACTTCCTGAAGTCCACAACCATCTCCACTGTCTTTAGAGCGTTGAGCTCTAGGTTGTTTCGGCTGCACCATGTCACCAGATGGTCTACCTCCCACCTGAGGTCAGACTCATCACCATCAGAAATGAGTCCAATGAGAGTGGTGTCGTCCGCAAACTTCAGAAGCTTGACGGACTGGTGACTGGAGGTGCAGCTGTTTGTGTACAGGGAGAAGAGCAGAGGAGAAAGAACACAGCCCTGAGGGGAACCGGTGCTGATGGTCTGTGAGTCGGAGATGCGTTTTCCCAGCTTCACATGCTGCTTCCTGTCAGACAGGAAGTCTGTAATCCACCTGCAGGTGGAGTCAGGCACACTAAGCTGGGAGAGCTTCTCCTGAAGCAGAGCCAGGATGATGGTATTGAAAGCAGAGCTGAAATCCACAAACAGGATCCTGGCATAGGTTCCTGCGGAGTCCAGGTGCTGGAGGATGAAGTGGAAGGCCAAGTTGACGTCGTCTACAGACCATCGTCTCTACAACATCCAGCCTTTCTTCACGAGGGAAGCGACACAGCTCCTGACCCAATTACTTGTCAGCTCCCGCCTCGACTACTGCAACTCGCTCTTAGCTGGACTCCCTGCAACCGTGATTAAACATTTGCAGCGGATCCAGAACGCTGCAGCACGCCTTGTGTTTAACCGAAACAAATTCTCCCATGTGACCCCCCTCTTCCAAGACCTCCACTGGCTTCCTGTAGTGGCTCGCATCAAATTCAAGATGATGCTACTGACCTACAAAGCCGTCAATGGAACTGCCCCTACCTACCCCCAAACATCAACACCATGCCCGTGCTCGAGCACTCCGTTCAACTACCTCAGCTGGTCGACTGGTACCCCCATCACTAAAGGAAAAGGTCGGATGGCGAAATCTCAACTCTTCTCTGTTTTGGCACCGCAGTGGTGGAACGAGCTCCCTGCCAATTTCAGGACTGCAGAGTCACTCCTCATCTTCCGGAACAGACTCAAGACCCACTTGTTCAGAGTTCATCTGAACCCTGCATAACCCTTGTTACGGCCGTAGGCCTACAGTATGTGTTGTGTTCAGTTGGTTGTGCGCTCACTCTGTCTCCCCCTCCAGGTGTTTGTGTGTCCTGCGTCCTGTTGCATTCTGTCATACCGGTCAATCATCAGTCATCATCACCTCCACCTGTGTCCCGTTGTTCCTAGCTTCAGTCATCCAATCACCTGTCTACCCGCCCAGTCTGTCTGCCTATATAAGCTTGTGTGTGTCAGTCTGCGGTGGGCAAGGGGGTGAACGTCATGTTTTGTTTGTGGTTAAGTTGACTTAAGTTCTACCTGCTATTTTTGTCTACCCTAGTGTTGTCGTGGTGTGTTCCCCAGCTCCTTCCTGCCCCGGGAGAAGGGCTAGGGAAATAGACCCCGGGGTTTACATCTGCATCACGTAGGTAACCGCTGTCTAAACACACTAGTTTAGAGCGAGTGATGGTCACCCATCTCTGTAGCAGGTAGGTTAGGTTCCTGACAGGTTAGTTAGGGATTTGGTTGGTTCACGACTTTGGAAGTCGTTTTAGTTAGGGTTTAGAGGTGTAGTGGAAGGTAGGGTTGTGTACTTGTGACCATACTCGTAGTCCTTCTCCCCTCCTTCCCTAAAGTCCGGTTTAGTTTTTCCCCCATTTGTGTCTTTGTTTATTTGTTGCCCGTTTGTTTGTTTTGTTTTTGTCTTTTGATTTTGAAACTATTGGTGGTATGTACCCTTTAATTTTTGTATGTGCATCATATTCCATTGCCTTGGCATTAAAACCTTTAAATGGTTCGCGCCTTGCAGTCTCCAGTGTCTGTAGCCTACGCACCACACGGGTTCTTACAGCAGTCCCATCCACTTATACAGGCGGTGTTCGGTCAACCCTCCCTAGGCAGTAAACATCTGAGGGTGGCAGTAACAACCCTACCCTCATGCTCTTATTTGTTGTACGTCTTGGCACTTAAATCGCTCTTTGGCACTTAGTCAGAGATGTTGTATACTTGCAATGGTTAATCTAGCAATTGAAATGCTTGAAATTTGTTCTGGTGACTTTCTTACTGTATTAGCAGCAATGAAATGTTTCACCTTCTTATGATAAATGTACTCTATGTAAGTCACTTTGGATAAAAGCGTCTGCTAAATGCCCTAAATGTAAATGTAAATGTAAATAATGATCATAATCTAGTGTAGGGTTTTAAAACTCCTAGCCTGGATCTTGTGGCAAATCTTTGATGTGGGGATATAGTACATGGGGGTCTGTCTTTGTTGACAGACTCCAGAGGAACCCAGGATCATTAACTGCACTGCTCTTCTGACCCATTCCCAACCATCGGGGGGTCAAAGAGTCACACTTCTCACACTGAAGACACAGACGTGAGGGTGAAAGGGGGAAAGTATGTGTAAATGATTGTGTTACTTTACTATGTAATTCTCATATCATGTTTGGTATCATTTTGGTTAACTCTGCAAGTGTAGTAAAATGGTCTCAGTCTCATAAGGGAATTAGGTGGGTATCGTACAAACTCAGAGGTTAGGATTCCCAATACATAGGAAATTAGGTAACGCCCAGTCAGCTCTGCTGAGGATCAACCATCTGTGTGGACCTTAGGATCCGACAGCAAATGGTCTTAGAAAACATAACACTCAGTAGAGGATGTCCTAAATAATGTTGCCTTATTCCTACAACCCAAGTATTTTCATTCCCTGATTATTATCTTGTATTCTTTGTATGTTTTTCTATAATCTGTTGTAGTGTTTTTCATTATCATTCCTCACTGCTTTTATTTTTTGTTTGGTTAGTGACTTGCATCTGTCTAATAAAAGATTATTCTTAAATGAATGTCCTGGTCCTACCGAATTTGAGTCCAAATAGAACCGCAAGATGTTCCGCTATGGACATGGTTATCTAGGGAGTAGTACTTCCTGTGACGACAGTCGAAGTAGCTCATCAAACAGAGCCATGGTAGAATGAGTGAACCCGTAGGCTGGGAATCGTGGTCGGCCGTATCCATCCAGCCTTATTGATGTGCTAGGTAATTATGATGTAGCCCACCTAGGATTTGGTATCAAGGAATCACAGTACTCTGCCTAAAATCCAGTAGGGGGTGAAGGGGCATGGTAATCATCTCTAAGGGGGGATTCAAAGGATCGGGAAAGACATTTCAATGACCTACAATCATCCGGGGTTAGCCTGCCTTGTGAGTTAATCGGTCATAGTTAGTGCTTTAACCGCACACAGTGGTAATGTGCCAAAATATGGAGTCAGATCAAGGTTTGTTTAACTGTTTTATTGTAATTCTATTCATTGTCAGAATCCTCATGTCAGACCTTCTGCCAACTCCCTCTTCGTCCTTGGTTGGGAAATTGACAAATTCTACAACATGTTTTCCTGCCCCCCCCCCCCCCCCCCCAAATCTATACCTATGGTCTGATGTTGTCTTAGCGGCAGGGGAGGTTTATTTTACATGATAAAACATCAGTTACTGATGTTTTATGTTTCCAATGCTGTTAGTTACTGATGCTGTTACTGCCAGTTCAGTTCTCTTAAAGGTGAGCTACAGATCCTAATGTATTGTGGGTAGCTAGATTTTTGTCATACATGATACATTTTTGAAACATTCTATTCATTGTTTCATTTCAAAATCTTGCTCTCTTCTTCTCATTTAGCTCTCTCTCTCTTAACTCTCAAATATTGCTGATAGTCTATTTAATGGTCAACGTAAAATAATGATTATAATGTAATAATGTAATTTTTGGTATCAAGGCTAGGGTTGTATCATCATTTATCCAAAATAGCGGTCCAACAGGATATTAGATTTCTGCTGGTTTTTGACTCAACATTTTCCCCTAATGTTTGTCCCCAAAAAGAATAATAATACAAAAGTAAAAAATATATATATATATCATTGTGTAATCTTTCCTGCAACAGGTGTAACTCATATATACTTCACCGTGTGCTTCCCTCCCTGAGATTTATAGACAACATCACTAACAGACTCCGCCCCTCCAAGCCATGCCGTGTCTAGAGTCTAGACGAGTGAGGAGAACAGGTAGGAGGAGCAGAGGAGGAGGAGGTGGGACAAAGCCGTGGGGAAGCGGGCGTCCGGGGCTCGACTGGTCGGGGGGGGAGTGGTGGTGGTGGTGGTGGTGGTGGTGGTGGTGGCGGGGGACAGAAGGGTGCCCAGCGTCTCCCTCAGGAAGGTTTCGTACTGGGTGATGCTGGTGAACACCGACATGTTGGAGCTCCTCTGCGACCAAACCACGCTTCTCGCTGAGCGGCCCCGGCCGCCGCCACTTTGGGCGCTGCGGTTGCCCGTGGCAGTGGGAAGCGTGGCCACCTGGATCCAGTGGTTGCCGGTCTTACACATCAGGGGGCCGCCGTTGTCACCCTGGAACCAAACACACGCGGTCACGTCTCCACAGGCACACAACAAACCCTCCCACCCCCACCAGCTTTCCACAGTAACTCTGGAGCGCAACATGCGTTGGTGCAGCCTCTGAATGAGACGATGCTGAAGTGTTTGGTGGTTTCATTACCTGCCGTACAGTCACCGCCCGGGTGCAGATGTTGTCACCGGATGAAGATGCGTTGCCACAGTCCAATACGGTGGTGTTGAACTCCTGCAGGACTTGTTCCTCTGCGGTGAGGGCAAAGACAGGCACCGTCAACCAAAGTGTTTTCAGCAGACGTAGCCCTAGCATGCTGCGCTGCTGACGGCTGGAGTCTGCGCACTGGTCTAACTAAAGTACAACACATGACACCATTTTGTAACAAGCATGGTTGCCACGGCACCCATTACGGAGTCTGTTGGAGACTCAGTGGTGGGAGCGAAATGGGGGGCTGTGGACGGGGGTCTTACCGCCTCCTCTCCCCTTGCCCCAGCCTGCCAGCCAACAGTCAGCGTTGTTCAGGAGGTTGTTGGCGCCCGTGTCCAGACAGATGGGCTGGATGTAGTCCGAGAGCCTCGGTGATCTTGACAGAGTGAGCACGGCGATGTTCTCCCCGGTGAGGTTGCTGAAGGTGAAGGAGCTCACGCCCACCGTCATCTCGAAGGCGTTGGAGCCGTTCTGCTTCAGACGGCCCAACACCACGCTCCACTGAGAGGCGTTGGCAGAGCTAAGTGAAGAGAAGAAAACCATGAGGCCGCTGGTTCACTGGTCATTTGAAACAGGATAACAACATAATTAAAGGACACGATTCAGCGGTTCACGGCGTAGAAACGCTCGTCGTACACACAAACACATACATCATACAGCCTCATCATAATTACAGATACAACAAGCTGATTTTACCTGGGGAAGCAGGAGGCGGCACTCAGGACCGCGTCCACCGCCACAAGGGTCCCACCGCAGACGTGCGAGCCGTTCTTCTGCACGCTAGCCATCCACGGCCACACGCCGGCTGACTGCACCAGCTCCCCGCTGCCGTGGGAGTTCATAGGGGCGGCACCGCACCTCACTGCTGGAATCAACGACAGTCACTCAGTGCAGCTTCAATACATGACGGTGCTGAGCGCCCACATTGCCAGCAGGGATCGGCCGAAGTCGGAATGGACAAAGTAAAAGAAAAACAAGTGAACGATTTTGAAATAGAAACTATCCAGCTTCAGCTTAAGCACGACAAGGTCTTTTATTTAGATTAAGTAATCGAGGAAGTCAATCAAGTTCCAGGCTTGTAACGATGGATTTCGTAGTCTGAGTCCCTCTTTTATTCATTCCAAATGTGTTATGGCAATACATGTTTTACTTTCTTTCAAGGACATTTATTGATCTGCTATACTGTATCACACTAATGGTCTACAGCAGACAGAGCCCTCACATGTAGCATTAAGGTGCCATGGCGATCGGTGCTGTTAATAGGTCGATGGGTGTGTAAATGTGTTAACAAAGCCTCACTGCTCTGAGAGCAAGAGGAAAAGACACTTACGTGGGGGCGGTGTGGTGGTGGGAGGGGTGACACCGCAGGTGAAATTGAGGTCACTGTCGGTTCCCGTTGAGCTGAAGGTGACAAAGCCTGGCCGGTTGGTGCTGATTTGACTGTTTATCCACAGCTGGTATTTGGACACTCTGGCGTATACTCCAGGGAAGTCAGGCAGGGCACATCCTTCACCAAAGCTCACCACTCCAGACTGGACCCACTGGCTACCCTGTTTGCTCACCAAAGGTCCACCAGAGTCGCCCTTTAGGGAAAGAGGACGAGGCCAAGATGGGTTATCGAAAAGTCTCCCATTGGATGAAAATTCCTGTTGTTACCTGGCCCTTTATGTTTGGTAATGAGCTTTGCTCATGTCCAATGTTTAAATGTAGGGACAAGATTTGTTTTTCACTGCTGATGTGTTGCACTACTCTACTACTCTTTTTCATAATAATGCATTTTATTTAGAGGTGCCTTTCAAAGCACTCAAGGACACCTTACAGACAAGTTAAAAACAAGTAACAAGTAACAATGATATACTCTGTCAGTGTGTGACAGAGTAGGCCTATGCCACTCGGAATAAGTATGATTTTTTAATTTAAAGGTGGAGACAGAGTCAGAAGTGTGAATGTCTGGTGGGCGAGAGCTCCATAGGCGGGGAGCAGATTGGCTAAAAGCTCTTGACCTCATGGTGGATAGGTTTGCAGATGGAGCTGAGAGCTGGATGGCAGAAGAGGATTGGAGAGGGTGTGAAGGTGTGTGGATGTGGATGAGTTCAGTTAGATATACTGGTGCCAGGCTGTGAAGGATTTTGAAAGTAAGGAATAAAATCTTAAAATCAATGCGTGATTTGATGGGGAGCCAGTGGAGTTGCTGCAGCGCAGGAGTGATGTGTTCAATAGATGGAATTCTGGTGATGATACAGGCGGCTGCGCTCTGGAGCAGTTGGAGTTTATGAAGAGATTTCCGAGGAAAACCACAGAGGAGAGAGTTACAGTAGTCCAGTAATCAGGGTGTTTACAAGGATAGCACTGGAGATGGGTGTAAGTGAGGGACGAAGATGATTGATGTCGCGTATATGGAAGAAAGCAGACCGAGTAACATTATTGATGTGGGTCTCGAAGGATAAAGTGCTGTCCAAGATGACACCCAGGCTCTTAACCTGAGAGGAAGGGTCAACAGTGGCATTATTGATGGACATGGAAAAAGTGTTGAGTGTTGCTAAGGTTGATTTGGTGCCGATGAGGAGAACCTCAGTTTTATCGCTGTTGAGTTTGAGGAAGTTGAGTGAGAACCATGATTTCCTTTCCAGTTGGCAGACGGACAGAGCTTTTGGTGGTAGAGAGGCAGTGGGCTTAGTGGAAAGGTAGAGCTGGGTATCATCAGCGTAACAGTGGAATTGAAGGGGAATGGAGGGGATGAAAGCCAGGCTGAAATTTATCGAAGAGATTGTTGTCAGACAGATATGTGTTTATCTGAGCTGCAACAGTTCCTTCAAGTACTTTGGAGAGAAATGGCAGGTTTGTGATTGAAAGTTGTTTAAGTCAGTCGGATCTGCGCCAGGTTTTCTGAGTATTGGAATAATTGCAGCAGTTTTCAGTGAAGATGGAACTACACCCGAAGTCAAGGTGGAGTGGATAACGTCAGTTATTAACAACGACATTGCAGGGAGGCAGACTTTTACCAGGTGGGTTGGTAAGGGATCTGACTGGCATGTGCAGGATTTTGAATTGGAGATTAGACTAGTTATTTCCAAGACAGTTGGAAGTTTGAAGCTGGTGAATGAAGAGGCGAAGGAGAATGTAGGCAAGGAGTGCAGCTAGGATGCAGGGTTATTTGATGCAGTCAGGGTCTGATGTATATTTTCAATTTTGGCATTGAAGAAGGTCATGAAGGTATCACACTGTGTAACTGATGTCATGTCACTTCGTCGATCATCCTCTCTCACCTTGTGCACTGTTTCGCATGCCAAACTGCATTTTGTTGTCCAGAACAAAAAAACGTTTAATCTAATCTAGTTTAGTTGGTCCCTCTAAAAACAAAACAAAAGGACATGACTTTTCACCTGACAAGAGTCCTTCCCTCCGGCAGCCACTCCAGCACAGATCATGTTGTCAGTGATGCCACCATCGTAGTTACAGTCACACTGTTTGTTGCCCACTATGGGCACGTCCACTTCCTGGAGGATGGTAGCAGCGAACCCTGTGGGCAAATGGACATGGGAGTTTGAAAAGCAGTTGATTGAGCCGTGCCGTGAGAATCACCTTGACGTGCTGACGGTTGACCCACCTCCAAACTCAGTCGTGCCCCAGCCAGTGACCCAGTTGATGGTGCCGGCGTTGAACATGCTCCCCGCCGCGGCCAGGCAGACGGGCCTGATGTAGTCGGTGAACGTGACAGTGGAGGAGAGCTTCAGAAGGCAGATGTCGTTGTCGTTGGTGGCGCTGTTGTAATCGGGGTGGCAGACGATCCTGTCGACCGTTCGGGACTCCTCGTTGGGGTTGCTGCCGTCTTGGGTCTGACGGCCCAGGATGACCGTGAGGCCTGTCGTGTCATTTCTGATCAGGGGTGAAGAAAACAGGAGTAAAAACGCACTGTCACCATAATTCTTGCTCATGGAAGATTGATGTTCATCAAGTGTTGACAGTGCACAACAGATGAAGAACACGTTGGGGCTTATTGCCAGAAGTAGACAGATTGACGTTACGTTGTGAAGCAGTGGGCGGCGCTCAGCACCCATTCATTGTTGATGAGAGACCCCCCGCAGAAGTGGCCAATCCTTTGCATACTGGCCTGCCAGGGCCAGCTCCCCGCGGGAGCATCCTGTCCTCCGACGATGCGGGTGTTTAAAGGAGTCCGACCACACACTGAAAAAGGTTCAGACGGTTCAGAGAAGGAGCAATGGCTTCTGTGAACTGCAGTATACAGTATATGGGCCTTGATGAAGAAATAGTGCAGCCTTTTAGAATTAAATTCAGTTTTAATTATGAATGATTCAAATTTAATGATTTTATTTACATATACCTACCATCCAGTTGTGAGGACGCCTCTGCAAAAAGAATAGAGAGTAAATGTTATTCATGTATTAATAACTAATGTTAGTAATAATTTTGTTTAGCCTGCCTCAGTCCAAATAAAAACCCAATGTTGTCATTTCAAAGATCTGTGTTGGCTCCCTGGGAGGTGGTGCAGTCTATTTAAATCAAGTGAGTTTACTGCCATCATAAGGTTTGTGACAGGACACCACGGCAGACTGAAAGTAAATCAGATACATTGTGTTGTTTGTATTTGTTTATAGTTGTCTGTTTGTAATTGTATTTATTTTCATTCCCATTAACTATTTGTCACAATTGATTATCATTTGATTGAATAATGTCATGAAAAACTTTGATCAAAATGATCAAACCTAATCTGCAATATAATATAATAGTCATCGTTTAATCACTAAGCAAAGGATATGCTGTTCTCCTAAGAAATTGCATTAACAGATATGTTGAACACATTTAATGTGCACGGATAGGCGGTCAATTGATGGCCTTCTGATCCCATGCACACACTCTGCAAAGTGAATTGTGCTGAGCTAACATTTGCCCAGTGCCAACCTCGGATCCACCTGCTTTGGTTCTGCTCAGTATTGCATGTATCCTCTACAATGGGTTGAGATGTCTGACGTACCACATTGGGGATTGCATAGTGTTTCCTGGTGTCAAATATTGTATTCTGTATCTGACGTCTGTCTGTCATGCTTTAAACCCTACAGCAGGGAGCTCCCTAAATGAGGTGCCACCAAACCAAAGTGTGTTATGATGTCATGTCATGCAATGAATGGTTAACTTTAAAACATGAGTGTTTTCTGACAGAAGGTTCCTGGTACGGAGGGTTAGACTGCTGTCCTTCAACACCAACTGAAAACTGGTCTTTCCATCACTGGTCAGTATTTTAGTCACGTTTCCGGTTTATAATAAAATAGGTACTATTTATGATTTGCTAAATTATTGATGTATTATTCAATGTAAAGTTCCTGCTACATTTCAATATGAATTTCACATTGACAAATACATCATTTGGCCATAATCTGTTATGTATAGATAGTGGTTGTGCGCCTTTAGCCCACAAGGGTTTGGACGCACTCTGGGGGGCAGGTCAGCACTGGGGCTAGTGGGTCAGTACTGGGGCTAGTGGGTCAGCACTGGGGCTAGTGGGTCAGTACTGGGGCTTGTGACTTAACACGGCAAGGTACACCCGGCCTCATTTAATAATAATAATAATAATAATGCATTTTATTTAAAGGCACCTTTCAAAGCACTCAAGTACACCTTACAGACAAGTTAAAAAACAAGTAACAGTGGCATACTCTGTCAGTGTGTGACAGAGTATGCCACTCAGAATAAGTGTGTTTTTTCAGGCGTGATTTAAAGGTAGAGACAGAGTCAGAAGTGCGAATGTCTGGTGGGGAGCAGATCGGCTAAAAGCTCTTGACCCCACCACAGAGGAGAGAGTTACAGTAATCCAGTCTGGATGTAATCAGGGTGTTTACAAGGATAGCAGTGGAGGTTGGTGTAAGTGAGGGATGAGACGATTGATGTTTGGTATAAGGAAGTAAGCAGACTGAGTTACATTATTGATGTGGGTCTCGAAGTATAAAGTGTTGTCCAAGATCACACCCTGGCTCTTTACCTGAGCGGAAGGGGCAACAGTGGCATTGTTGATGGACATGCAAAAAGTGTTGAGTGTTGCTAAGGTGGATTTGGTGCCAATGAGGAAAACCTCAGTTTTGTCGCTGTTGAGTTTGAGAAGGTAGGCAGACGGACAGAGCTTTGGGTGGTAGAGAGGCAGTGGGCTTAGTGGAAAGGTAGAGCTGGGTATCATCAGCATAACAGTGGAATTGTCAAATTTCCTAAGAATGTAGCCAAGAGGCAGAAGATAAATAATGAGCAGGAGGGGGCCGAGGACAGGGCCCTGGGGAACACCACTGGAGACTGGGGAGGCGCCAGATCTCAAGTTCTTAAGTTGGACAAACTGTGTGCGGCCCAAGAGATATGATCTGAACCAAGCCATAGGGATATCAGTGATTCCAATGGATACTAGACTGACGAGGAGGATGACATGAGAGATGGTGTCAAAAGCTGCGCTCAGGTCAAGGAGAACCAGAATGGAAAGTTGTCCAGAGTCAGATGCCATCAGAAGGTCATTGGTGATTTTGACAGTGCTCAGTGGGGGGAGGGGACGAAAGCCAGGCGGAAATGTTTCAAAGAGATTGTTGTCAGACAGATGGGTGTTTATCTGAGCTGCAATCTGAGCCATTTCTCTGGGTGTTCAGGCATCTTGACTTGGCTATTACTGTTGAGTAATGTGATTCATAACTAGTGTGATGATGATTTAAATAGCATGTCAAATCTAAATTGGCTCATTCAGAGGCACGGCAGTCCACTGAAAATGGATGTTCTATCGTATCGGTTCAACATAGTCCCATATTCAGGTTCAACGTAGTCCTGTTGAACAAAGATGTGCACCATAAAACAGTTTGGAAAAAGATTCCAGGTCCAGGCACTCAGTAGGATGCAAAAAACGTATCATTTATTATTAGGGGTTAAACCATTGAAAAACACCAACGCGTGTCGGGTCACCAGCCTTCATCAAAGGTGTGCACCACTCTAGAAGGACGTGACAATGGTTGTCAGTAGACGGTCCTTTACTGATGGAGAGGATTTGCTTCATATTGCTGAAGAACCTTTAACAGTCCATGGCCCTGAAAATGTTTCCAACCCCAACTTAACCCAATCAACATCTGCTGATAATATATGTCTCGGTGAATGAAGATCACCTCTCTCTACCTCACACCAAGTCTTAGTGGCTGTGAGTCATGCCAGTCTGTATACAGGCCGTCTATGAGACATTCTAAAAGAAACAGTTTGTTTGCTGAAATGGATCAGCAAATATCGATTGCTTATGACAGAAATCTCCTGCTCTCCATATGCATATGTGTGCATTGAATGTGTTCAACATATCTGTTAATGTCATGTCATAAGTCCTCTCAAATGTCATGTCATATGCACATCACAGGACCCACGTGGGGTCCCGGCCCCAAGGTGGAGAACCACTGCTGTAGACAACTCAAACCTGATGTTATAGACAACTCAAACCTAATGTTATAGACAACTCAAACCTAATGTTATGGACATAGACATTATGCTAATGAGTGAAACATAAACAAAACATATGATTTTCTCCTTCACATAGAGTACACACACACACACACACACACACACACCAGCGTGATCCAAGGACAAATGATTCCTATCAATTCCTATGACATGGGTAGCCTAAAGTGAAGGAGGGATACACTTACCCTGCACCAGTAACAGCACCGCCACACAGAGTGCATTGAAGCCAGCCATCCCAACAGTGTGAAGTCCCCAAATCAGTTGTGCTGATAAATGGCCTTTTCTCCTCCCCTTTAGTCTACTACCACGGTGTGACAGGTGGAAGACACGCCCACCACACAGGTGCGCCTGCTCTAGCCCATGTGAACTACTGTATAACATCACCTCTGTTAATGGCTGTATTAAAAATCACCTGACACTAGGACTTATGTAATGGCTTGCTGTATGTTTGCCATTTACAGCAGAAAGTCTGTTATAGCTGAAAGCTTTCTGATTACCTTGGTACTTTGGGGAGTTATAGTGATAAAAGCCCCTCTTATTTTCTGGTTCTTTCATTTAGCAATTTAGCAGCTAATTCTACATGTGCAAAACAAATATATTTATTTGTATCATGTATATGTTTCTTTCATAAAATATTGTATAAATGTATTAACAAATTGTATATATTCTACTTTGGCAACAACCTTTGGAGTGGCAAAGATTAACAGACAATAGCCATAACCCAATGTCACGGAAGGAACATTGGTCCGGTTGAACAGCACTATGATCGTAACAGATTAGATAGAAAAATGTTGCCCAGAAACCAAATAGTCAACATTCCTATTGGATAATGACACACAGTCACCACTGCTATAAATAAAATGTGGTGGTGTATTTTGTTTGTACAATGCCCTCAGGCTTATGTGCCCTTGGAAAATACACATCAGTAAGTCTGCATAAAGATGATGTTTGATTGTAGTGAGAACCCCAGTACGGCACTACATATTAGCGTAATACCAACAATGACATTTCAGCACCCATTGTTCAATGTCATTTGTGCCTACAACTGCAATGGAAATGGCAGGACAGGACTAATGTGATGGAACTCCAATGACACATTCAACTTGCATCACAGCTATACTCAGTGTCATTCACTGAAAGCATGAGCATCTGACTCTTATTTTAGATGACTCTCCTGTGGCCACTAACCCTCTATGAAGTTCCACTCTCGAAGGTGGAAAAACTGGAGAGACTGGTTACTTCATACGCATGGAAGTGGCTTGGCCTTCCCAGGTGTCTCAGCAGCATTGGGCTCTACGGCAAAGGGATGTTACACCTGCCCATTTCCGGTCTGGCAGAGGAGTACAAATGCGCCAAAGTCAGACTGGAGATGATGCTATTGGATTCGAGCGATCCATTTGTAGCCCAAGCTGCACCCATCCTGGCCACGGGAAGGAAGTGGACCCCGTTGGTCGCAACGGAGCAGGCAAAGGCAGCACTCAGACACAGGGACATCGTGGGCCGAGTTCAGGAGGGAAGGAGTGGTCTTGGTCTTGGGGCCAGTACACCAGCCTGGAACAAGGCCAATCCAGCTGAGAGACACAAGCTGGTGGTCCAGGAGATACGGTGGGAAGAGGAAGCAGGAAGGCGCGCACAAGCTGTGTCGCAGGCAAAGCAAGGGCAGTGGATGGCATGGGAAGGAGTGGAGAAGAGGAAGATCTCCTGGAAAGATCTGTGGGAGATGGAGGCATTCAGGGCAAGCTTTACCATCAGGGCTGCCTGTGATGTGTTGCCCTCTCCTGCAAACCTTAACCAGTGGTATGGTGAAGACTCCACGTGCCCTCTATGTCCAGCAGGTTCAGCAACACTGAAGCACATCTTGGTGGGATGCAAGACCAGCCTCACCCAAGGCCGTTACACCTGGCGGCACAACCAGGTGTTAAAGTGTGTCGCAGCAGAGCTGGAAAATCAACGGACAAGAGTGAATGCCCTTCCTCCCCCGTCATCCCGCTGGCAGCCAACGCCTTTTGTCCGAGAGGGTCAAGCCAGCCTCACCACCACAAGGGCTGACACTGGGCAGCTGGGCAGAGCACGGGACTGGAAGCTGCTGGCAGACCTGGGCAAGAAACTTCCAAACCGAGATCGCATCCACCAACTTGCGACCAGACCTTGTTCTGTGGTCACCCTCGCTCAAGCTCGTTTACATCATAGAGCTCACAGTGCCCTGGGAGGGCACAGTGGAGGAGGCCTACGAGCGGAACAAGCTGAGGTACGCTGAACTCGCTGCAGATGCTCAGCAACAAGGCTGGAAAGCGATGGTTCGCCCAGTGGAAGTTAGCTGCAGAGGGTTCATAGCCACGTCAACATCCAGGCTACTCAGGGAGGTGGGGGTGCGAGGGAAGGCCCACAGGCAAGCAGTTAGAGACCTCTCCATGGCTGCTGAAAAGGGGAGCCAGTGGCTGTGGATGAAGAGAAAGGATCCGACTTGGGCCTTCAACTGAGTTGGTGGCATCTAGGGAGTGAACCTGGGACGCTGGGTCTCACTGCTGAACCCTCTGGAGGTGTCGTGGGCCAATCAGCGAAACATCAAGGAAAGAGGGCGCCCACTTGACAACCCGAATATATCAGGTATATATAATATATCAACATCTAGTCTTACACAACAGATCAGTGATGTAATATAATGGGGGCCAGCATTAATAATATAATCGGCGGAAGTCGATGGCGTAGTTGGCGACTCTCCGTCCCCTTGTCTCAGCCCCAGGAGCCCACCAGCGGTATCGGGACCTTGAGAAGCTTGCATCTGTTTACTGTTTACTTCTTACTGCTTGCACTCTGTTTACTGGATACTTTGCAGGGCCACTGTTTATTTACTATTGTTACTTTACAATCATCTACTCATATTGCTCTATTCATGTACATACTACACCTTAATCGCTCCTTTGCACTTCTGGTTTGAATGCCAACTACATTTCAATGTCGCTGTACTTGTACTCTGCACAATGACAATAAAGTTTAATGTAATCTAAAAAGTCTCCCCGAACACCTTCTGGGGCTCCGAGGCGAAGGCTTGGAAGGACAGGCAGGCTGGAGTGTGATGCTCCCACTCGGCTGTTCCCCAGAGGCAGGCTCTGCCCTTCAGGTGGGTGACAGTGTAGGCCACTTTCGTGTCTCCCGAGGCGAATGTGCGGGGCTGCAGAGCGAAGAGGATGGAACAGTTGGTTAGGTTATGGGCCGCAGCCTTCAGAATCTCCAGCGTAACGCTCCGGGATTCCCACATAGTGACCCAGGTGGAAAAGTGGCAGGGGCTGGAGGTTTTGGAGCCGGAGAAGGTGCGACGGTGGTGGATCGTGCAAGAGCTGCGGTCAGCTGTTCCACCTGGGTGGTCAGCTTTGCAAGATTTGCTCCTGGTTGTCAACAGTCTGGGCGGACATCCGCATGAGAGATGGCGAGCATGGCCTCGTGGTGCTGGGGAGTATGCTCAATCTTCTCTAGACGACTTTGAGGTGATGTAGGGTGCACTGGGTCCATTTTTGGCCAGATTGTACGGTGACGGGTCAGGGTAGACAATCTGGCACCAGGGGAATAGTGTGGGACTGATTTGTAGACTCACTCATCACCTGATGCGGCGCAGCTGTGTGAATGAATGAGGAGAGGTGGGGGGCGTGGCAGGCAGACCGTGACACCCGGTTACTCAATAACATAAGCTTTTATTGAACTAACATCATCACTAACGTTAAATGACAAAACGTTACAGCTCAAATGCCTACACAATGCAAAGACAAGGATTCAAATGACATGCAGGCTACGTGGTTTCAGTGGTACCTAGCATCCATATCAACCACCATAACAATGACAGAAAACACTGCATTAACTTACTAAACACCATCTACATTCACCGAAGGAAGATTTTGAAAATAAAACGTGCGTCCCTTTCTAGGTTATCATAATGATCATAATCTAGCAAGGTTATCATGATTATAATGCATACACTATCTTCAAATACTGCCTTCTCCACTGAGAATAACAAATAATATCGTATAGATAGTTTTGGCAGACAGACTTATTTTGTCACTTATTTTGACATATTGCTGTTTCTTCGACCAGTCGATAGGAGCTGGAGCATCAAACGCTCATACAGGTAATTTTAGATGATATTGACAAACAACCTATTCTGGCATTTAGGTTGGAGATCACATTGCATGAAACCCGAAGTACAACAACAAGCAGGATAAGAGCATAAATGGGCGGATTTTGCTCCAGATGGACATCCAAATCATAACTGAATATTATAGGCTAGCTAGCTGATCGCTAGCAAGCTTTGCTTGAGGATGTGCAAATTAAAACGTTTGATACAATTATGAAACTTACAACACATATAAGTCGACTATAAGATTAAATAGTCTTGACTTGACTTGACAACAACAGAGGTCGGCATCCATCTCATCGAAGAAGTCATGGAAGGGACCTGGAGAACGGTAGATTACTGCAATATAGAGCTTGATAGGAATGGTGACAGCAACAGCATGGAGTTCAAATGCTGATCTAGTCAGGTGTTCCTGATCAGCGTGATCAGCATTCAATCAGCAGTGACTACAGACATTTCCAGGGTACGTGACTCCCCTCTTCCAAGACCTCCCTGTAGTAGCTGGCATCAAATTCAAGACAATGCTACTGGCCTACAAAGCGGTTAATGGAACTGCCCCTACATACCTCCAAGCGTTACTGAAACCCCACGCCCCTGCTCGAGCACTCCGCTCAACTACCTCAGCTGATCGACTGGTACCTCCATCACTAAAAGGAGGAAAAGGTCCGATGGCGAAATCACAACTCTTCTCTGATTTGGCACCGCAGCAGTGGAACGAGCTCCCTGCCAATGTCAGGACTGCAGAGTTACTCCCCATCTTCTGGAACAGACTCAAGACTCACTTGTTCAGAGTTTACCTGAACCCTGCATAACATCCATCCTCTAAAAAAAATAAAAATAAAATCTACCCTCATGCTATTATATGTTGTACGTCTTGGCACTTTAATCATTCTTTGTAACTTGGCACTTAGCCAGATATGTTGTATACAGGCAACGGTTAACCTAGCAATTAAACTGCTTGAAACTTGTTCTGGTGACTTTCTTACTGTATTAACAGTAATCAAATGTTTCACCTTCTTCTGAGAAATGTACTAAGTCGCTCTGGATAAAAGCATCTGCTAAATGCCCGAAATCAAATTGTGAATGTAGTATTGACAACTTTGGAGTGGAGTGTAGTAGGCCTACTCCCAAGTCATTTTCAAACCTTTAGTTTAATCAGAACAAAAAGCCCTGTCCCTTTCATTGATCGATCATGATTACAGAGAGAGAGGACCTTTAGGTCTTTATTTGGCATTCTCAGTATTTTTTTAGATATGATAACGAAATTTGTTCTCTGCATTTGACCCACCCTATGGTACGTAGGAGCAGTGGGCTGCTATGTTCAGCGCCCGGGGAGCAAGTTGGGCTTCAGTGTCTTGCTCAAGGACACTTCGACATGCAGACAGTTTGGAAGTGGGGATCGAGGGGATCGAACCGCCAACCCTCCGGTTGGTGGACGACCCGCTCTGTCCACCCGCTCTACCCACTGAGCTACTGCCGCCCAAAGGGCAGGGGGAGGAAGGGATCGGTTCTCTGCATTTGACCCATCCTATGTTACGTAGGAGCAGTGGGATGTTCGCTGGGGTTAAGGAGTGCTATGGAGAATTGTGAACCAGATCACATGATTTTAGACCAATGTAGATGTACCTCAACACACATGACTGTGCTATATTGATCTTTCATATATGATTCTCAACATGTATTTGATAATGAGACATGTACTTTGTTGAAGAGCAAGTTATGAGGGTGACCACATTGCCCCTCAAGCACAACCAACCACTGGAATGGGTAAGAAGAGAATGATAGCTGCCAACTATTTGACTTTGGTTTGTCAGGTGTGTATAAGACAGGATTGTTAACATATTTCTCACCACCAGTAAGTCATCGACAGTTCATGAAGGAGAGAGAACACCAGGAAGTGTTTCGAACTGCGGGGAGAGAGCAATGCTGCAGAACACGATTGTGATTAAACACTGTATCTGTAAAATGAATCATGTTTCTCTTCAGAAGGATCACAGCAACCACCCACTGTCTGTCAGGAATCGTCACTCACCTTGGGGAGAGCATAGACATTGGTAACCGAGGTATCTTATGTAAAAAAAAACATACATCTATATCTGAAATACATAAATAAGACACTCGTCACCAGGACAATACAGCATTAGCATCGTTGGAGAGAGCAGCATCTGATGGTTCATCCTCAGTTACTCCCATGTACAGCAGTAACAAAAGTCCAGAAGGTTAGAAAGGAGAAGGCCTACAATTGTACATCCTCTGGTAAAACTTCAGCTTTTAGTCTTTAAACATCCAATGTATCTTTTTTTTTACTTTACTTTTTTTTACTTTTTTTACTTTTTTTTTTTGTTTTACCAACTTACTGGACCATTGCCTCCTGTGTTTCTAGTGGAGGAGGTGAAGGAGACAGTGTCTCCCTGGGTCAGAACCAGAAGTCATTTAGAGCTGATGGTACCAGCTGGCCCGACTGCAAACCTACACAATGTTATTGATTGAAACCGCTCAGACCTTCTGTTTGCAGTCACACAGTTGACACTCCTTGGGCCCCCAGGGCCAAGAAGTAATAAAGGTAATAATAAGGTATAAAAATAATAATAATAATAATAATAATAATAATAATAATAATAATAATAATAATAATAATAGTAATAATAATAATAATAATAATAATAATAATAATAATAATAATAATAATAGTAATAATAATAATAATAATAATAATAATAATAATAATAATAATAATAATATGATACCGCCAGGGTAAATAATAATAAAAAATGATAATAATATACGTCATCAATTTGGTTCTGATTTGGATTTTTAACAATACATTGGGTTATGTGTTAAGTAAGTGTGTTAAGTAATTGTGGGTGCATTGCCAATTAGTGACCATGGCTTATGTTCATTTTCATTAGATTTTTCATTTAATTATTATTTACAAATGACTATAACAATATAGCAAAACAACCATTATTTCCACAGTCATTAACATTTAAATGTTGGTGAAACATGAGTGAAATCTGAAGTTGACACATCAATGACGATACTGATCATATTTTTCAGCATGTTTGATGCAGTCATGTACTCTTTGTACTCTGTACTCCAGTAGGTCGCGCTAGTAGTCTACACTTTGGGGAAAGGAATCACTGCCGATTGAAACCTATGTTTGAAACACGAAGTCGCCTTCGCCTTCGTGCTTAATATTTAGTTGCACAATGTAAAATATGTCTTTTTGTGTTGGTGCATTTGAGTATTATCCTTATTATCGTTACGACCTTATCTTTCTTTTTTTATTTCAACGTTTTTAAGTGATACATGTAAATATTCCGTAGTCGACAGCAGGTGGCAGCAAGTAGCACTGTAGTTGTCCACAAACTCTTCATACCAGGAAAAGAAGAAGAACATGCCGTTTCTATAGTAACTTAGGTGGCACAGTAAACGCTATTTAGCTAACAAGCTAATGGGCTAGTTCATGGATGTAGGGCTACTTGAGGTCCAGCAGCATTTAGTCTTTCTATTGCATGAATCGGGTAGAACAAACATACCCAAATTAAACTACCAAGTCCTTTTTAAGATAAAAAGCCGATCATGTTTCAACTTGTGGTGCTGGAGACGGAGCGTAGCCTACCAGGCGGCGAGGTAAGCCCAGTTGTTACTGATTTGTTTACAAAAATAAAGCAGAAATGTGAATGTGAGTGTGAATTTAATGTGAAATTGGTTTCTTAGAAACCGAAAGTATTATTTTGACTGAGGTTACGACATAGTTTTAACACATAATCAACAAAACTATAGAAATAAAAAAAAATATCTACGGAAACGGATAATTCTTCTGTATGAACACAGGGACGTGAACTTGTTAGCATTTGCTGGCACAAATTTAACTTCATTCTACTTTCTCAGGAGATGTGAACCATTAAAACCATGTCATCTCAAGAGTCACCGGTGGTGGTAAGAATAAGCATAATCACTATTCCGTTGCATGTGTTACAGATGTAAAACACATGTACTGAAAGTTATTTCTAATTAATCTTTCTTAGGTGTTGCCGATATGGGGACTGGCCGTCTCTCTCCCCGCCGTGCTGATGATTACTGTCGGGATTTACATCTTTGTCCTCGCGATGGCGCTCTGCTTCCGCCATTGTCTCAAGGTTTGTCCCGTACTAAATGAAACATCATCACACAAGCAAACTAAGTTATCAGATAAATATATATAACAGTGTGTGCACTGTTGATACTGTAATAAATATATAATAAAATTCATAATGGTAACTACTTAGCAGTAGCAACATATAATTTTGTCAAAAGGCTAGGTGTGCTAGAAATGTAACAACTCTTGTTGGTCATCAACTGTGTGCTTCTTGTCTTTCCCCTGAAGGACCGCTGCTCGCACATGTGGAGTGATTGCTGTCCAGACATTTCCCCGTGTGATCATTGCTTAGTGTGGGCAGAATCCTGTGATTGTCGCCCGCCGTCTATCCACTCTTGCCTGGACCGTACATGCCCTGCCCCCACTGTGTGTAATATCCTAACGGTCCTTTACCCCTTTACTGTCAAACGTTTTGCATAGGCCCAAGACTCAATGCTGCTGTATGTACCATATCTGAATTGAGAGAGAGAGAGAGAGAGAGAGAGAGAGAGAGAGAGAGAGAGAGAGAGAGAGAGAGAGAGAGAGAGAGAGAGAGAGAGAGAGAGAGAGAGAGAGAGAGAGAGAGAGAGAGAGAGAGAGAGAGAGAGAGAGAGAGAGAGAGAGAGAGAGAGAGAGAGAGAGAGAGAGAGAGAGAGAGAGAGAGCAGGGCAATATTTTGTAAATTTATCACAACGAAAACAGCCCCTCTCTCCCTATGTTTCTCAGTTGCATTCACTGCACTTTCTGTGGAGGTATGCTAATGATGTTTGTGCACATGTGTGAATGACACGCAAGACAGTTTTCCCAAACCAATCGGGTAAGAGATGCCCTGATTGGTCAGAAATTGGCAGAGGAGCGGTCTAAAATCTTGATGGTCTTATACAGAGGCATGCGTTAAACAAAGACAGATATTCTCACAGAGAATTTCAATCGTCATCTGTCAATCGATGACAGATGGCTATGGCCTTTCTCCTAAAAAAACCTACAGCACCTTTAATTTCCCTTTGAGCAGTGAGTCCACAAAGTGAATTGATGATGATGTGAACTCTATCGCTCCTGTGACCTGTATTCCTTCTCTTCCCAACCCACCCACAGTGTGCCAAATGGGACTGCACCTGCACCTGCCAGCCACCCGAGTGTGACTCGTGCAATTGTCTCTGCTTCGAGATCAAGATCCGATAGCGTGAAAACAAGTAGGGTCACTTCTGTGAGGATGGATCATGCAAGCTACTCATCAACTGATGGTGGGGGTCTACACGCACAGTGGTCGGAGGCTTCGCCTTTGTACGGTGCTCCAAGTCACAGCGCCCTCCTCTCCGGCTTGTCCTCAGTTTGTAGTGCCGGTGGTGTGTGTGTGTGTGTTAACACTCAACAGCCCCGTGTTGTTTTCCACGCTTTCCAGACGCTGGAGACCGGCGTCCACGCCGACTCCTCACACAGATGTTGTTGTTGAAATGCTCAGAGGACACATGATGTAGTATATGTCACTCTGAATGCTTATTTGACTGCATATAGTATGTACATATATTGCCTCACAGTGAATGTTTTTTTATTCGTCTTTGATACCGCTGTGTGGGAGTTATCTGCATGTTTACTGTACACCTATGCGGCCTTCCCTCAATTACAACTTTTACAACTTAAAATATAATACAAGTACTGTATTAGATAAGATGTTTTTGATTAATCCCAGGTGGGAAATTACAATTACATATACTGTTAACACTTTGTGGTATTTTAGAAGGATTTTCATCCCTCCCCACTTTTTGTATTTGTACGTTAACTGTACTTGATTTGAGTTAACAATTGCATCTGCACTGTTTATTATCTGGTTATTGTTGTTTTAGAGTAAGTGTTGACTTTAACTTTATTATTATTTTTTTTATCTTGGAAGATCTTCATACCCATTTTGTACATAAGGCAGTTGATATAGACTTTAGTAGGTTGTGTCACTTGTTTAATCTTAAGTAGAACAATTTATTTATTGTCCTTCGTGTGTTCATTTGCAGTTCTGCAAAATGCCCTATTGCCAGCACACTGTTTCCAAAACAAACGGGTTGAGGCTCAGAGGACAGAGAGAAAGCGGGAGGCCATGATAGGCAGCTTGCTACACAGGAAAAGGCAGGCAACGTTGACAAATGCTGCCTGACAAAGAAAAGTGGGCACCCAGATAACAGAAGCCTTTATACCTATTTCCATATTCTTATGTAGCAATCTTCATGAATGCTGTCTGTGTAATGGTGAAATCGCAGATGTTGCTGCAAGAGGAAATGTATAACTGTAACACTGCTGTGTGGTGATTTGAGCGTGTTTAAAACGACATAAAGGCCTATTGTGACATATTCATCCATTCATCTTTCTGCTCATTGCCAGCCTGTCTGCAAGTATAGGTTAACTCCATAGCTGTCTCTTATTTCCTAGCATTGCTTAACCCCTTATTCCTTCTCCTGGTGTAAGACAGCCCCCCATGGTAGGAGACAGCATCAGTACGGTAGTCTCATTGGGGGCCGCAGTGGAAGTGTGTTACGTAACGCAGGCTGTCTCAAGGTCAAAAGCTACTGCAACTGATATCTGATTTAGCCGGAATGTGTCAGATAGGCCTGCTATTGTGTAGGCCTGTTTCTAACCGCAAATACATTTTGGCGCATATCATTGTGTGGTATACTTTCATCCAAACGTCCATTGACGGTGACACATTAGGCCTATCGTTTAAAATGTAGTGTTTCATTCAGTTGCATCATCTTCGTTTTGTATTCGACCGATTCATGTTTCTGGGTGTAACGTTTTTTACTTTCAAAAACAACAACGTTTGATTCCATACGTCATCTGATCGCTTGCCGGTCCATTTTTTTTTTTTTGCTGCAGCGTTCTCAGCTGGGCTGCGGTTCGGCCATTGGCGGTATCTAAACAGCACGTATTGAACACGAATCGTGCATGTGATGTGCGAGTCGACACGTACAGAACCGCACAGAATCCTCCCCACCCACTCGGTTGAATACAGGCACTGCCAGACGACACGCCTTCGAGAGAAGTCGCCCAACCGCTGTTCGGCCGAGCAAACCGCGACCCTCTCATTGGATAATGTAGGACGTCAGTCGTATCAAAGGCCGTTTTGATTGGATGTTGCCCACTGTGGTAAAGCCCCAATTTCCATCCCATCCTCTTGATATTTTACAATGTCAGACATCCTCTTCCTCCATTGCCTGACATTGCCACAGTGAGCAGCGCTTCCTGAACTGTTTCCTTCTCAGCCATCGCACACATTTTGGTAAGTGTTTTGGGTACCCATACACAATTTAAACAGCAAAATACAGTTTATTTTGGAAGTGTTATGAAGAGATATTGTAATTCTATGTGGACTTTTATCGGCAATACACTGTATATGCCACTCATTTTGACCTCAAGTTTTGGTGAGGGCCCATGTTATTTGGCACGTCCTAACTCGGCACAAGGTCGTTCTTTCGTTCTGGTGACATTGCCAAACGGCCGCCGAGAGGCATCGCTCAATAACTGTTGCTCAGTGTGGTCTGTTATGTAAATTACAAACGACATTCATGTTGAAAGAAAATTACTGCCATATTTTGTTTACAGCAGATAGAAAACTCGATTTGAATCATGTCGTATTTTTGGTGGGTGATGATGAGCAGAACCAGAATCTTATTGTAGCTTTAACGAGCGAGCGTCACATCCTCCATCAGCAGGGAAATTACCCAGCTATATCATTCAACGTTTTTACAACGCCATTGTAATCTATGGCTACACAGAATGCTACCTAGTTATGGCCAGCTACTGCAAAAAAAAAAAAACGTCTCTTATTTTAAGGCATACCACGGTTTGATTTCGCATATAACTGTATCACTCGCCATCTGTCTCACTCTCTCACTCTTTCCCATACCCTCACGCGTCCCCCCCCCCCCCCCTCCCTTTTCTGTTCTCAAGAGTCAACATGCCTCACGCCTACCCCTTTCTGTCCACCGAGCAAAAGAAGGAGCTCAGTGACATTGCCAAGAGGATCGTGGCGCCCGGGAAAGGCATTCTAGCCGCCGATGAATCTACAGGTAATGGAAGGCCCATACCTTTAGCCATTGTGCAAGGCAGGGTTACACAGTCACCAATACTGGCAGCAATCTGGTCAGCAAGGATTTCAACACAATGCAGGAAATGACATGAGCAAACAGGAATCAAATTGCTAAGTTGATTCTTGCGATTGTGCAGTCAACCTAGTTTTGGTAAGAGTTGTAAATGGCATAATCTTATAGTGGCTGAAAGTCATCATGCATTGTTCAGTGGCTTAAGAATCCCCCTTTTTGTCATCTGCCCACATGGTTTTGAAAACGCGCAGGTGTGCGCGTGCGCACACACACACACCAAGCACACATGAAACACGAGTCAGGCAGACAGCAGCGTTACCATATATAACCAACAGGAAGCAGCGTCCCCATATCAGCCAATCTGTTACCACGGTAACCTGCCATGCCTGTCATTGTGATAACGATGGAGCAGTGTTTGGCCCTTCAGCCAGACACAATGCGCTGATTAATAGAGCTGGCCCTGAGGAAGTGTCCCTGAACCATGAATGCTCAGTCCCCATGAAATCACTGATAAAGCACCCAACATTACAACACGAGACTACGCTTTAAAGACAATACCTATATGTCTTTCTGCGAGGACTCCTTGCTTTATTGCTGAACTTTATTGCTTTATTTGCTGAATTGCTCTGTGGTTACATTCCCAAATCATTCTGAGATAGACTTTAAATGATCCATCTTATAACAAATATTTGTGTAAGTATATATGCATGCCAAAAGCACCATATTGTTTTTTTGTTGCTGTTTGTGTCTCCATTGAAACGGCACGCCTTCTCTCCACAACGCCAAATGGTCGCCTTGGTTCAGTGTTGACCACGCACCCGCCCAGGGCACTGCACCTAGCAACACCGCAGCTAAGCTAACTCTGATGGCGCTCCTCTGCGTAGACCGCGTGCCGCTGTCAGTATCACATCACTCAACGCCCCCCCCCCCCCCCCCTGCGCGTCTCCAGGCAGCGTCGCTAAGCGCTTCCAGAGCATCAACGCGGAGAACACGGAGGAGAACCGCCGGCTCTACCGCCAGCTGCTGTTCACGGCCGACGACCGCGTGGCGCCGTGCATCGGAGGCGTGATCTTCTTCCATGAGACGCTGTACCAGAAGACGGACGACGGCAAGCTCTTCCCCCAGCTGATCAAGGAGCGCGGCCAGGTGGTGGGCATCAAGGTGGACAAGGGTGTGGTGCCCCTGGCCGGCACCAATGGAGAGACCACCACCCAGGGTGAGCAGGGAAGGGGGGTTTACGGTTACAAAGAGTAAATGAACTATAATCCCCACATAGTATTGGCTATAAACAAAAACCTTATTCTTGTTATTCATGTATTGAAATGCTTTTTTGGGGGGGAAGGGGCAACAACTCATTTATGATATTTATGTTGAGGATCGATTGTTGTAAGTATTCACTGTTTATACCACAGGCGTAAAGTTCCATGATCGTCATGGAGATTAAAAACAGCCAGTTTCCTCTTCTTTCATCTGTTAAATACTTTTTTTCTTTGTCCTTTTTTCTTCTTTACCTCCTTCCCTCCCTCCTTCCTTCCTTTCTCTCCTTCATTGTTTTCCTCTCACCCTTGTCTGTCTGCCTGTCTGTCTGTCTGTCTGCCTGTCTGTCTGCCCCCCGGGCCTCAGGTCTGGACGGGCTGTACGAGCGCTGTGCTCAGTACAAGAAGGACGGCGCCGACTTCGCCAAGTGGCGCTGCGTGCTGAAGATCACCGCCAACACGCCCTCCAGCCTGGCCATCATGGAGAACGCCAACGTCCTGGCCCGCTACGCCAGTATCTGCCAGATGGTGAGACACACACACACACACACACACACAAACTACACAATTATTGGTTTAAGTTTGCATCGTTTTAATACGTAGATTCAATGGCTAACAATAAACAGATGTCTTGAAATGCAAAATGATTATAGATATTGTATTGTATTGATATTAAGGACTAACTTTGATCGATAAAAGTCATCAGAGTTGAGCTAGTGCTGTGAATCAAGTCACATACGAGCGACATCAATAACACAGCAGCCTCTGAATGATCCCATGAAGAGACCTTTTGAGGTCCTGTTGAATTGCATAACACCGTCCACCGTGCTGCAACACAAACTGGTTCTCTCTGGAATAACCCGCCTCTTTGTTCCCCGATTGGCTCAAGTTCACACCGCGTGTTGATTGACACCCACCCAGCCCACCGCTAGAAGTACTATGGTCTGTTCATTCATGTAGCCACTTTGCAGACTATTCTGTCATCCTACGGGACGGACAAATAAGGCGGAGAACGAAACATGGCACGCAATCACGATTGGAGTAGCTACAAAAGAGTCAAGAGTGCTGTACAGCCTAGTTTTGGTAAACAACTGGGAGTGCAGACCTCATAGACCCTTTTCACAGAGCTCCATCGTAGGACAAACGAAGAAACACTGTTTGTCCTAGGATGGATCCAGATTGTTTGTTGCTGTACCTTTTTTGTACCATAGTATCATGTACCATGGTATCATGTACCATGCTACATAAAAGGACCCGTAATTAGTGTTATGAGAGACACCTGGTTGAACAGGCTCTAAGGTACAGCGCAACGATGCGTTGTAGCCTCCGAGCACTTGTATTGTTGTTGCACTCGTCCCTGTTGCGTCATGACACTGGTTGTTCTGCTCTGCCTCCAGCACGGCATCGTGCCCATCGTGGAGCCCGAGATCCTGCCTGACGGCGAGCATGACCTGCAGCGCTGCCAGTACGTCACCGAGAAGGTCAGTCGCGACAGGTTCCCATGGCAACCTGTGGGTGTGCGTGTGTTTTCGTGCCTGCAGATTGGTAATTTGATCTAGGTTCAACAGCTAACGGGTGTAATAGTCTTGCACGATATCTCCAATATTTAATATTTAATCAATCTTGCTATGTGAATGACCACAGCACGGCTGTAATGCGAGTGTTGAAATGTGGAGTCTTTTACTATTCTATGCTTTGTTATCTACACAATGAATGCACAATGAACAGAATAGAGACCATGGGAACAGTATGACCTGCAATGTCTCAATCAAACCCCCAAATGAAGTTCAATAGGTCAAATTCAGCTGCAGCATTTTTAAATGATAATGGTTTGATAGGATAAAAAAGGCATATATGGACGCATATAATTGCGTCCAATTATATGTTCAGCGTATTCCCCTTTTCATTACATATCTTTTATTAAGCTGAGGCCTTTTTCCTATGCAAGTTACAGTAAGTGCATTCAACCATGAAGATACTACCCAGACATTGCAAGTATCATGCAAGTACGTCAAATTCTGGGCGCCATATTTTAGGAACAGGTGGAGAATAGGGTTGACTCTATAGTGTTTTACTGTGAATAACTTGTTTAACCTGTTGGGTCCAGGTGCTGGCTGCCGTCTACAAGGCTCTGTCCGACCACCACGTCTACCTGGAGGGAACCCTGCTCAAGCCCAACATGGTGACCGCTGGACACTCCTGCCCCAAGAAGTACAGCGCCCAGGAGATCGCCATGGCAACCGTCACCGCCCTGCGCCGCACTGTGCCCCCCGCCGTGCCAGGTGAGGCTGACGGATGGATGGATAGTGGATGGATGTAGGGATGATGGATGGATGTAGGGCTGGTGGATGGATGTAGGGCTGGTGGATGGATGACAGATGGATGCGTGTAGGGATTGATTGCTGTATGTAGGGATGGATGATAATAAGGGTGCAAACGCACACTTGAATAGTGTCAGGCAAATCATAAGCGGCTACAAAAATATTAAGATAGAAAATCGTTTAGATTTTTGATCTTACACTACATATTATGGTGATATATGTTTGTAGGTTTTAGAGCATGAGATATCGTTAAATAGTCAAAAGCATTACTGTTGAGAGACTGTATACAATAGGTTTGTTTTGTTTTGTGTGTAAATAAGAGGAAACTATTCCAGACACTTTGAAAATTAAATAAAAAAATGTACAAAAGCAGTGCATGATTTGGACTGTGTATGCAACATCATATTGGGGTATTTCTTTCATCCCTAGATGATGGATGGCTGGATGAATATGGGGACAGATGGATGGATGATGGATGAATGGGTGATAGATAGATGAATGTAGGGATGGAATGATTGATGAAGGAATAAGACTTTGTAGTGAGACATTTAATAGAGCTCAAGGTTTTGCCTGCTTTACTTTGCGTTACCATCTTCCCCTAACCCTAAGAGTATTATAGATTTGTTATTTTGATATATTCAATATACCAACTGATGACATTGAAGTATGGTAATTGGAGGTATGACATAGACATTACGAAAGTAACTATGGATCCAAATCTCACAGACTACCCACTACGTCATTTTGCATTTATAAAAGCTCTAAGAATAATAATAATAATAATAATAATACTAAAAGACACAGATGACACAGTCGGGTGACAGAGTTAGTTAAGTGAAAAAGGTATGTTTATGTCTTATGTGCCATTTTAACTTGTGCCCCTCTCCAGGCGTGACCTTCCTGTCTGGTGGTCAGAGTGAGGAGGAGGCCTCCATCAACCTGAACGCCATCAACCAGTGTCCCCTGGGCCGGCCCTGGGCCCTGACCTTCTCCTACGGCCGCGCCCTGCAGGCCTCTGCCCTGAAAGCCTGGGGAGGCAAGAAGGAGAACAGCAAGGCCTGCCAGGAGGAGTACATCAAGAGGGCCTTGGTAAGTGTGGAGGTGTGGGGGTTGTCTCACAAACTCACCGCCCAGAGTTTGCATGCGCATGCAATTTTAAGGATTGAGACATTCATTTGTTTTTGGTTTTAATGTTAATTTTTTCTAACTGTCTCCTTCGTCCGCCCCCCCCTACAGAACAACAACCTGGCCTCCCAGGGCAAGTACGTGTCCAGTGGCGACAAGGGGGCCGCGGGTGGAGAGTCCCTCTACGTGGCCAACCACTCCTACTAGATGTGTCCTGGCCCACCCCCTGCCCCGCTCACATAATAACATGAATTAAATGTGGTCCAACCAGCCCAGATGTTTTCCAACCTGTCCCCTGCATTGCATGGGCAGGTACCAGGTACCACCCTGTAACCCCTCCCCCGTCCCGCCCTCACCCAAACACTGCCCGGGTTTGTAACGATGGACTTTGTTAACGTCACGGTTGTTATTATTTTTGTTGTGCTGTCACATGACGTGCTGTGTCACTTTAGTCTCTCCACCATGTAATGTGCACTGGAAACCTCCATATGAGAGTATTATAAAAAGAGGAAAAAATGCCCCCCCCCCCCATGCTGTATTAACGTTGTCCAGTGAGGTGTAATCAACCCTAACCCCAAGGTCTCGTGAATCTATAAGAGCTATTTTAATAAATCCTGAGTACTCGTGCCTTCATCTCTCCAAACTCCAAACACCTGCCGGAGGAAGACCTGGGGTGTATCAATCTGATTGTGTTGAAGCTTATAACTAAAGTATATGCACTGGAGGAAAACAAATAAAATATAACTGATACTATTCAATTGTATAGAATCATTTTTTCTCTCTCTGGTATTTAAATGTTGGTTCTATTTTCTTACCAATTGGTAGGTAGACCCCATTTGTAATTATTTACGAAAAAATCTTGGTATTTGTAAGAACACGAGTAAGCTTGGTGATCCGAGTTTACCTGCCTTTTATTATTATTATTATTATATATTTAATTAGTATTATTATATTTTTCATGAAAAATTTTCTCATGAAAAACAATACAAATCCGTGGTCAAAATCACATGTCATTCTAACATTTGGTAAGAAGTAGACATAGTCTCCAAGGCGTCACCTTGTAGGAAGCAAATGTTTCCACCAAGCTTGAAAATTAGGAATGTATGGCAGAACCAGAGTCGAAATTAAATTAAAAGGAAGGTAAATTAATGTGTTAATCAATGTCGAGTATTAATCATGGCGGAACGTTCATGTGGAATGTGTTTCCAAAGGACCATATTTTGATGAAACACTGACACTACTGACACTGCGAAGAGGATGTGAAAGAGAACATGTTATTGAATGAGTAGTGTCAGCTTATATATCTTTGTTCTGTGTTCTCTAGCATAGCCCTACTATTCGCTATGGACATATGTGGCTATATCCAGCGAATATTAAATTATTAGAGTCAACGACTTTAGTTGCAGAGCTGGCGCCAGTAAACCGGTTCCCAGCTTTTACTTATTTCTTCTGAAGTGCGTTTTCTAGTTTCTCATTATAGTTCCTTAGATCATGGACCAAGCAGACAGCCTCGATTCAGATCGCGTGATCCAACATAATGACTTTGAGGGTGAGTCAGCCATCTGTTAGCATTGTCATAGTCATTTAATAAACATCGTTTCCACGGTATGTAAACTCATCGGTATATTGCTATAAAGCCATGTATCGTGTATTGCCTACAGGCCGTTCATCAAAGATCCGCAATTGGACGGGATTCTGGTAAGACTAGTGGTGTTTATTACTTGCTTGTTCGCTCCCCTTATAATACCCCAATAACTAATGTTAGAAGGCGATTTTATCTATTGTTAACCGAGCGTATGGGTTCGGTTTATAAATGAAGACATTCTACCTCTCCCGTCAGGCTGCTTGGATTGTGCAACAATTTTGCCTATGTGGTGATGCTCAGTGCAGCTCATGACATTCTGACCAAACAGCAGTCGGACAACACCACTACTCCTGTAAGAATACAACCAATATAATGGCCTATCGCACACACGTTCAATCATGAGGTTTTGCAGTAGCCTTATTCAAACTGTTTTTGTCTCTGTGGCAGACTCCACACTCACTGGCCGTGGACTTTGAAGTGAGAAATAGTAGCAACAGTACGCGCTATGACTGCAACCCCGTCTCCACTGCGGTAAATACACATCGTCACAACACATCAGTGGTGGGCACGTCATGCATGAGAATAACAGCACGATATATATTTCTTCTAACGCAACAAGTTTTTGCAAAAGTGCATAATGTCAGCATTATAAAAAATCAGTTGAAAATAAAAAATAAAAATAACCAACTAACACACTCCAACCTACCAACGGTTTTAAGACATTAAAAAGCAGCTGGTTTCACAGCAAACTGAAAACAGAAAGCTGATGGATGAAAAGCAAATGATAATCAGTGTGGTGGTTTAAAACCCTATATCTTTGACTGCTTATTACGGTCTTCTGTCGTGGCAATTTATTTATGAAATAGGACAGATAAGACTCGTAAATGCAAAAAAAAAAAGGTACAGAAAAAACCCTTTGTAATGTATTCCTACACCAGTCTCCTCCCTAGCTGAGTGAGCCCAGAACACAGCTTCACTGATTCTTTTAAAACAGTTTCACCCCTCCCCAGAAGGACATTTGGCTTTACATCAAAGGAGACACAGATTCACCCCCTCTCCAAACTTTTCCATGTATTAGCCTCTCAGCTTTGCATAGAAAGCTGCCTCACTGTACTGTACTGTGAGGCATGTACAATAAATTATTATCATACCCTCTTTTAATTCATCATTAGCAGATCCTCACCAGCAGTCATTGTATTCAGTTAGATTATGTTTTTTAATCTGTTCTTGGCTCTATTTAGAGTTTGATCTGCCTTGTTTTCTTCGAGCCATGGTTGTGTGCCGTAATTCGTACTCCAGTTACTTCCTCTACGGATAGAGGTATGGATTTGATCTAGACTCCCTGTTCCCCGCCTCCAGGTTGTTTTATTGGCCGACATTCTGCCCTCCCTCGTCATCAAGCTCTCTGCTACATTCTACATCCACCAGGTGCCCTATGGGTAAGTGAGTGACAATCCCACGGACTGTAAGGTTGTATTGACACCAATACAACTGCTGGTCTTTAAAACTTTGCCCATTTCCCAACTTTGTAAAATAGGAACAAATGGGACACATGCAACATTACTGAATTGTATGCCATTTTACATTATTTTATTACAAAAGTTAACTCGCCTAAAAGTGAACCGGGTATCAGTAGCTGAAGTCTACGCACAGCTCTGATACTTCTGTTATTTTTCTCACCATCTTGAAGTTTAAGATGGGTGAAGGATGAGTATCAGAGTGCAGTGTGTCAGGGGCCACGTCACCACATAACACAGGCTTCAACACTCTGGTGCATGCTACAGTACTACGCTATAGTAAGCTACAGTACTTAACACATTGTAGTCATTATCATACCTTATGATTTACATATTTCATACTCATCACTTGAAGCACGAGATGCACCACAGTGGCCTATTCCTCATTTTGGATCTCAATGATTGGTTTACATTAGTTTATCTTCATTGTAGATTTCTGCCTTTGACTTCACAGTCAAACATTAAACACAAATAAACATCCAGGACACAAGGTTCAGTACACAGCAAAAACCAAATTCAGCTTTTGATCATGTATATGGACACACTTGTTATGTGGCAACAAGTACAACTTGTATGTAGGTACAGGGTGTGCTGGTTTAACTAGCTGAAGTCATTGTCAAGTCTTTGTGTTGTGTTTTGGTCCACTAGGTTCAGAGTGCTGTTCTGTGTCAGTGCCACAGTGGTCAGCTTCCTGCTCGTGGCGTTCTCCACGACCATGTCCATGAGCATTCTGGGTAATTGAGCCAACACTGTCATGGCTGGTAAAACGCCATGCATGCTTTGGGTTATTTTAATATGATGTGTGTGGCTGATGTTTAGCTGATTAAATTAGTCAGATGTTTTGACACAAGATGTTACACCACTGTGAGTAGTTGAAGTTGGATGGGCATGCACCTAGAAGACATATGCATATCTGTATTTTCATTTCCAAGTCATTGCTGCCCTAATTGCCTATAGACATTCAACAGCTTAACCAGGTTCACATCCAAAACACATCGAACAACATCACTGAACGGTTCTGATGCCACACACAACCCCTAAAGCTGGTTTTATGCATCACAAAAGAGATTTTGATCTCACTGGGATCAAATAAGAGGTTAAATACAAAACATGGTCAACTTTAGCATCTTTTTCACAGCTGTCAAAAGGGGAAGTGTTGAGGCGGTCACACAGCTGATGTGTTTGTACTGTTCTCATGCTGCTAGACACCGCTGAGCGCTCTCAGCACACCACAATAACCCATGAGGCGTCATTAGTTTGCATAGAGAAAACACTCATGCATGACAACCACCTGAAAGCAACAGACAGACTGTCCTGTCTCACATGTTAGCCCTGTGTCTCCAGGTGTTGTGTTTGCCAGCATGGGATCAGGACTGGGAGAGCTGTCCTTCCTGTCCCTCACTGCCTTCTTCAGCAGGTGAAAACATTACACCCACCCCCCCCCCACACACACACACACACACACACACACACACACACACTACTATTGTTCAGTTCCTACTTTTCCGTGGTATCAGGTAGGTCTGTGTTCAACCTGTGGTAGAGTTCCACCCCTGGTGGTGCGCAAGGGTACTGCAGGCGACACAAGGGATTTTGTTGTTGAAATACCCAAATGGCCGCTTGGTGTAATTGAAAAGATAGTGTCACTTTGCATTCCCTCACATGTTCTCCATGGATGTTTTGTGTTCATTTGTGTTTCCTCATATGAATACACTGGAAGCATGAGCATTGCGGGCCTTCTCGCAGTTGTTGTTGTGTATGTGTTGTGACAACAATAACTGCGAAAAAAAAAAAAAAGGGTGCTGGCACTCTCTGCTCATCCGCTGCACTTGTATTTTTTTCCACTGTTTGCATATAAGCTCTAGATGTCAATTTAGTGGTCCACCCAAAGTGAAAGGTTTGGGCCCACTGCGCTAGTGGGCACAGGGCACAGGGCCCACTAGCACAAGTATAGTACAATGTAGTATATATTAAAACATACTTTAGTATATTTCATTCACTCTCTTCAATCTTTCATTCTCTTTTCCACTGATTGTACTGTTTGAACATGAGATCCCACATGTCTGACTCAATAAAGTTGGTTGTTTCAGGAAGTGCAATCGGTCGGGTGACCTCTTTTCTCCCCAGCCAATGTCACCGATCTGTTTCTCTTGGCTCTCCCATCACCAGGGATGTCCTGGAGGGCTGGGGTTCGGGCACCGGGGGGGCGGGGGTGGCCGGGGCCCTGCTGTACTCGGCGCTGACCCAGGCGGGCCTGTCGCCGCAGGTGACGCTGCTCACCATGCTGGTGGTGCCCGCCGCCATGCTGCTCAGGTGAGAGGCCCCCCGGCGCCGCGGTGCGTCACCTGTCTGGTCTGTCACCTGTCTGGTCTGTCACCTGTCTGGTGTGTCACCTGTCTGGTGTGTCACCTGTCTGGTGTGTTACCTGTCTGGTGTGTCACCTGTCTGGTGTGTTACCTGTCTGGTGTGTTACCTGTCTGGTGTGTCACCTGTCTGGTGTGTCACCTGTCTGGTGTGTTACCTGTCTGGTCTGACACCTGTCTGGTGTGTTACCTGTCTGGTCTGTCACCTGTCTGGTGTGTTACCTGTCTGGTGTGTCACCTGTCCGGTCTGTCACCTGTCTGGTCTGTCACCTGTCTGGTCTGTCACCTGTCTGGTGTGTTACCTACCTGTCTGGTCTGTCACCTGTCTGGTGTGTTACCTACCTGTCTGGTCTGTCACCTGTCTGGTCTGTCACCTGTCTGTTCTGTCACCTGTCCGGTCTGTCACATGTCTGTGTCGCTCTCGTCTGAGCTCCGTGGTGAATGCGTGAACAGCAGCTCTCTATGGGTCGTTCACGCTACACTCCTGCGCCCCGCAGCTACTTTTTCCTGCTGGCCTTCCCGCCGATGTTCCCCCAGTGGCGGAGATCGCGGGAGGCGGGGCCCGCGGGGCGGGGCGGAGTCTCCGAAGAGCGACGCCGGCTGATGGACGAAATTGAGGAGGAGGAGGAGGAGGAGGAGTACGAGCAACAGGAGAAAGGTCCCCGAGGTTGGTGATGGTGATACCAGAGGGAAAAAAATCAACCGACTTAAGAAATTTTATCGGCTGTCAAATTGATTCCAGTTCTTTTGTTGAAGTGGCGTGCGGGTACAAACACTGCTGTACAAACAGCAGTAGCGGGGGCAAAGTGTGGGTCAGTGATAGTCGGGGTGGGTTTGTTTACAGTGTACCTGCAGCTGTGCCTCATGCCTGAGCTATTGTTTACACAATGGTTTCTCAAGCTTCAGCGCTTGCGTAAAGTTTCCCTCATTTCCATTGTCTCCATCCACACCCACAACCCACCATCCTCACCGGTCAGTCAGAGTGAATTGACGCATGCTGATAAGCTGATGAAGATGAAGTAGACGATGATGATGCTGGCATGAAAGCTGACAAAGCCTGTTAGCTTATTTCTTATTTGACCGCACATCTTTGCGTAGTGTGCCGTATCTTTTTTTTCAGTTGTTTTACTTCACCAGGAAAGACATTCTAGTTCCACTAGAGTGTCCTGGCTGAGCTTGCAGCACACTGATCCCAGACAAAAACGTTACACATCAGAACCATGACACATAAAATACACCATCGCAGTCCTTAGAAAACATGAACAACAGTAACAACACATGGGTCAGACTCACACAGGCTGGCCACAACATTGGCGGACTAACGGGCCTGCCTGTAACTCATTCAGCATGGATTTTAAAAGCACCCAATAAGACCAGCTCCCCGGGGGTGGAGGTTAGGTTCCCAGCCGAGGTGGCATGGGCGTCAGGAGCAGAAAGCAACAAGAGTTAATATCACGTGAGATTTGTACTGTGGCTGCAGTTTGCTACTGAATATTGGCCTCTGTGGTTCTGGTTCTCTCCTCCCCGAACACATCAGAGGATGGAGCCAGCGGACCCCTCAATTGCACTGACAGGCTGCGCATCATCAAAGTGAGTGCACACACACACACGCACACACACACACACACACACACACACACACACACACACACACACACACACACACACACACACACGCACACACACACACAAGCACACACACACTGACTTTTCATTGAATGCAAAATAGTTGATAGTATTGACGTTTGTGAGACTACACCTCTCCTTGTTCTCCTGACATCCCAGGAGATCCTGAAGTTTGTGTTTCCCTTGGGCACGGTTTACTACGCAGAGTACTTCATCAACCAGGGTCTGGTGAGTCAACCCAGCTGGTTCAATTTATGTCTGCTACATTCCTCCACAGAGGAACTTCATTGTCACCGGTGTAGATCACATCGATTACACAAAGAACACAGCAGCACGTAAACACACATGTGAAACAACATGAGAAACGTCACAATGTCATTTGGTTTAATTTTCGTCATTTGCTCTGTTTGGTAAAGTAATAGGTAGGGCGATGTAGGACAGTTTTTTTCAGATGCTGTTTATTGATAAATTGCTGATAAACTGCATCGGGCTCACAGCCCTTGTTGTCTAGACATGCCCTGCAATTAGGTAGACTACGATCCCTTCATCCGAACCCAGAAGGGTGTCAGCTGCTCTGCGTGCTCCTTGTTGGTTCATTTCTCTGTGGCCTGTGTGACTGAGATTTGTCTTCTTTTTGTTTTCGTCCCCAGCTGGAGCTCCTCTACTTCCCAAAATCCAGTTTGTCTCACGCTGAACAGTATCGCTGGTCAGTAACTGTCTTTGTACTTTGTACATATTCTCTTGTATTTCTAAGTCTTACATTGCATGCGTGCGTGTGTGTCTGTCCTCCAACACCAGGACACAGGTTGTTGAAACCGGCTAGTCTGGAGAAGTACCTTTGTTGCCCCAAGTGTAACGTGAGATGGTTTAACATCAGCGCCCATGACCGGCTTGTCAACGTCCCAAACATACCTGACCTTGTCCTGATAGACCCAGGTCAAAGGGAGGTCATTTGTGAATTCAAATAAAACATTTAAAGTGTGCATGCGTGTGTGTGTGTGTGTGTGTGTGTGTGTGTGTGTGTGTGTGTGTGTGTGTGTGTGTGTGTGTGTGTGTGTGTGTGTGTGTGTGTGTGTGTGTGTGTGTGTGGTTGTGCGTGTGTGTGGTTGTGCGTGTGTGTGGTTGTGTGTGTGTGTGTGTGTGTGTGTGTGTGTGTGTGTGGTTGTGTGTGTGTGTGTGTGTGTGTGTGTGTGGTTGTGTGTGTGTGTGTGTGTGTGTGCGTGGTTGTGTGTGCTTGGCCACACAGGTACCAGACCCTGTACCAGGTGGGAGTGCTGGTGTCCCGCTCCTCTCTGCGGTGTGTGAAGATCAGGAGGCTCTGGACTGTGGCGCTGCTTCAGGTGTGTGTCAATATACAGGAGAATTGTTGTCCTGGACACAGCCTTTCTGTTGGGTGGAACAGAAACACAGACTCAAACAGATGCTTCCTGCCTGGGTCAGAGGGCACAGTGGTTGCATCCATCATGCTCATCATCCCAAAGCACTTGTTAGCAAGTGGACTCAATTTCTATTCCTATTTCGAACAACAAATTCCACAAAATTATTTTATGTCTGTCCACACTCTGCTGTGTGCTTTGGGTTTCAGGAGTTGCACAATTGCCCTTACATTTAAGGCTGTTGAATGCCTTGCTCATTCCTGGTAGTAGGGGATTTAAGGATGACAGTGTCAGTCAGACTGGCCACTTGTGGCTAATGACTTGAATTTCATTTGGCACTATTAGCACTGTTGGCATGATAGTGGGGTGTTTCTGTGCCTTGCGCATGTAAGCTTGTCTTTTGATTTCTGCGGCTTTTCTGCAGTCCTATCTGGTTTTCTACTCCTAATTGTGGCCCTGATATTGATTTGATGTTGATTATCATTTCATTAATATTTGTCTGATCAGCGAGCGTATGCATTATTACCAATAATGAAGCAAGCTTAATGTGACAATTAGTGTTTATGGCTCAGCCGTGTATTCAATTTCATCTACTGAAATGGAGCTCTTTCCTTCCCTCTCTCTGCCCCCTCAGTGTGTGAACGCAGTGTTGCTGCTGTCAGCTGTGTATTACCAGTTCCTGCCCGCTCCATGGCTGGTGTTTATTATTGTCCTCTATGAGGGCTTGCTGGGGGGCGCCGCCTACGTCAACACATTCTACTTCATCAGCAAGGAGGTCAGTTTGTGGTTCCATGAGTCAGGTTGTGGTTCATTGAGTCAGTTTGTGGTTCATTGAGTCAGGTTGTGGTTCATTGAGTCAGTTTGTGGTTCATTGAGTCAGGTTGTGGTTCCATGCCTCAAGCGAGACAGGTTCATTTGTATAGAAGCACCCGTCAAACACAAGGTCATTCACAGTGCTCTACAAAGGTAGAGATCACACATAGAAAGACATTAAAATGACAACAATTAAAAACAATGAAAGACTATATTGGGTGTTACATGCCCTCACCCTCAACATTACACGAAAGCCAAAACAAGTTAGAACTGATAGCTGTGTTTTATGAGATACAAATTGCCATCATTATGCATTTTCCGCAAAAAAAGCCAAAAAAAGGTTGTGTGTGGTACCGCCTCCAGGCCCGAGACGGGGAGAGGGAGTTCGCCATGGCTGCTGCCAGCGTGGGAGACACCCTGGGCATCGCCCTGGCCGCCATCACCGCCTTCCCCGTCCACAGCTACTTCTGCTCCCTGTGACGGGGCCCAGAGGGGGCACACCCAGAGGGGGCACACCCAGAGGGGGCACACCCAGAGGGGGCCAACATGGTGGATCCCTGCAGCCAACCCCTCTCTCACTGCCGGGGTCTGTCTTATAGCACAGTCCTGTTTACTCCAGTTAAGTTGCCTCGGTTACTTGGCTGTTTTTACTAGAATTGAATCCAGCCCCGCACAGCCAGACCTTATTGCATTCAAATGAGACACATTCCAAAGCAGCATAGATTATCTTAATGAACACATTTCCACTACGGCTTTGTCATTATTTACATCACTGGCCGGAGGTCGCTGATTGGCTGACTTTTGAATTGTTTTCAGAGTTCCTGACACACATCTGGAAGCAAAGCCTGAGGTGAGCATGTGAGATTAAGGCTCGCTGTCACTAACCGTTCCACACTTCCTGCCAGTTTATCCAAGCCATTGAATTGGCTGCTAATGCTAATACTTATGTTATTTTGATATATAAATTGATATATACTCCAGGGTATATCCACTTGTTATGGAGTTGTTTTAGAGCTACAGGAGTATCGGCAACAATTATGCTGCTGTTTAAGATTCAAAGCAGAATAGTCATCAATGAAGCCAGCACATGTTTGTGTGTTTATTTCTTAAAGCAGCTATTAAATCACATTGGCGTAGGCTTGTGTGTTCTGCACGTGTGCAGAACACACACTTAGCATTAGTAATGGATGGGGGCGGGGCTTCCCAGGCTCATTTAAAACATGTTTTATGAGGAAAAGAGAAAACGTTCCTTTTTCATGTTGTTTTCAAGAGGGTTTATTGAGGAGCATATCTAAAGCAGGTCGTAATAAACTGCCCCTGCGAGGCTCCTCGGCCGAGACACATTTTATGCCCGACAGATTTCTTTGGTGTGGATGTTGAATCACTCCAGGACTTCATGTCACAATGTCTGATCGTCATGAATATTGTGGTTAAACGGTTGAAATGTGAGATTAACACATTTTGTCTTTTACCAAAAAAATAATGTCTTGTTCACGAGACACTTTTTGTTTTGTTTGATGATATTGTTTTAACCTCAATGACTGTCGCTGTGTGAATTACTGGTACTCGCTTTGTAATCGCTCTACAATGGATTTCTGAGACAAAGTTGTGTCTTGTTATGTCACCTTAATCAGCAAACTGAATTTGCAACAATGTGCACCTTGCTACTGAAACAGTGTCTTAATGCTATTTATTGGGGCCAAAGCTTGGGTGTATTAACTGCTGTGCTTTTCTGACTAAATGTTAAATCACATTTACAATTTCCTATACTTATCCAATAATAATTGTTATTCAAGGAGAGACTAACTATGATTAGGTTTCAGAACTCCCATAATGTCCTCTGGCAGCATCTGACGATTATCCCAGCAATTTGAAACGTAATTGGTTGCCAGTTTTACCTCATCCTCTTCAAGTCGTCTCCAAATGTTATGTTATGATATTATGCCACATGATGTCGCTATAAGTAAGGTTTTACTTTGTACACGATACCTCAAAAGTATAATACATCATGCAAATAACAAAACTTTTTCAATCGCTGACTTAAGTTTTGAATGACATATTATACCTCAAAAAGTGTATAATACATCATGTAGGCTACATAAGAATACAAAAGATAATAAAAGCTTTCAAATAATACAAGTTTGAATTTCTTATTTCTATGCAATTCAACAGCAAACAAATGGATGTTAGCCTCACACTCAATAAATCAATTTTAAAAAGCTTAAAATACTTTTTTGTTTCTGTAATTTTCCATTTTTAATTATTTGCATATGAATTTGTTTATATTGTAGATATATTTAATCACACATCAGATTTGTACAACCTACAAATCTACCAACATACTGTCAAAACGAATAGCATGTATGTATTTAATTAGGTAATAAAGGCAAGTTGTACTTTGACCCAGAGAGAACGCACTGAAAGTGCGCGCACTTGATAACAAGAACTCGCATTGCGCGTCGCCGACACCGGAAGTAGTAGTCAAGTCGGTCGCGTTCAGCTGGAGTGAACCGGTGAGGAAGAGGAAAGAAAAGGCCGACTTATGAAGAAAGACTAGCTGCTAGATAACTAATCCATGGAATAAACTGAGAGGTGCTTGTTTTAATAAGTAGCACCACCGCCAGATCAATGGTATATATACGTGTATTTCAGTCACGCGTGTTTAGATTCCGTTAACGTTATTTAGATATCAATTGCTAACTCCGGTTAGCCGTCTAGCTTGCTTCCTAAAACAGGCGGTGCTAAAGTTGTGTAGCATATGGGAGCTAGTTAATTGGACTTGGGTAAACTTCAAAGGTACATAGGGTTGTTTTTAAAACGAAAGTAGTGCCGTGTATAGTGATGATGTAACCTTGTTTGATTAGATACCAGTTCAAACAATGTGTTGGCATAATTTTAGCGGCTATCTATGACGTAAGCTAACTTAGTTTTAGCATGGCATTTAGCTACACGAAGAGGCCTAACGTTTCCTTGATACAAGTTGTTAAACAATTAAGTTAAAACTGCTATTTGTGGTGATGTGTACTTCGAAATATCCAGCCTTCAAGTCAATTATACGAATTGCAGCTTTTGGTTGACGGTCATTTTCTCTTTCTTCCTTCACAGCCGTCGTTGGAAAGTTAGCTTCCCAGCACGTCAAGTCTCATCAAGAAGGAGGGTGACAGCGTCCTATTTGGGGCACACATATCGCCCGTTGTGCTGCACTTTCTAACTTGAGTGCAGTAAAGTTGTGTGCGCGCAAGAGCACGCAACTGTGTGTGCAGATCTCCCTATGTGTGTGACAATGGGAGACATCAGTGACCTGGACCGACAGATAGATCAGCTCAGACGCTGTGAGCTGATCAAGGAAAATGAAGTCAAAGCACTGTGTGCTAAAGCAAGGTAATCACTCAGTTACCTCTGGAACAAGTCACTGTTCTGGGGCGGTTGACATGCGGTTTAACCAGTCAGTGGTGAATGCTGTAAAAAAAAAAAGAAGCGTTTATATCAATTTTTGATTTCAACAGGTTGCAAATTATCATATTTAATTGTATGAATCATTTGTCATTGTGACACGCTGTTTAATATTAATCTTTTATCTTTTCGTTATCAGGGAGATCTTGGTGGAAGAAAGTAATGTCCAGAGAGTAGACTCGCCAGTTACAGTGAGTATACAGTGCGGCAACGGCTTTAAAATAAGCCCAATCATGTTCAGTGTTTTTGATGTTTGTTCATTCTCTTGTTTTACAGGTATGCGGTGATATTCATGGGCAGTTTTATGACCTGAAAGAGTTATTTAGAGTAAGTATGCTCCCTTCAACCCTCTGTATTTAACATTTTCACATGAAAATAACAACACGACAAGGCTATGTTATGTTTTGTTGAGTTGTTTGTGTGCATTATCCCAAATGTCACCAACAATGTACAAACTTGGAAAGCGATTTATAGTTTAATAACAGTAATGGTACGGTTCATATCCCCATTACCCATAACGTCCTGGGAAACGCGAGAAAAATGTAATCCAGTTAAGACCTAAGTTGATCTAGCCCACTACTATGTGCTGCTATACTAGCGGCCCATTACAGCCACCAAGCTAGTTGGTATACAGCACTGGGCATCTCCACCATTTTAATTCACCACATGCTGTAAGCTAAGTCACCGGCAACTCTTGATGTTCCCACGCTACTTCCGTACTTCATTAAACTATGTCTTTAGTTGTGGTTTTCATTGAGACGCCCAGCGGCAAAAATGTTGTTTTATACCATTACCTTAAATTTAAAGGGGCATTTAGCAGACGCTTTTGTCCAAAGTGACTTACAATCACCAAAGCAACTTGCAATCATGTAAAATAGTTAATGTAACGTATTTCAGTCTGTGTTTGGAGAAACAAACTTGATTTGTGCATTAAACACCCAACGTTTTTGTGGCTGTTCAAATTAGCTTTCATGTGATAGTGAACCATAGGTTGGATCGTTATGCAATACTTGAGTACACATGCTGACTCATCAGCCAGGATGAGCTCATTACCACCGTGCTCACTGTTTATCGTTCCTCCATTTCACAGGTGGGGGGAGATGTTCCAGAGACAAATTATCTCTTCATGGGCGACTTTGTGGACAGAGGTTTCTACAGCGTGGAGACCTTCCTCCTGTTGCTAGCACTGAAGGTACGTGGGCTTTGTTTGTGTACGCTGATCTTTGGACTGGGGCTGGACAACATGGAAATGTATGTACAAATGCATATGAGGAATTTCACACTATAAATGTGCTTATGAAGTGCCATGATCATTCCATAGATGTATACGGAAATGGCTATTGGCTATGGTATCAGGCTAAAACTAGTTTTCCTTTTAATACCTTGTATTGGTGATTTTGAAGTATTTCTTCCCACCGTAATAAAAATTAAGACCTAAACAAACAAGGTTTCACAATAAGTAGATTTCCTCAACTTAAACCATAACATACTAGTATCGTCCAGCCTTGATTTGAATGCTTTGTGTGTCAAAGTCTTTTTTGGGGGGGGTCAAATCCGTCCCCGTCTGATCCCTTTGTAAATCCCCAGGTCCGGTACCCGGACAGGATCACGCTGATCCGAGGGAACCACGAGTCGCGGCAGATCACCCAGGTGTACGGCTTCTACGACGAGTGCCTGCGCAAGTACGGCTCGGTCACGGTGTGGAGATACTGCACCGAGATATTCGACTACCTCTCCCTCTCCGCCATCATTGATGGCAAGGTGAGCTGCCAACCCCCCTCCCCCCGCAGTGTGGACTGCAGTCACAATTTACGTTTAGTTTTTTTTATCCAAAGCGACTTTCAAAAAAGTGCATTTGTCAGAAGAAGGTGAGACATTTCATTGCTGTTAATACAGTAAGAAAGTCCCCACAACAAGTTTCAAGCATTTCAATTGCCAAGTTAACCATTGCTAGTATACAATGCCTGGTAATGGTATGCAAAGCTTGGTGTGTATGGTTATTCCATGCACCAGCTTTCAGAAGAGATTTTAACTAGTGTATTCCTACAGTGGTCGCAACCAAATATGCCCGTGGTCGCCCTGATTTTAAATCGGAGGCGTTTTGTCAGCTGCACACATGTGTGGCCATGCGTGTGCGTCTGTTAGCCCTCCCGGACACCGCTGTTGTCATCACCGCTGCCCCGCTGGAGCTCCGGACACCACAATACCAACAGGCCTTTCTTCTTTTCATGTGTTTGTTTTGACAACGGTCGAGCTCTATTGCAGTTACTTCCTGTTAAATAAAGTCGTGTGCCGTTGTACCGTGTATATAAGGCACAACTGTGGAACGCTATTTTCCGATGCCTCAAAAACATACAGAAGTTATTCCATTAAAAGTGGGACGATGAGTTGACCTTATTTGAAACATTCACTCATACTTAAAAAAAAAAAAATATATATATATATATATATATATACATATATATTTACATTATACTACTGCTGGCTGTTTGCGTTCACCATTGACGTGCTTTCAGATCCCCACCTCCAGCAACATTATTGGTCGAAGTGATTGAAGGGAAAGGAAGTGAAACGGCCCAGATTAGAGCTCCTCTGCTTTCAGGCCTTGGCGATGTTAATCTGAAGTCTGATCTGTGGAGCTACTGAAAAAAAAAAAACGCTTCTGATTCTGCTTGTCCAGATCTTCTGTGTGCACGGCGGCCTGTCTCCGTCCATCCAGACCCTGGACCAGATCCGCACCATCGACAGGAAGCAGGAGGTGCCCCACGACGGGCCCATGTGTGACCTGCTCTGGTCTGACCCTGAAGGTAAGGAGCTTGTTCTCCCCAGGCCCGTCCTCCTCCTCGTTGTGTGCGGACGGGCTTGTGTGTTCGGTCCCGCACTCCTCTTGTGGTTGAACTGGTTTCCCGTCACGGCGCACCGGTACAGGGTGTCCTACAGGGGGAATCGGCCAAGTAACGGCCCCAACGTGGGCCTTCTGTCGGCCCTCCATTTGCGATGGTTCTGAGCGTGTCTCCTGATCTCCCCAGACACCACGGGCTGGGGCGTGAGCCCCCGGGGGGCCGGCTACCTGTTTGGCAGCGACGTGGTCGCCCAGTTCAACGCCGCCAACGACATCCACATGATCTGCCGGGCCCACCAGCTGGTGATGGAGGGCTACAAGTGGCACTTCAACGAGACGGTGCTCACCGTGTGGTCGGCCCCCAACTACTGCTACAGGTGGGTGTGGGGAAAGCTCCGGCGGTGCTCCGCACACGGCTGTTTGGTTGCACCCACTTAGAGGTGTAGATATTTGTGGCAATGGTCTTTACTGCGCTGACACCAGAATGCTTTTTTCTTTCTCTTCTCAATGAGTAATGGCACCGGTGCCGACAGTGTCTGTTTAGCAATCTTCAAACGGGCCCTTCACTTGATAAACTTGCATTGTCCAAAAGCAAAATCGGTTGCCTAAATGGCCGTTCAGCTTTTTAATGGACAGACTTCCCTGGTTAATAATGACAGGACCTATTGCATCTCTCAAGGCTCTCTGCAGAAAAACCTCCAGACAATCCCTCCTCCTGTACTTGTCTCATTATTTTCAAACCACACATAAACACCTGTCGTGTTGTCGTCCTTCAACCAGGTGCGGTAACGTGGCGGCCATTTTGGAGCTGGATGAGCACCTGCAGCGAGAGTTCATCATCTTCGAGGCGGCGCCCCAGGAGACCCGGGGCATCCCCTCCAAGAAGCCGGTGGCCGACTATTTCCTGTGAGCCCCGCGCCGCTCGGGACACGAGTCGGGCGGCGATAAACTCCCCCCACACACACACACACACACCCCCGCCCCCCCGTTCTCCATTCGGACAGACACTCGTCGACCTATCTGGTACCGTTCTCACACACCGGCCTGCTCCGCGACACCGACCGGGACCCCGGCCCCCCCCCGCGTCCCACCGACGGGGCCGGGCGGGGGTGGGGTGGGGGGGGGGGGGGGGGCAGACCTCACGTGCAGGACTGCGGAGCGGGAGACGACCTCACCCACACTGCCAGTAGCTCGATGGGGGTTCCCTGGAAACAAGGCCCCGGTGCCGACATCCAGACCTGGGCCCATGAATTTTGTAATTTTGTCTTTAGCTCTTTAAAATGGCTGTCATTCAGTTTTTTCGTTTTTAAAATGTTCCAAATTCTGTCCACTGTTGTCTCTTGTCTTTTGATCTCTGTAGATATTTGTCCCTACCTCTCGCCTTTCCTTCCACAGACCTGTTTGTAGTATTTTTACATGAACAATGGCAGATAGTTTGACGGGTACACGGAAGGAGTTTAAATTTGTTTTTGTTTTATATGATATGCAGAATTTTTCATTTAAGAAATTTCTTGAATACATTCTTAACACTTGTTTTCCTTTTTAACTTTTGTTTTGTATTTTGTTGCTGCCAGAATTATTTTCAAAATTACATTTTCTGTTCCTTGCCACTAAACTATTTGTATCACATTCTTTAATGGGATTCATTGCAGTTTCTTTAACTGGTCACAAGGAGTCACTATATCCACAATTTTTTTTTTTCCCACTCAAGTTCTCCAATCTACAAATCTCTGTAGTTCTGTCAATTTTGATATTGTGAGAATAAAGTTTTTTGTATCGACACTTATTTGTGCTTTTATGCTACGCTTCTGCAAGGCATTTTAGCGTGTCCGAAATGGTCCACTTGTGACATTTTACGTGCACTATTTATGTTGTCACCATTTTGTAGTCGAAATGAGCGTACAACTGGTTCACGATAAAGTGCACCGCTTAATACCCATAACGCAGCGTATCATAATGGCACACGTTTCTGCAGTACTTCCCCATGATTCTTAGTTATCAATCTAAGACAGATAATGCTAGGAATACAAGTTACTTACGCAAGTAACATTGGAAACGATTCCTGGGTGTGTCTGCTTGTTAATGTGACCATTTCACATAACGCCGAGGAATGTGCAGCGCGGACATTCCACGGCGTTATGTGAATTGGTCTCATAAGTAGCATCCAAATCCCCCCTATACTTATTCCCAGCATAGTATGCTATATAGTGTTCTCTATATAGGGAAGTAAAATTCATTAAACAGCGGGTCAATGGAAAGCAAACTAGAGACAATATACCACTTGCTGGCAAATGGATGTTGTGATTTGTTTCAACTTCATGTGTATGCGATTTGTGACCAAATGGTGAGGCTTGTGAGTGAGGTAACAAAACGGGTCATATCAAACCACTTTTATTGTGAAAAGGCCAAGTCACAGCCACATTAGTTCTAATGCCTCATTTAGGCACAGATTAGACCAATAATTGTCCCAAATAGGGATATCCCCTGGGGAAATGAGGGTCAGAAATACCATATACTATGACATACATAATAACATAACATTGTGATAACGAAATACTATATATATATATGTATTGTATTGCAGTAGGCTATATACTGTATAATTTGATACAAAAAAAATCTAACTCCCAGCCAAATTCGAATGCCCTATTTAGTCAAATGTGACTAATAACTCTCTCTTAATAACTTACTATGGACACCAACTGGTGAAATGAGGGCGAGAGAAACACTGACGTAATAAAATAACAAATTCCCACGTGATATATCATTGTTAATTTTATTATAATGAAAGTACTATAATGCGATAAAAATATTATTACAATGCTACAACCAATACATTCTACTGATAGTATTCACACAACGTGCTACTATACTATATCATTCCTGTCCTTCAAGGCCACCCAGACAGTGTCTCTTCATCTTTTGGACATCGGGTCCCCTTCCCCCGGGTTATCGGACATTCAGGGTTCTTAACATTTCATTTTAAGGATCATAAATGAAAGATCAAGACACGGTGTGTTGAGGTACATCTGGATGGTCTAAAAGCAGTTCATGTGACCTCTTCGTAGCCTAACAGCGTACCTCGGTGAATCCAGTCCACATGAGCCTCGCCCTGCTCTCGGGCGAGGGAAGCCAGAGACAGCAGTGGACGAACGCTAACAGCATCAGTGACTTTCCTCAACCACACCCCTTCAGGGTGGAAGCGTTTCATGTGAAGCACTAACACTCTGTTGAAAGACAAGTATGGTTCATCAGCAGAGTGTTATGTACACATATAGCTCGTTTAAGTATGCAGAGCTTTCTTTAAAGCATCACCGTAGGCAACAGACTAAAGTTCGTGGCTTACCTGGGCCGAATACTGAATCACCGTTGCCTGGCAACCACAGCTACACTAATGTACACAACACTATGGCCAGTCTACTGTGATTCATACTCAGACGCTGTAGGCGTTTGAGAATCTCACATCTTCCTTCCAAGAGCGTAGGAGTCATCAGTCATAGGCCTACCTGCTCCGAGTAAACCGTATACTAGTCATTGACTCTGCCAAACTGCTCTAGCAGTTGGCGCTTGTGTTAATGGGAGCTCTGATCCTGGCGGGGTTTATAGAGCCCGCCCAAATAGCTGGAGAAAAGCAAATTAACTAACAGTACGGTGACCAGACTGCATTGTTCAGTCTGGTCACCGGAAACCGGGGACAGTCCCCGTTTTCAGTGACCTGTCCCTGGCTACTACTGTCCCCAGAAATGTCCCCGGTTTTCACTGTGACTGAAAGATCCGAAATTAGAATTAAGGAAAAAATGAAAAAATGAAAATGTTGACCTAAATATTTGCAGTTGCGCACCGTACCCTACTGCGCACACAGCCACCGGAGCCAGCCAGAACAAGCCCCGATCAGAGCAGAATGCCCCTCTAGAATGCCAGCTGCGCGGTAGAGGCTACAGGTAGCCTACGTGGTACTTTCATGGTATTCGTGCATGATCTATTCAGCCGGCTATGGTGTAAACACGGCAGGAATATCATTGATTGAATACAATTGGTGAACCAAAGGTCTTCTTGTGAGTGTTACTGTTTATCATGCTGTATGTTATGTTATTTAACCTTGAATTTATATGTGTATTATCTACGATGTGTGTGTGTATGATCACAGATCTGTTTGTCTGACAGACACAGCTATTGCTAACATTATTACCAGCAATTAGTTTTAGTAGGATGACTTAGGGTGACTTTATTAGGAGGATTTCAATGTCACGCTAGCTCCTTGGAGGTTGTCGGCAACTTCATTGAATAAAACCACTAAAAACTTAACTAGTCATCACGAACTTGTGTCAGCCTGTCAGTGTCAGTGATGGTAGCAAGCAGTCTCTGGCTGGCTGACTGGCTGCCTCAGCCAGCAAACGATGCGCCCGTTGATAAAACTACTCCATTGCGATTCATTGCCCATTTCTCCTTGAACAGGATAGTTCACTTCACCTGCAATGTTATATTAACAAACTTTTAAACTGTCTTTAACGAATGCCCTGGGAGGCTGCCAGATGTCTATTGTACTAACTTATAAATTCATAGGGCTCTGACAGAATAGTGTGCCGAGCTCCCTGGTGGACTGAAGTTAATAGTGTTTAAGTGATGTAAGGACCTATGGGCCTACTGTAGTCTACAAGTAATATGTTGTGCTGCATAATACTGAACACTGAACTTACCCAAATCTTGTGAAAATCATACGGTGTAAGGAGAAGAAGGCCTTATACATGTTGATACACTTGTATCAACATGTATAAGGCCTTCTCCTTACACCGTATGATCAGGCCTCCATACATGTGTCTGATACATGTTTTTTTAAAGCTGATTTTAAGGATGTTTTTGATGTCAGCTAGAATTTACTACATTAATCAGGTGAAAAAACATAATTATTTATCAATTCCTTTGCGATTTTGGATAAATAGAGTGAGAGAAACTGCTTTGTGAATGGTAAGGGCAGTGTTCCCATTTTAGTTTTTCTATGACAAAAACACTACATGTTTGGAGGTTTTTAAACCACTGAATGTGGTCACCTTAACTAACAGCCAATCCGTCAACTGGGTCTAATCGAGATTGGGCTACATACGAGAGGCTACAAACTCATTGTGTAATTTTAGGTCATTAACATTTGTTTTTTAGGCCTCCTCATGTAATATTTTTATTAATGCAAATAATCTTTTCGCTCGACTTCAATCTTTACAAATCACGTATTTTGCCTACCTCAAACTGTTTAAAGGGGACATATTATACCTCTTTTTAAACAAGTAAGATTGGTCTATGGGTTATACAAAACATGTTCATGAAGTTCTTTGCACAAAATCACTCTCACATAAATAAACAAAATAAAGAAAAGAGACTTCATCAGCTCTATTGCCAGTTGCAGTCCCTCTCAGATTGAGCCATTTTGGGCTCTGTCACTTTTATGCAAATAAGCTGTTGCTGGCCAGTGGCCACGCCCCGCACATCATATGTTTACACTGCTCGTTTATCACACGTGAAAACGACCGCAAACAGTATCCAACCCTATGTTTGACCCCGAGTCGGACCCAGAGCAAGAGGAAGAGGAGCCACCTGCACAAACACCACGAATGCAGCAAGTGGTTTCTAAATGGTTAGTCAACTTTTTAAATCAACTTATTTGTTGTTGCCATCACCATCTCTCTTTAGTTGTCAGCCTACAGTATGTTACGATGTAGCCTATAACTATGTAGCCTAACGTTCCTTATTATTTTTTAACATAATGCCATCTCTTTACAATATTTAATATTTTCTTGCATTTTAAACATTACAAAGCTCACAACACTCAAATAGTTTCTTTTTTTTTTAATCATATAGCTGCACTTGTGGAAATTGTGGGGCAATGCCAACTGAGGCTGAGAGTATATGCTGCCAGGAGATTCCACAGGTAGCATTCATTAGCTACATTTATTTAGCCCTATAGTTACCAACTATGCGACCATAGCACTCACTTATTTACATATCCTAGCCACTGTCCTACCATAGCAGTTATTTACAAATATGATAGCATCTGTGCTGCTAGCATAGCACTCACCTTACATCATAAATTATAGGTCACAAGACATCTGCAGCAGCTGGAGGAAATGCCCCAATGTGTGATTGATCATCCAGGTTTACATCCAGCGTGCCTGAATGTTTACACTCCAAAAAGCACTCAACATCTACAGAGCTGACCATTGGCCTCTACAGCTACGGGGAATAGAGCAGCAGTAGTTTTATTTCTTAGGGGTTTTTTTACCACTAGCATTACATTCCAATACATATAATTGGACAATGCCCCAATACTGATTGCTTTCCTTCTTATGTATGGTTATTATCTGCAAATAAAGCCAGTTGCAAACATACTCACACAACACATTTAGAAATACAAAAAAATATTTATTACACAAAGCAAAAATGGAAATAAAACTGAACATATTTTCAGCCACCAGGAAATGTGACAATTGTACTTTGTCTGACAGAACTATTTAACTATTTAACTTGCTAACCAATACAATGTTCAACTTTTAGTCGTTACAGGTATCTTGCCTACAGAAGCTTTGTGAGTTGGTGTTGGGGATTCCTTGGACGCAGAATAAGGGTCACCATCCCGTCGTGTTTGGTCCTTCGTGTTCGTCGAGAGTTTCCTGACAGCCAAGGATAATATGTGGGTTTCAGACCGCCTCCCCTCGATTGAAGCGAGAGACATAGCTGGCGATCACCTCCTCCTTCTCTGGATGTTCAAACTCTGAAGACAGGTCTGGAGGGATGTGGATTTTCAGAATCCCTTCCCTGTATGCTGCTGGGTCTTCAAAGACTGGCCCCATGATGAGGCCCATCAAGTCTTCCACATATTCTGTTCAATATTTGACAATCACAAACATTGTTTCTCAACTATGTAATTGTTAATTTTTTACTTATGTATTGTTTTATTTAGCGCGAAGATACTGAAGTGCAATAGTATGCAAAATGTACAGATCTTATTGTTGAATAATTAAAAAAAATGTACAGTATAACTGACCAAATGTTGTCTCGGTTTTGATGGGTTTCACCCTGCACTCTCCCTTCCTGGCCTTTGGGAAATGCATTCTGTAGAGAGGTTCTCCAGAGGATGAGGTGGCCTGGTCTCGATCAGCATTCTCGTTGTAATGTAGAGCAGCCAGGTAGAGTCTTGTACAGTAAAGACAAAACCAAACATGAAAATAATGGTATGTACAAATCAACATTCTGTGTGATAAGTTTCCTTTACCTGCAAAGCATCCCAAGGAATGGAAACACTACATTTTTAGGAGCAAATTGCAAGGTGACGCTGTGAAACGACTCTAACGATGAAGTCTGGAAGTGGGGGCTAAGTTTAGCAATGTCCCTGAGGACCCTTTTGCTACTCAGCACCTTCTCCAGCTCATAGAATGCTGGAGTTCCTAAAGCAGACAAAAAGAATTACTTATTAAACCTCAAAAAAATTGTATGACAACAGTTACAATGAGTTGATATAAACAAAGTTGAATCCATAGACTATTTTTCAATTCCAACTATAAATGAGTTATGCCATGTGTTTGAAGTGTTTGAATCCTATATGTGACAAAGGTACTTGCTGTCAGCCATTTGTTCTTGTCACAGCTTTTGCGAACTGGATGTAGACAGGCTGGAAAAATGGGGTCCTCGTGCGTGTGGACATCTCGGACATGATTGAGGATGGAGGTCCATTTCGCCACTCTCTCTGGTCCTGTTGTGGATGACGCCGCAGTCCAGTAGATATGATTCTTTATGGCCCGCATCCACTTCTTAAGCTTCTGACACTCTTTTTTTTTGCTGCTCTCACCCAGTTTCTTTGTAATTCCTAAAATTCAAATTACATTAGATTATGAGTCTGACCATAAATACAACATGCTGCGAGATAGCCAAGGCAGACACCTCACATTCAGCCCACGCAGGCTGGACACAACCCACTGAAGACCTTGGCATGAACCATTTAGAGGGGTGTTGATCATATGGAAATTAACACTCAAAAAATATACCTTTCTCCATGTGCAAGACGTCATAGTAGTGGTTGATGCCAGTTTCCCTTAAGAACTTCTGAATCTGCGAGTGTCGGTCTGTCACTATGCAGTCAAGGGTCACCCTGCGCTCCTCCAACAATGCAAGGCTTCTCTTCAGGCCCTCCTTTTCCATGTGGTAGCTGCCGCCTACCTCGTTGCTCTATGAAAACATTCAGATGCATGTGTCCATAAGTAATGCTCTCCTAAATTACAATTACTTAGCAATATTAACTTATTGTTACACTAATGTGTCTTTTGCAATGTAGCTTGAAGGTTATTCTTTTTTGTAAGTCGCTTTGGATAAAAGCTAAATGACTAAATGTAAAAAGTGCCACATGGGCAAATTCGTAATTGTAGTGAATAAAAGCTACTTAGTTTGATCAATTCCCACCAAGGTTATAATAGTTTCAGATTTTTCCTTTTAGTTTAGTATTATTTCCTTTTGACTTTTTTCCCTCCAATTCAGTTAGTTTTAATTAGTTTTTAGTGTGGGTTTGCTAGTTTTTATATTTTCAAAAATGCTTAGTTTTAGTTTAGTTTTTATTACTTTTATTGTTAGTTTTAGTTTTTTCATACTTTGGGTTATTTGTCACATGCAGGATTCAAAAAGGTCAGAGTGAGTATTGTATAATAAAATTCAACAAAAGATATGCTTAAAAAATGAGGGTGAGTTAATAACGAACTATTCCTTTAACCGCCATGGTGCTGCCTGGTGATGTCACGGACCGTGAGCTTCAGTAAGCTGCAGTAAGGTGCTGGTGCTGCCAGAGCGGAATAAATCGTTCATATGAATCCAACCAATTGAGGCTTTGACAGAGACGAAAACGAAGGGAATTATATCTATAATTTCAGTTTGTTTTCTAAACATGCAATACAGTTTCAGTTAGTTATCGTTTTTTTCTTTTAATTTTAGTTTTTATTTATTTCAGTTATCAAAATAGTTTTTTCAATTTTAGTTTTCGTTATTTCGTTCGTTTTCGTTAACGATAATAACCTTGATTCCCACTCACCTGAACCAACTGGACATCTATCACAGTGTTGGTTTTCAGGTCCATCACTGTGTAGCTACCAAATTTCGCAGAGTGGCCTATGAAAACATTGTATAATTTTAAAAAGTAACCCTCCTATGGTATTTCATCATATACTAATTTCTGTGCATTATTAAAATACCTGGAGAGTCAGCCCTCATGTTGCCACCAACTATGGTATTTTCCCCACTAAGGCGCCACAGCATGTCATCCTGAGAAGCCTTCCATGTGGTGATAATGGCAGGTTCAAACATATGTACGTGCATGCCGACGAAAGGTGTCGTGCAGAAACACTTGCAGGTGCATAGCCCGGAAGACCTGATGGTGGACATAGATGACAAAAAAGGTTGTTGTAAACATTCCTGTAATTGTGTCTGGAGCTGGTGATTCCTATAGGTATTATTTAGCACTTTGACAGACAGACAGACAGACATACTTTATTGATCCCTGAGGGAAATTGTCTTCGTGACAAAATTCCAGTAGAAAAAAGAGGACACTCTACGTATAGTAGAGTGTTAGAAAATATAAGTATAAATATATAAGGAAACCTATGTAAAAATATAAAACCTATGTAAAAATAAAAGTATAAACCTATGTACAAATATAATGTAACCTATGTAACAAAATATATAAAAATGTACATAAAGAAATGATAAAATACATAAATGTACATACATCCAGGCATACACTACAAGGTAATAGCATACACTAGGATGTAGCATGTCAGATTTTTGTAAAAACCAGTTGTGCAGAGATGACCAGATGACCAGTTGTGTAGTAAATCACAGTCATGCAGTGAAATGACCAGTTATGTAGTGATATTACAGTGAAATGAAATGACAGTCATGTAATAAGATATAGTGTAGTGGACCAATTATGCAGACGACAGTGACAAATTGTAAAGTTTGATGACCACAGGCAGGAATGATTTCCTATGTCGCTCTGTGGTGCATCTAGGTGAGAGGAGTCTTCTGCTGAAGGTACTCCTCCGCTGAGCTAGGGTGGAAAAGAGAGGGTGAGAGGCATTGTCCATGATAGTCCGTAGCCTGGACAGCATCCTCCTATCTGCCACGGTAGTCAGAGTGTCCAATTCCTCACCCACAACATCACCAGCCCTCTTGATGAGTCTATTGGTGTCCGCGACCCTCATCCCACTGCCCCAGCATGTGACAGCGAAGAAGATCGCACTGGCAACCACAGACTCGTAGAACATCCTCAGCATTGTCCTACAGATGTTGAAGGACCTTAGCCTCCTAAGAAAAAATAGTCGGCTTTGGCCCTTCTTATAGATAGCCTCTGTGTTCCTGGTCCAGTCCAACTTGTTGTTGAAGTACACCCCCAGGTACTTGTACTCCTCAACAATGTCGACAGGAACCCCCTGGATGAACACAGGGCCCACCGGTGTTTTGACCCTCCTTAGGTCCACAATGAGCTCCTTTGTCTTGGTAGCATTGAGCTGTAGATGGTTCAGCTCACACCAAGAGACAAAGTTGCCCACAACAGTCCTATACTCACCCTCATCACCCCCCTCAATACAGCCAACTACTGCAGAGTCATCAGAAAACTTCTGAAGGTGGCAAGACTCACCTTCACCTGCAATAGCTGAAGTCTGAGGTGTAGAGGGTGAAGAGGAAGGGAGAAAGGACCGTCCCCTGAGGGGCCCCGGTGTTGCTAACCACCCTGTCAGATACACAGTTCTGTAGGCGTACAAACTGTGGTCTGCCCATCAGGTAGTCAACAATCCAGGACACCAAGGGGGCATCAACCTGGATCGCCGCCATCTTCTCACCTAGGAGACCAGGCCGTAAGGTGTTGAAAGCACTGGAGAAGTCAAAGAACATGACTCTCACAGTGCTCGCCGGCTTGTCTAGATGCGAGTAGGCTTTGTTCAGCAGGTAGATGATGCAGTCCTCGACTCCCAGGCGGGGCTGGTAGGCGAACTGCAGCTGGTCCGAGAAGGGTCTGACCATAGGCCTGAGCTGCTCCAAGACAAGCCTCTCCATGGTCTTCATGATATGTGACGTCAGAGCCACCGGTCTGTAGTCCTTAGGGCTGCTAGGGCGCAGCGTCTTTGGGACAGGAACGAGGCAGGACGTCTTCCACATCAGAGGGACCTTCTGGAGGTGCAGGCTCAGGTTGAAGACATGATTAAGAACTCCACACAGCTGGGGGGCACAGGCTTTCAGTACCCTGGGGAACACACCATCAGGGCCCGCCGCTTTGTTGGAGTGGAGTCTAATCAGTTGTCTTCTCACCAGTTCAGGCGTGAAGGACACTGTAGAGGTGTCAGTGGGGGGAGGGATAGGGTCCTCAGGTAGTGGAGGACAGTATGCAGAGCAGGGGGGAGGGGTGGGGCAGGGTGTAGGTGTGAAGTGTCTGGTAGTGAATAGAGCTGGTGAGAGGCAGGAGGGCGGTCTATAAGGAGGGGGAGAAGGAGGGGGAGGTGGAGTGGCACTGGTTGTTGGGCTGTCAGCAGCAGTAGCAGCAGGGTCATGTGGGGGAGGGGCAGGGGCCACAGTATCAAACCTATTGAAAAAAAGGTTAAATTCATTGGCCATAGCCACTCCACCCTCCAGCCCCACGCTACCAGTCTTCTGGAAGCCCGTGATGGTTCTCATACCACTCCACACATCCCTTGTGTTGTTTTGCTGGAGCTTTTTCTCCAGCTTCCTCCTGTATCTATCCTTTTCCTCCTTAATTCTAACCTTGAGTACCCCCTGTACTCTCCTCAGCTCAGCCTGGTTGCCCTCTCTGAACGCCCTTTTCTTAGCGTTCAGTATGGCTTTGATGTCCTTGGTGATCCAAGGTTTGTTGTTAGCGTAACAGGTGACTGTCGACGCAGGGACATAGCAGTCCACACAGAAGTTAATGTAGTCCGTGATGCACTCTGTGAGCCCATCAATGTCCTCCCCGTGAGGCTCACAGAGTGCAGGCCAGTCCGTCACCTCAAAACAGTACTGCAGTGCCTCATAAGATTCCTCTGACCACTTCCTCACAGTCCTTGTGGTCACAGGCTTCCTCTTCACCAGAGGCACATAGCAGGGTTTGAGGTGAACCAGGTTGTGATCCGACCTGCCCAGAGGGGGGAGAGAAGATGAGATGTATGCCTCCTTAATGTTGGCATACATCAGGTCCAGGGTCCTCACCCCTCTGGTAGGACAGCTCACATACTGCTTAAAAGTCGGTAGAACTCTATCCATGGTGACGTGGTTAAAGTCTCCCGACATGATGATGAGGGCACTGGGGTGTTTGGTCTGCAGTTTTGAGACGGTGGTGTATATTGTGCCGCAGGCAGCTGATGGGTTAGCAGTAGGAGGGATGTATGCTTTATTCAACAATTATGACCAAATTCACTTACCCTTTGCATTTTGACAAATGAGGCTCCACTGACATAGACTGCCGCAGAGAGCTGAACATCTCCGGCTGGCGTGTTACGGAGTAGTGGTTGGCTGTCCCAAGTTCGGTGGTACTCACAATGGGGGCAGTGCTGCACCACCGAGATGAATGTCCCGAGCCGTCTTGTTTGAATGGTGCATGGATGCTGGCACACAAGGCACACCCTGAACAGCTCCATAATGCAGGTCTCATAAACAATGTATTTCTTCACTTCATGGATTGGAGTGGATGCCACATCTCTGTAAATAAATAAAATAAATGATATAAGCCATGATGCATAACACCAAAACTTGTACACACACACAAAGATATTTGAGTTACTCACGAAATGTCTGAAATGATAGACTTAGCTGGATCATAGGTGCTATCCAGCCCTTGAGATGCCACTATTGATTAGCTGCCCTCAAGATCAAGTTCATCCACGTCCTCCTCTAGGCGAGGTCTCTTTAGAGGTGCTGAAGTAAGGAAAGGCGGCGGGGCAGTGAGGGGAACAGTGGACGTGCCAACACCACAGTCTTTCCTGGACACAGTAGCCTGGACACCTGGAACATAAATGTTTTCTTGGATACAGACAAATGACAGAAAACCTACTGCCGTACAAATTCAAGCATTGAAAAATGCATTGCAACGGATGCAATTGCAGCTATTGCAACGGATGCAATAGCTAGATGGTCAACCTGATCAGAACATTTGTGAGAGATCAATCTATGTACCTTCACTTTTGAAATGAGGCTGAAGAGTCTGTAGAGATAGCTGTGTACCAACACTTCGTTTATTTTTCTCTGGTGGGTCTGTTTGACAACCAATTTCTCTTGTTGCCGGAAACAGTAGTGACTGTACTGCACCCTGAAGGAGGAAAAAGAAGGGGGGGGGAGATGGGTGACATTTTGAAACATTACATGAGATGAAGCACAACATTTATGACCCACTTGTAAAAAGCTTTCATTCAACAGCTACAAAGCCGACAGACTGACAACAGGGTAAGTCTTGAAATTCATCTTTTGTTAGAGTATAAACTGTTCAGTCATATTATTTCACCTCAGCTCTACATTGTGACAACCCCTTCTAAATGACTTATGGAGTCTCACGGTAAAAGTACATTTATTTTCGGGAGATATACGAGGTAAGGCTACAACAGCAAACGTTATGACCAAGGGCAATTGCAGTCTAGACAACATGTAAACAAATACAAAATTACCACCATGTTTACCTGAGTGAGTGGCTGGTGGGTTTTACCAAGTGGCGAATTGTGGTAAATGTTCATATTTTTAAAAGTTAATTTCCAACCCCGATAGACAACATTTTAACAAGCATTACTTTAAGAAATTATCAAGGTATAAATCGATCGGTGGTGCACTTTGCTTTATGGAATGGCGAAAGACATTCTAAGCAGGTGCAGGGCTAGCAGTAACGTTAGCTTAACGTTACTGCTAGCCCGTTAATGGCATTTTTGAAAGTACTTACATCTCCATCTGCTGACTTGACACGGACAGTAGGTACAGAGACCACCGTCAGACGAAGTGTGCTGGCGAATCCAGCTGTGTACTGTCCAAGGTTTTCAAAGCAGTCCGCTGTAAAGTGGTTTGCACAAACCACAAGATTCTTGCCTATTGTTGCCGGGACATGGCCATCAAAAATGAAATCAAGCCAAGCAGTTCTTCTGTTTTCCTGGGATGGGAGAAAATGGAAGGATTTGTGTGGCTCTTTGCAGCCAACAACGCAACACTTCATGTGTGATTTAGCCATGGCGCTCTTGTGCTCGTAAGAAAACCAGCTGATCAAAGATGGCGGATCTTGAACAAATGTAGTGGGTGTGGCCTTGACAGGTGGGAGGGGTTATTTCCTTACCGTGACGTGAGGATATGGGAGCAAACCAAATGGCTCACAGCAGCATTAGGCGAGTTTCAGATCTACATTGTTATTAGAATTTGCTGATGTTTGCTTCTTGGTGTTATGTTTTATGATTATTTCACTCTTTCAGTTTACACTCTGTATAACCTTCTTGTGTTTATTAATAAAAAATAAAAATAAAAATAAAAAAAAATAAAAAAAGAGTTTCAGATCGTTTGCATTTGCGCATTTGTTGCAACGAGAATTGAGAAGATCCGGCGGAACTCGTCCTAATTACGTCAAGTTCCCATCATGTCAAGGCGGACACAGGTGAACTTCTCGTTAACAAGGATGGCATACGAAAATGCATGATGAGTGATGAAGTAAAAGTTCACAAAATCGTCTCTTTTTAAAGTGATGGTTCGGAGTGAAATTCACCCTGAGGTAATTTACACCAATAGTCATGCTAAAAATACCCCCTCCATGAGCTGCTACCTTAACGTGGTGGAGGGGTTTGCGTGTCCCAATGACCCTGGGGGCTATATTGTCGGGGGCTTCATGCCCCTGGTAGGGTCACCCAAGGCAAACAGGTCCTAGGCGAGGGTCCAGACGAAGAGTGGCTCAAAGACCCCAATGAAGAAAAATAACTTTGGCACGGAGTTTCCCTTGCCCGGGGCCCCCCCCTGGAGCTAGGCCTGGGGGAAGGGCCCGTTGGCGAGCGCCTGGTGGCCGGGTCTACGCCCGCGGGGCCCGGTCGGGCACAGCCCGAAGGAACGACGCGGGACCCTCTTCCCATGGGTTCACCACCCGTGGGAGGGGCCAAAGGGGTCGGGTGCGATGTGAGCTGGGCGGCAGCAGGAGGCGGGGACCTGGGCGGTCCGACCCTCAGCTGCAGAAGCTAGCTCTGGGGACGTGGAACGTCACCTCTCTGGCGGGGAAGGAGCCGGAGCTGGTGTGCGAGGCTGAGAGGTACCGGCTGGACATAGTCGGGCTCACCTCGACACACAGTTTGGGCTCCGGAACCAGCGTCCTTGAGAGGGGTTGGACTCTTTTCCACTCTGGAGTTGCCCCTGGGGAGAGGCGCCGAGCGGGGGTGGGAATGCTTATTTCCCCCCGGCTCGGCGCCTGTACGTTGGGGTTCACCCCGTTCGACGAGAGGGTAGCCTCCCTCCGCCTTCAGGTGGGGGGACGGGTCCTGACTGTCGTTTGTGCTTATGCACCGAACGGCAGTTCGGAGTACCCACCCTTTCTGGAGTCCTTGGAGGGGGTGTTAGAAAGCGCCCCGTCTGGGGACTCCCTTGTTCTGCTGGGGGACTTCAACGCCCATGTGGGCAATGACAGTGAGACCTGGAGGGGCGTGATTGGGAGGAACGGTCCCCCTGATCTGAACCCGAGTGGTGTTTTGTTGTTGGACTTCTGTGCTCGTCATGGATTGTCCATAACGAACACCATGTTCAAGCATAAGGGTGTCCACATGTGCACTTGGCACCAGGACACCCTAGGCCGCAGTTCGATGATCGACTTTGTAGTTGTATCATCGGACTTGCGGCCGCATGTCTTGGACACTCGGGTGAAGAGAGGGGCGGAGCTGTCAACTGATCACCACCTGGTGGCGAGTTGGCTCCGATGGCGGGGGAAGATGCCGGTCAGACCTGGCAGACCCAAACGTTCTGTGAGGGTCTGCTGGGAACGTCTGGCTGAATCTCCTGTCAGAACGAGCTTCAACTCCCACCTCCGGGAGAGCTTCCACCATGTCCCGGGGGAGGCGGGGGACATAGAGTCCGAGTGGACCTTGTTCCGTGCCTCCATTGTTGAAGCGGCCGACCGGAGCTGTGGCCGTAAGGTCGTCGGTGCCTGTTGCGGTGGGAACCCCCGAACCCGCTGGTGGACCCCAGCGGTAAGGGATGCCGTCAAGCTGAAGAAGGAGTCCTACCGGGCCTTTTTGGCCCATGGGACTCCTGAGGCAGCTGATGGGTACCGGCGGGCCAAGCGGGGCGCGGCGTCGGCGGTTGCGGAGGCAAAAACTCGGGTGTGGGAGGAGTTTGGTGAGGCCATGGAGAAGGACTTCCGAACGGCTTCGAGGAGGTTCTGGACCACCATCCGGCGTCTCAGGAGGGGGAAGCAGTGCTCTGTCAACACCGTGTATGGGAGAGACGGGGCGCTGCTGACCTCGACTCGGGACGTTGTGAATCGGTGGGGGGAATACTTCGAAGACCTCCTCAATCCCACCAACACGCCTTCCACTGAGGAAGCAGGGTCTGGGGACTCGGGGGGGGACTCTCCTATCTCCGGGGCTGAGATCGCCGAGGTGGTTAAAAAGCTCCTCGGTGGCAAGGCCCCGGGGGTGGACGAGATCCACCCCGAGTTCCTAAAGGCCCTGGATGCTGTGGGGCTGTCTTGGTTGACACGTCTCTGCAGCATCGCGTGGACATCGGGGGCAGTGCCTCTGGATTGGCAGACCGGGGTTGTGGTTCCCCTCTTCAAAAAGGGGGACCGGAGGGTGTGCTCCAACTACAGGGGGATCACACTCCTCAGCCTCCCCGGTAAGGTCTATTCGGGGGTCCTGGAGAGGAGGGTCCGTAGGATAGTCGAACCTCGGATTCAGGAGGAGCAATGTGGTTTTCGTTCCGGCCGTGGAACTGTGGACCAGCTCTATACCCTTGGCGCGGTACTCGAGGGTGCATGGGAGTTCGCCCAACCAGTCTACATGTGCTTTGTGGACTTGGAGAAGGCGTTCGACCGTGTCCCTCGGGGAGCCCTGTGGGGGGTGCTCCGGGAGTATGGGGTACCGGGCCCGCTGTTACGGGCCATCGGGTCCCTGTACTCCCGGTGCCAGAGCTTGGTCCGCATTGCCGGCAGTAAGTCGAGCCTGTTTCCGGTGGGGGTTGGCCTCCGCCAGGGCTGCCCTTTGTCACCGATTCTGTTCACAACTTTTATGGACAGAATTTCTAGGCGCAGCCAGGGCGTTGAGGGGTTACGGTTCGGTGGCCTCAGGATTGCGTCACTGCTTTTCGCAGATGATCTTGTCCTGTTGGCTTCATCGGGCCGTGACCTTCAGTTCTCACTGGAGCGGTTCGCAGCCGAATGTGAAGCGGCTGGGATGAGGATCAGCACCTCCAAATCCGAGGCCATGGTTCTCGGCCGGAAAAGGGTGGAGTGCACTCTCCGGGTCGGGGAGGAGATTCTGCCTCAAGTGGAGGAGTTCAAGTATCTCGGGGTCTTGTTCACGAGTGAGGGGAGGATGGAGCGGGAGATTGACCGACGGATCGGTGCGGCGTCGGCAGTGATGCGGGCCCTGCACCGGTCCGTCATGGTGAAGAAGGAGCTGAGCCGAAAGGCGAAGCTCTCGATTTACCGGTCAATCTACGTTCCTACCCTCACCTATGGTCACGAGCTGTGGGTAGTGACCGAAAGAACGAGATCGCGAATACAAGCGGCCGAAATGAGTTTCCTCCGCAGGGTGTCCGGGCTCTCCCTTAGAGATAGGGTGAGAAGCTCGGTCATCCGGGAGGGGCTCAGAGTAGAACCGCTGCTCCTCCGCATCGAGAGGAGCCAGTTGCGGTGGCTCGGGCATCTAGTGAGGATGCCCCCTGGACGCCTCCCTGGGGAGGTGTTCCGGGCACGTCCCTCCGGGAGGAGGCCCCGGGGAAGACCCAGGACACGCTGGAGGGACTATGTCTCTCGGCTGGCCTGGGAACACCTCGGGATCCCCCCGGAAGAGCTGGACGAAGTGGCTGGGGAGAGGGAAGTCTGGGCTTCCCTCCTCAGGCTGCTGCCCCCGCGACCCGACCCCGGATAAGCGGCAGAAATGGATGGATGGATGGAAAATACCCCCTCGGATGCATTTTTAGCGACGGTCAATATTTATCAAGTTTAGGGTTATCAGCCGAAAGACTTTGTACTGGAGTGCCGGTACAGTGTGTACATCTCGTCAATGACTCTACTAATAATGCATGGATTGTTACCCAACTTCTGTAGTAGTACATATATGGTCTGTACCATAGACTGTATATATATATGGACAAACCCTCCGTGACGTCACCCATAGACATTCTTAACAGCGGAGATGAAGCCTAAAATTGAGCTTCTGGGCGCTGCCATCCTGGACATTTCAGTCTGTGTTCTAAGCCCGCCTACCTCCGGCCAGACCAATCAAAGCCTCGAATCCGTGAAGGTCATGCCGTGATGACAGATGACAGCTGCCAATCAAGTTGACCACGCCCCTAATTATTCATAAAATAAATCCTTCTCTGTGCATTAAAATAATGGATTCTAAAAAAATTCACCCCCCTCACAGTTGTCATGGACTCGAACACTACTGAAAGACACCAAAACCGTTTTTTGAACCAGGCTGTAAACATGTTTATTTTGGCTGTAAAGTTGGACATTTTAACATGGGTGTCTATGGGAGTTGACTCCTTTCTGCAGCCAGCCTCAAGCGGCCAGTCGAGGAACTGCAAGTTTTTGCACTTCCGCATGGGCTTCATTTTTCAGCAACAAACTACCCGGAAACTACCCAAAAATATTTGAATGGGGGTCTATGAGAATTTCAGTGCATTACATTTCTGAACTTCACCCAAGTATTATATATAGCCATTTATACCGATCTAATACTATGGCCAGACAGCAGACCAGTTATACCAACTCTCTTCCAAGTCCTGACCGGTGTCGCTGTTTAGAAAAACTTAAATTAATTGGCAATGTCAGATGTCCCTTCACGCTGGAATCTGGTCTCGGGGCGAACGAGACGAGTGGCCAGAGGTGGACTACGGGGACATATGGAACTACCTAAGCAATGAATGTATGAATCACGAATGAAGATGAGGGCACCAAAACAATCTATTTTCATTCAAGTCAAGAATTTTATTTTTATAGCGCATTTAACATGCAGAGTGCAACCATGATAGCACTAGTGCTAGGTGGTGCAGGCTAACTCGGAGCTGAACTATGACATGTAATTACAGCTCCTAGTAGTTCGCAAAGTTTCATTCATTCCTTCATTATTTTAGATTAGACATATTTAACATCGAACATCAACTGATTTTAGCTACTAATCTGTAACGAAGTGTTTGCCGCAGACGTAAACAAATGTAGACGCCGGGTCCCACAGCCTCCCATCGGGATTCTCTCTTCCGATTGCCTGGAGCCACAAACCCCTTCTTTTCCCTTCCCTTTCTTTTAGTGGCTACATACTAAATCGCAAATCCTCATTTTTTGTTGTTAGCATTGTGAAATACAACACAGCAGCTTTTAGGGATGGTGCCTGCTCATGGAAATAGCCTACTGTTCTATCAACAGTAATAGCGGAGTGCCTACTTCCTTCACCTAAAAGAGGGCGTGGACGTTCTGGGGCTCATTAGCATATCGCTGGTGACGAGACGCTGGACTCATCTATGGAATGTTGCCGCTTGGTCTGTACTCACAAAACGAGGCATTTTAAAGTTTGTAAGTACACAGGAGTTTATTTAAAAGAGCACTTTTCTGATAGCTTCAACTAGCTGTTGCTAGTGCTACCACTGCGTCGACGTCTCTTCCGTCTTTCCGGATAAGTTCGTAAAAGTCCTCTTCAAAACTCACAAGTGTAAGGAAAAGGTTAGTGAATTCAACACTCCATCGGTATTGACAACTGGAATAATTGAATACTTGAAATTAGATGGTGTTGAATTCCAACCAACCAGGGCAAAGTTGAGGGGATGTTGAGGGGAGTGTCTTATGTCCGCACTTGTAATGGCCAGAAAAGCAGGCGGAAGTTGTTTTCCTGAATCAACGCGCGTTTTGAAAGCCAGGTGACTCGTCGCATCGGAAGTTTATCACAGGTATTTCTGACGTTTTCATCCCAGAATGCATTCTGGCATGGCAAACGAAGCCGCATGCCTCATCTGAAATTGGCCTACTGATTCAGAAAACGGGTGGATGTTATTTTTTTGCGCTTGGAGTGTGTATACGAACAGTAGAGACCCAAATATGAACACAAAAGCCCGCAAAAAGTGAGTTTTGCATAATATGTCCCCTTTAAGACCCAAGACACAAGAGGGCAGTAGATACCCACTGAAACAAGTCAGCCATGTTTCATGTAATGAAGTTGAATGAATCCAATGCAATACACTGGCCAAGCAGCGCTGGATCTATAAGAAAAGGCAATATGTAAAAGGCAAGACTAGAGTGACATAACTTAAGTACTTCAAAAATATTGAATTAATATTACGACCTTTGTTGCATAAAAAAACAACATACTTTTAGATTTTTACTTTTTGAATAAAAAAAACAACAACATTTGATCCACTCAGAATCAGATCAAGCAACGACAACATCAAGCAATGGTTGATTATCGTTTATTTTCACTTCCTCATCAATACAAAGAGCTGAGGTGACACCCACATGGAGTCACTGGGTAGAATAGGCACAAACAGGGCGGTGGGTTGTGGGCAGCAATACAAATTCCCAAAAGATCATTTATTGGATGTCAATAAACCATGAGAAAAGCAAGGCTGTTGGTTGAGAGCGTACCACGGAATCTAGATAAAGTGTGTTGTTCATTAGAAGGCTAGCATGCATCTTGCACACACAAGACACAAAGCTGCAGAACATGAAAACAACATGGTGAACCAAACTGCCCCACAGGTGCCAGCACAGTATCTCCAGTAGGAGTTGTGCAACATGGAGGCTGAACGGCAAGGCCACCCCAAGTCAACCGGGAGACTACTGTAAGAACTGCTCTGGTGGACACATGGGGTGTTCTTCTGGCTCGGTCTAAAGTCTAAAGACTGGTTGAATCAGAGATGAAATAACTATCCACTCACACAGATTTATTAGTTTAAAAAAAAAAAAGTCCAGTCGCTATCCAAATAGCTGAGATTATTTACCACAGTGTTTCAAGGTGATTGTATTTCGATAGAAATTCAACATTTAAGGACAATTGTTTAGCCTATCTCTATTTAATGTTTAATAATAAATCCTTAATTCTCACCACTGTCTGACTAACCAATATCAGTTTTGTTTTTCAGACCTTTTCATGCATGAACACCCACACATCTGCTTTAAAATGCAAAAGAACATCTCTGACTCCTGGGCAGGTCCATTATTCCAGCATACTGCAACGTGTGGAAAACCTAGAAGGCCCAAGTTGTGATATGATGATGATAACCTAACTGGCTGTAGGCTAGCAAGTTAGCCCCTCAACATTTCTCTAACTGCAACCTCGGTGTGTTTGTTCATATGTCCTCTCTTTCCTCTCTCCTCCTCCTAGCTCCTCCCTCCTCCAAAACTTTCCTTCCCTTTCCAGTTGTGTACGATTAATGCCCCGAAAAGAGACCAGATGCACTGACCGACTGCTGCGTGAAAAATGGAAGAAGAAAAAAAGAAAAAAACATTGTCCCTCTGCCTTCCTCAGCTTATCATTGGAAACTATTGCTCTAAACCCCACCACCCTCCCTCAACCACCCACTCATCCCTCCTCCTCCTCCTCTTCCTCTTCCTCTTCCTCTTCCTGTCGAGCTCCGTGCGGCCGCTGTGCTTCAGCTGCTGACGACGGTGCCCGCCCAGGTCTCGTGTTTGGTGCCCGGCTTGAGGTGAGTGATGCTCACCTCCACCGCCTGCACCTTCTCGTGCTTCGGGGGGATGGAGCACACCTTGTAGCTGAGCTGGTCCCCTGTCACCGGCACATACTCATCCTCGATACTGGGGGAGGGAGGCCAAACGGGGGACGGGAGGGAGAAGACACACCGGGCAAAGGATTATCATCAACAAATAAGGGGGTGGGGGAAAGGAACATGGAAACTGATGACAATACTCCACACACCGGCTGTGGCCCGCAGAGGAGCATTGAGTTGAGTCTTTTCAAAAGGTAAGAAGTGAGGATCAGCAGTCCTTTTCAGACACGGCTTCCTACCCCTCATTTCGAGAAAAGTATGACCTCAATATTAACAAAATATGAAAATAAATGTGTAGATTATTAACAAGGGCTATGTTAAAGGGCCCCTATTTTACCACCAGGTGTGTTGATTAGCCATTACAAACCATGTTAAAATCGACCATCGAGTGACAAGTAGGACTGTCCACCCAGATGTATGGTGAACAGATCAGCGTACCAGTTGGTACAGTCCACTGGACAGGCTGGGAGGCTGAGCACTCATTTTTTCATTTAAAAAAATCTGTGAATATACAAGATTGAGCTAGCAATGTGTTTTTGTGTTTATATGCCATTACATCATCTTGGGATTGTATCTGGAAAGCATTAGCTCAAGTTGGCAAGCGGACTCTACAACAGGGGCTTGAAGGCGTCCGCCGTTGTTAGGGTGTTACTACGGTTCCCCCTGCTGGCCGGAGTAGGAATCCCCTCGCTCCTAAACACACACACACTCACTCACTCAGAAATGTGGACAAATATATCACTGCCGCCGTCGTTCGGCGTGATGAAGCCGTGGCCCTTGGAGCGGGAGAAACACTTGCACACGCCGTGAAACGCCGGGCCCTCGGACGCCCGGGCCGTCCTGTTGGGGGGGGGGGGGGGGGGGAAGAGAGAGAGAGAGAGAGAGAGAGAGAGAGAGAGAGAGAGAGAGAGAGAGAGAGAGAGAGAGAGAGAGAGAGAGAATCAGAAAATGTGACGTGAGACACAGATGCACACACACACGCACAGACACAAATGCAAAGACACACGCACACACAGACATAGACACACACACACACACACACACTTGACAAAGACCTACAATGTGCACAACAGACAAAACACGACACACGTGTGTTGGACCCGCCTCAATTTCGTGAGAAAAACAAATCAATCACGTGACAGCCGGGCCAGCACATGCACTGTGGGATTCGTTTTGTTCTCAAGGCATGTCGGAGCATTTTGTGTTCCTGGCACGAGAAAGGCGGTGGCAGTTTCAAAGCCAACAATTCCAACTAATTTCACAATGCATTACTTAAACACCAAAACTAACCGCACTACCAAGCCCTATCGCCTATAACACACCCCTGAGGTGTACAACAGTAGCTGTGCGCCATACGTGCACGAGTACGGTTCTCCATTGCTTGATTCAGAATTATTCATTCCTTATGTAATTGTAATGCATGTGTTGTCTCTCCAAGGGACACCACACCGTCACAACTTACATGAGAGCCTTTTGTGTGTGTTGTTGTGTCTGACGCTCATCTTCACAGATTTGTCATCTGCATCATTCCTTATTCATTTTTTGAAATAATTACATAAATGCCGCTAATTGTCAGATGGCTTTCACTATTGTAATGTGGTAATGCCGTTGTTGGCGATGATATTTTGTGTGTGTGTGTGCGTGTGCGCGTGTTTGTGTGTACCTGTGTGCGTGTGTGCGCGTGTGTGTGCGTGTGCGCGTGTGTGTGTGTGTGTCCTCACGCGGAGCAGGTTCTGTTGCGCCGCGTGATTAGGGGGCTGGGGATGAGGTAGCCCCTCATCGGGGAAGGGGAGCGGTCCCTGTGATGACACGCCGGGAGCCGCAGAGCACCTGAGGAGATGAACACACCACACCGGAGGGTGGTGTGACACGCACACGCACACGCACGCACACACACACACACACACACACACAAAAGTTGGAGGGTGTCCATAGAGGCGAGATGTTTTAGGAGGAGAGGGCAACAGGACAGCGCGATGATGCAGCCTAGCTTTGGCCTTGGCTCTTCAAAGAGTCGGCTTTGTGATGTAATATCGTAATAAGTAGCAATTGAAATGCCTGAAACTTGTTCTGGGGACTTTCTTCCAGGATTAGCAGCAATTAAATGTTCCACCTTCTTATGACAAATGTACTCTTTGTAAGTCGCTTTGGATAAAAGCGTCTGCCAAATTCCCTAAATGTAAAAAAATGTAAATGTAAAGGTAAATATGTATCGCTAACCATGTTTTGTATTGTCAACAGCCCCTGTTAAATAATCTAAACCAAACGTTAACGGCCATCTTATCCATTGCTGTTGGTAGCGCCATTAATGGCCTATTTTGAGATGCCCAAGCTTGATGAACCCCACACACTGCTTGTAAACTGCACTGACGTGCTGCAGTCAGTCTTTCCAGAAATGGAGTAAGAATTTGTAGTCCAATGAGATGTCTTCTAAATCTCTCCTCTAAAGCTTAAAGAAGGCCAATGGAAAGGGTAGAAAACAAGACACATAAACTTTGACCCCGTACTTGGTGAAACTGGTGACGCAGGAGATGGCCGGGGAAGTCCAGCAGGGGGAAGTGGAGGGGTGCGGGGTCGTGACCCCTCGATGGGCGTGGCCTCAGAGGACATGGCTGGATAGGTGGAGGATGGGAGCTTCCCCTGGGTGCAGCAAATAAGGAATCGGGGGGGAGAACAAGAGTTGATGAGGCTGTTAACACCAAGACACACATGTAGGTCTCCCACAAAGGAGCCTTTGTCTACAAAATGCTACAAAAGCTACAAAATGCACACACGCACACACACACACACACGTATGTCAAGTAAACCATTCTTCCAAATTAGTGACTTTCAAGGAAAATTTGCAAATCCATATCTTCGCCATGGCAACACCAATCAGATGATAGATGGGGGCTGGACCCGACTCAACACTGCCGAGAAAGCCCCCTTTTGGGAATACTGAGAGCACGAGAAAGAGAGCCAGAGTGAGAGAGAGAGAAAGAGAGAGAGAGAGAGAGAGAGAGGGGGAGAGAGGGCTAGAAAGAGAGAGGGGGAGAGAGGGACAGGGAGAGAGAGAGAGAACAGACCTCAGGCCGATCCTTGTGGCCTGAGGACCATTGCCACCATTGCATAGCATTGGACCTGCACAAGACAAGCTGTGACTCATAAGCTGCCAAGGCTGTTCATCTTCAGACCTCCATGTGTTCTGACCGTAGTGTGCGTGACACAAAAGTGGACGCTTTTGTCTGGAGCGACTTACAATGAGTGCAATAAACAATGAAGACATGACCCGGGGAGTGCAAGAATAAAATATATATATCAAACATCTTTCGAGTATATTCTGTATACTTATTTTGTGTTGTATTTCTTTCTCCATGTTCATTTCTGTATTAATTTCTCTGTGCAAACATGCACACGCACATGCTTTCTAAGAAAGAATGTGTGTGTGTAGTCCCTGCCTTGTCCCGTAATGCATGTAGACTAACACACATGCACACAAACAACCTTTGCCTTACCATGGCATTTTTCAGTCTACTGTCTGTCCACCACAATGAGACCTGCTGAAACGGCAAATACCAGTCCAACGACACACACACACACACACACACACACACACACACACACACACACACACACACACACACACACACACACACACACACACACACACACACACACACACACACACACACACACACACACACACACACACACACACACAAGTACTGGGTGTGTGTGTGAGGGAGCTGACAGTGAGTGTACAGGACAGGGACAGGCACGTGAGAGGAAGCCAGGCACCAGTCACATGGTACAGAGACAAAAGGTAGGCTGGGTGCTGAGGCCGGAAACAGACACACTCCTGATTTAATGGGTTTCCTATGGAGGGTTCACAGTCTGTGACATTTTCTCAGCATAATAGAACTTCACATATATAAAGTAATATAAATGTATATAGGGCGGGCGGCAGTAGCTCAGTGTGTGGAGCGGGTGGACAGAGCGGGTCGTCCACTAACCGTAGGGTCGGCGGTTCGATCCCCTTGATCCCCCTCCTCCAACTGTCCACATGTCGAAGCTCACAAATGTACTGATTGTAAGTCGCTTTGGACAAAAGCATCTGCTAAATGCTCCTTTATATGTCTCTAAAGAAAGTTCCCATAGACAAAGAACAGAAGCAGCTACTGTGTGTCTGGCATGTTATTCATGTCATTTCCTAAGTAACTCTGTCCTAAATCCAACCACTACCCTTCAACAGGAAAGGAGCTCCACCCCGGCCAAGAACCAGCTCCCTGAGAACCAATAGTTCACTTCCAGCTGCAATAAACCCCCGAGCCATCTCAGCCCGTTTCATCCTGTCAAAAACCAGCAGCCCTCCTCCAAAACATCCTGTTTTCTAAAACTAAAGTGTCTCTCGCTGGTTCTCGTCTTGACACTTCAGCTTCAATACATAATGTGGCATGTCCCTGCAGTCGCCCAGCACAAGCAAGCGGTTATTCTCTAAACATCTCTAAACATCAGCTTCCTGGAGTCGGTCAGACTTCCACAAAGCTGACGCTGACCCACGTCCACGTTGAGATACCGCGTGGAAAGTGAGGTTATCAACACACGGCATGTCAATAACATGCGAGTGCTGGGCGTTGTCAGGTGAAGCCTCTCCTGGGGAACATGTTGAATAGGTCCGCATTTCGACGTCAGGTGGTGTTTGTCGGGAGCACTGCGCCAGCACCTTCACAATGGTCATGTACAGCAGACCAACCAAACGTCCCCACAACGACAATGGATGAGCTCTTTCAATTCAATGCTGCCCTTTAAGTGCCCGTGTGATAAAGTGTGCAGTAAAACGTGAATGTGCGAGTGTGTGAGAGTGTGTGAGAGAGTGTGTGTTCGAGTGTGTGCTGAATGAGTGCGTGGGTGGAAGGGCTGGGAGTGTGCATGAATAACAGGAATGATTCCATGTTAATTACACGTTGAAGCCACCTTAGTCTCCTGGCTGCATTGAAAGACGTGGGAGGCTCACGGCCGTCACACAGAGGACACACTCTCAGGGGCTCCTGCCTGTTCTCTTGATCGTAGACCACAAGTGTTTCACCATCGACAACGCTAATGGCAAAGCTGTGATGTAATTATGGCCAGAAGGAATAACAAAGCAGTGTGTGCTGCCACGTGTTCCAGAACACCTCTGAACAGGGGAGCATCTCTCGGTGATGACCACACAGACACCTCTCTGGGCCCATGCTCCTGTACGGGCGAGCGAGCACGAGAAACGAGAGGAGAGAGAAGGTTAATGTGTTGTGAAGAGGGTCTGAGGTCTGACGCGCTGTGTGTGCGACGTGGTGGGGATGACAGCCACCTTTGCGGTGTTGTGACTCATACAGCGGTGTGTTTCAAGTACGGCGTCGCTGTCTGCCTTCTGTCAGACTCATCTTTATGGATGGAGAACAGGCTGGCCAAGCAAGCATCAGCCCCTTATGTGGGTCCTTCAAAGACCAACGTCAAGGAAGGTGGGAAAAGCACTAGAATACTCAGAGGGCTCAAGGAGGTTGTTTCTGTAGAGGGTTGAGTAAACCATCACATATGATGAACAGACACAGTCCAACAACAACAACAACAACACACGCCCAATGCCAGAACTAAAGATACTTTCCATGGCAACACATCTTCCTATCACAGGAGATACTCAGTGTGCTTTCGGCATGGGAACTGTGAAATGTAGCAGAAAAACAAAACAACAGAACTGCCCATGGCTATAATTGGTGAGGCAGCGAGGGAGGGAGACAGAGAGATGGGGGGAGAGAAAAAGGCAGAGGAGGAAACAAAAACGAGTGCTTTTGTCCGGCTTTCGCGTTTCTCTTTGAACAGATGGGAATGGCCCGGCCATTAGCCAATCAGCGTGGCCTCTGTGCCCTGCTCCGACAAAGAACCAAATGGGAGGAAACATTCTGGACACACAGGAGTAGAACGGCATGATCCTCCAGGAGTATCCGGTCTTGTAGTTTAATGGCGTATTTCAGTCACGACCACCAAAAGTTAAGTGTTAATTGCCAGACACGTAGAGTGCAGGCAGATGAGCTCTGCTTTGAGTGTCAGGAAGGGAATGCAGCCTAAAACGGCCTTCTGACATTTTCAAGTCAGAAGGCCGCTTTAAGCTCATAAATTATGCTTTCGCATCATTTGTGTGCTGTACTCCCTTTGAATGAAGTGTGAAGTAGTATGTGTGAAGTATTTCCTATGAAAAGGAGCCAATGACCTGTAACATCACCGCAGGGCTGCGAATGACTCAATATATGTCATATTATATTGTTATATTATTATCATATGTCCACTTAAAAAAGGCGAAAGCACAAGGGCTCAAAATGAATTGTCATCAAGGAAGATATTGCCATTTTCATATCCAAACAGCACAAACTAATTAGATGACGAGATTCACCACTTCCGCTCATGATTCAGTATTGTTATTGCAGTTAAAAAAGAAACACAGGGTTTGTGAGTAGCTTCTAATATAATACACTCCATTAGCAAGGGAAACCAACAGAGGGGAAGCCATTGAAGCGCAATTATGGCTGTAGATTAATTACTTGTCATGGCAACATTCAAATAGAATCTCCACCATACCATTACAGGGGACACACAGGGAATCGGACTACCAGTAATGGTGCCGACCGACAGGAGGGTAACCATGGCTTTACAGTGGCACTTCCACAGTAAACTGGTGAAAGTTGCTAAACTTGAGTCTGAACCAAGCTTGTGTTCACCGAGAACTGCACAAGCCGGTACCGCCGTGCATCCATTGGCTTGCATCGCCTCCAACGAAACGAGATACACACAGGAAACTATGGTTACTGTAAAGCTAAAGATGTTGACCTTGTTTTCTGCGGACCGACCCGCTTTGTTTGCGTTACGGAGGCAGAGCGGCGATGCCAGCCAGCGAATGAGAGGGCAGAGTGCGTGTGCTTTGTGTGTGTGCGATGCTGCGGAAGGCATTCCCTTGTATGACCTAAAGGGAGCTTCAGGAGCCGGAGAGGGAGGCCTGTCTCTGTTGACAATCAGGGGCCTGTTAATAACCCATTCTGTGCCAAGATGAGATGTGTTTTTGCAATATGATGACATGTTTATCACAGAAGGTTGACATCAGCTGGAGGACTACAGCAAAAATGAAAGCTAATTTGGTACGTTTTTCTGCAAATAGTTTTCATGTATGAAAATTGTGTCAAGTGTATCAAGTGTAAAAAATGAATCATCCTTTTTCAGTGTATTTCTGATATACGGTACCTTGACACAAGGTCCAGTGGTCAGAGAGGAGAGCAGACACACTGCTAAACCAGAGACGAGGCTAAACCAGAGACGAGGCTAAACCAGAGACACAGCTAAACCAGAGACACAGCTAAACCAGAGACGAGGCTAAACCAGGGACGAGGCTAAACCAGAGACACAGCTAAACCAGAGACGAGGCTAAACCAGACACACTGCTAAACCAGAGACGAGGCTAAACCAGAGACGAGGCTAAACCAGAGACGAGGCTAAACCATAGACGAGGCTAAACCAGAGACACAGCTAAACCAGAGACGAGGCTAAACCAGAGACACAGCTAAACCAGAGACGAGGCTAAACCAGACACACTGCTAAACCAGAGACACTGCTAAACCAGAGACGAGGCTAAACCAGAGACGAGGCTAAACCAGAGACACAGCTAAACCAGAGACGAGGCTAAACCAGAGACGAGGCTAAACCAGAGACACAGCTAAACCAGAGACGAGGCTAAACCAGAGACACAGCTAAACCAGAGACGAGGCTAAACCAGAGACACAGCTAAACCTGACAGTACATGTGCTGGCAGGGTGCTGCCTGCCTCGTCGGCTCAACAACCACTAGATACATGGAACATTGGTCACGCCACTGTGAACACGCCATAATTTAACAGTGTAATGTGGCACCTCGTAATAGTGCAGCCCGCAGTGTAATGGGAGTGTTTCACTGCAAAACATGCTCTCTGCTGAAGGCTTTGAGGGCTGGGAGAGGAAACCGTGTGATTCAGACATGATCTTAACCAGCACTGCTAGTTTTTGTCATTAACCATATTGGGACAGCTGAATTAAATTATGTGAAATTATTTGTCTTTCAGAAATGAGCGACATTGACATGACAGCAGCATGGTATTTTAAACTTTACTTTAAAAAAAACTGATAAAAAAACTATCAATACAAGATGATTATAGATGATCATACCGAAGGAGCCCAGCTGTGCAGCGTGCAGTGGTCAGTACTCTATTGATCTGTACATCTGTTGTGCAGTGGTATGTTTTGTTCTGCTAATAATCAACAGCAACCAGGTAGCCTAACAGGCGAACCTGATATTCTACTTTGTGTCCACGGTGTCAAATGTCAAACTTATACCGCTTTAGATAAGCAGGGCCACGCTACTGGAGGACATTCCCGTCATAGTTCAGATAACTCTGGACACACACACACTTACCTTATGGTTCCTCCAATTTCATGAATTACCATTTTGTGTTTTGTTCCATTCTCCTCTTTTGTTCGCTAATCTATTTCCTCTATCATGTTAAGTTGCTCTGGCTGAATGCATGCTGGAAAAAAACAAGTGAATTGCAACTCAGAGATACAATCAAGTTTGCAAGTCTTTGTTTCAGACACTGATTCCCCCTCTACAACGTCTGCAAATTCATTGACACAGGAAATGAGTTGCAGGTGTGATTTAACACAGCAAGCTGCATTTTTCACAGGGTTTTGTAATGGCTGCGTATCCCAGGCTGAAATATTCTCTCCAAAACGAAGCCCATTCATACATACAGACCCATGAGGTCATCGCTTCCCTTCCCAAGTCCACTCAGGGTCCATTAAGTCCACAGATCACCACAGCCCTTCCTCAACCATCACCTCCGTTTGGTTTTCACCACTTAACCAGCCCCCATTGTCTATGTATCTCCTCCTCTCCTCCCCCTCCTCCTCCACTTGTGCTGCCGTAGTGCCTGGAGCCTGCAGTCACTAGGGACCATCACTACTGCAGCTCGTATTGCACAACACATCTCAGGGCCCCCACAAGACCTTTCTACTCACACAAGGAAAACACGGCCATGCAGTTAACGCCGGCCAACGGTGGGAAATGTGTGTGTGTGTGTGTGTGTGTGTATGTGTGTGTGATGAGCTTGTTACTACTCTGAAACCACAACATGGCTCACTTTGAAGTTTTGATGACAAACAACCTGGGTCTACCTGCAATGTTATGTTTTTGTTGCACTATGCTCTCTCGCTCTCTCTCTCTCTCTCTAACACTAACACACACACACACACACACACATACACTTTTAAGTTACACATATTAAAGCACCTCATCACCTTTGTATAACCAGATGCTACTCATTGAGATTTAAATCTCTTTTTCAAGAGCAACCTAGGCAAGCAGCAGCACAAATCAAGCATAGGGTTTTACAGAGCCAACACAAAAAAGACAGTTAGCACTCATACACCAGTGTACTGAAACTGAAATTTAAACTAATTATTTACATTTTAGATGATAAATGAAATCCTTCAGTTTCAAGTCCTGTTGGAGAGCGTTCCATTTGGCAGGAGCAGCATAGGTCTACTTATTAACATTTTCCCCAAAGGTGTGACTGGGTATTTATGGCATGTCCTGAGAGATCATCGGCATAATGGCCTCTAGTTATGTTCAGGTAAATGCTCAGGTAACAGGTATTCACAGGGTTCCAAGCATGTGACATGCAGTTAAAAGAAGTTCAAGACCGCCATTCTGGTACTTCTTAAACACAATGAATAGAATAACCAAATAACCACTTGTTATTATTGCCGTTATGATGAGGAACAACCACCAAGATGGTGGCTTGGAATGTGAAACCCTCGAATACACACTCAACATGCAGCAAACCCCCCATACTAGGGTTGGCCTTGAGTCTCTTGATCTTCTTACATCCTATATTAAGAGAACATTAAACTCTTCCAATCCATGAAACTAGAAGCCTGCTTAGCTTTGTTTTCTAGTTTGCAATCTGATGTTGTCTCTCCAATAACATTTAACATGGTGTCAGTCACAGCCCAACCCACCTCCCCCAGTCCTCAAAAACAAGTCTGAGCCTTGAAAATAACTCAAATCAAAGTGTGTCTCTGCACACCTTTTCCCATTTGAGTCATTATTCCTTTGTATCAGTCGCCACATTTTCCCGTCCTCCCAAGTAGGCCTACAGAACAGAAGGACGCTCTTCAGTAAACCACTTGGAAAGGAGAACAAAAAGCGTCGTTTTCTCACTACAGACAAAGTCCGAAGTCCACGGTCTGAGAGACTACTTTGACTACTTTTTGTGAGATGCACAAGCAGAAATATAAAAGCAGCCTTTTACAAAACACAGAAATACCTTAGTTTGACATTGGCTGCAACGACGTACAAATGCAATATTCCATTCAAAACAAGAACATATAAATTGAAACTGAATCTTCGTGACTCGTTTTCATGCACAGGCGTGGAGGTGTGCAGCGCATCACTCACCTTTTTCCTAAGTTTACGGTGTTGTGTTCGCGTTTCGAGAAAAATAGGGAAAGTCCTTGACAGTTAGTAGTTTTTGCTGTGTTTCATCTGTCACGGTGAGAGCTTGATATGACGAGAGCAGCACAGCATCAGAGAGTCGCAGCACAGGCGACCACACGACTGACTAACGACCTGGTGGGCGTGCTCAACTACTTTCTGACGTCAGGGTTTTTCCACCGAGCAGGTCAACCTTCAAAGGGAACCCGAAGACAACGTAGTCATCCTACACGTATTCTTACAAACACACTCGTCTTTATTGCAGTCTTAATGCATCAAACATATTACGCTGATACTACAAACGACGGAACCAGTCATTGTCATTTTCGGCTGAATGAAATGTATTTTAGATTAAAAAATGGTTAAAGCTTGTCCAGAGCAACATAAAAGTAAATATTACTTTAGATGCTGAACATTCGGGTGGGTCGTTGATTCATTCAACATATTTAACAAATAAAGAACTAGTTTGTAATTATTAATTGTAGGAGAGCGTTTAGGCATGTGATAGCAAACCGCATTTATTCAGACAGGTATTTCTCAAATAATTTATAGGACAAATTGATGGAAAATGATTTGAAACCCAGTTTTGCATACATTTCTAAAAATAAAATAAAAACGTCCCACAACAAAGTGATTCATAACATAGTGTCAATAATGGAAAAGATCAAAGCTGCGTATTCTGATATTGGAATAATTTATTCTTATCACATTGTTCTTCGCTCTTGTAGTCCACAATATAACCTAGACAAACAGACTCTTGTCACCGAGTGGATGGTAATGTGAAACCACTATCTACTTCATCATACAAAGAAAACCTATGAAAATCCCTAGATAAACTTTGATGACAAAATAACATTATTGTCTGTAGACCAAAAGGAGAATGTGTGGAGTCAATGCTGAACAAGTTCTTAAAGAAAAACAATATCTAAAAAAAAAAAGAAAAAAAGTCTTAAGATATCTTAAAGTATCTACTATCTACATTATTATTTACACAGTATATAAAAACTCATCAAAACAAATCTCAGCGCCGCCTCTCTGTGCCCGATATATCGCCCGGACTGTACCACCATACTGAACAGTGGGGGGCGACAGGAGTCAGAGTGCTGGAGTTTGCACGCTCCCAAGAGGCCCCGCTTTGTGCCCAAACCATCAAACCATGAGCCGTCAGAGAGAGAGAGCGAGAGAGCGAGAGAGCGAGAGCGAGAGCGAGAGCGAGAGCGAGAGAGAGAGAGAGAGAGAGAGAGAGAGAGAGAGCGAGAGAGAGAGAGAGAGAGAGAGAGAGGGAGTGAGAGAGAGAGAGAGAGAGAGAGAGAGAGAGAGAGTGAGAGAGAGAGAGCAGCTCATCCACTCCAACATCCGTAAACCGTAAACCGCCCGGCCTGAGGCTTCAACAGGGAGCTGTCCTCAGGTCAGGGAGGGGGGATTCTGTAGGGTCAGTGAGCCAGGCAGATCAGCACAGCACCAACTGATACACACACGCACACACACACACACACACACACACACACACACACACACACACACACACACACACACACACACACACACACACACACACACACACACACACACACACACGTCAGCATATAGGCCTCCTGTCTGACTATTTTAAGAATAAGTTTTTAAAAAATGCTTCCTGTGTGGCATTTTTGGGAACATTCAACACACAAACAAAAACAAAGCCACAATCATGACTACATAACACAACCTTGCTTTGCGTCTATTATGTTCATCCTTTTAAGCTCTGAACACAGGTGAGAGAGCTCGCTGAGAGGAAGGCTATTGCGGTCATTTTAATTGGCCGTGCACACCTGCTCGCCTGTGCACGTACGTCACACCACACGCTTGGTGTGTGTGTGGGCCTCTTCTCTCCGAGCTCTACGGACGCACGGCGACCTCAACCTCACAGCCCTCTTCTGTGGACCCTGCATGGCTGCACTGCTCTGGGAGGACCAACCTCACAGCCCTCTGTGGAGCCTGCATGGCTGCACTGCTCTGGGAGGACCAACCTCACAGCCCTCTGTGGACCCTGCATGGCTGCACTGCTCTGGGAGGACCAACCTCACAGCCCTCTGTGGACCCTGCATGGCTGCACTGCTCTGGGAGGACCAACCTCACAGCCCTCTGTGGACCCTGCATGGCTGCACTGCTCTGGGAGGACCAACCTCACAGCCCTCTTCTGTGGACCCTGCATGGCTGCACTGCTCTGGGAGGAGCTTGTGTCTGTGAGCCCGGCCCGGTCGTCTGTGTCCAGGCACCAGGAGTGATGTGGCACGTGTCCGTTTTATAGCCGTTCAAAAAGTAATGGAAATTTAAAAAAAAATAAATAAAAAAAAGTACAACATCAGATTTTACAGTTGTTAGTTAACTCTGCCGCCTGCAAAGCCTGCAAAATGCCCTGCTGTATGTACTGGTCTCTTCCTTCTACCACACAAGCTGTCTTGAATCCCATTTGAATGAACTGACTCTGTATATATATCTCATATATCATATAATATGCAATGTACAAACAATGTACAAACAATACACATGTTTTCTGTAAAAGTGATAGACAGGTAGTAGGTCAATCCGGAAGAAAGACAGTGCTGAATCTGCCAGTCTCAGACTCTCATCTTGTGTGTGTGTGTGTGTGTGTGCGTGACAGTGCTGATGGTCATCATCATCATCATGGTGGTGTGTGTGTGTGTGTGTGTGTCCAGGTTTGATGAGGGAAGACTCCAATGAGATGTAAGAGACTGCTGTCCTGAAAATAGGGGGGGGGGGGGAGAGACAGAGGATCATTAGTTAACCCGTTCAATCACAGGGCCGTGACACACAGAAACCCAAACTATACACTCACACACACACACACACACACACAGAGAGAGCACTGTATTGTCAGACTCAAGCTGCAGTGCACTGTATACCACAAGTATAAATATGAATACCAAACAAAAGACATTGGAGTAAAGTTTGTGATGAAACGAGTCAGTAAACTAGAAATAAGGTTAGGGTTAGCAGGAAAATGAACCAGAGGACAAAGCAGTCCAAGAATCACGTGAGTGAGGTAACCAGGCTTCATAGCAAAACCCAAACAACACCACTCACCCCCCCCCCCCCCCCCCCCCCCCCGAGCCACAGCACCTCGACATGCAGACCCACGACACAGAACTAAAGAAACCCAACAGGGCACACCTCACCCTGCCGGTCACATGGTTCTGCTGTACTGTATGCCCGTCTTGGAGGCCAGGTTGGACCAGGGCAGCAGGGAGCGCAGCAGGGACTGGGCCTGCCGGTACAGCCTCTGTGGGATGGAGCAGGGACTCAGGCTGGCCAGGGTGGAGCCGATGTGCTGGAGATAGTCAGTGGCGAGCGGGTCAAGGAGCACACATCCTCACAGCCGGGACATGCGTCACATGCGTCACATGTGTCACATGCGCCCCCCCCCCCGACGAGGACGACGGCAGCCACTGCTGGGAGACCCACGCTAACCCCTTGAGCAAGGCACCTAACCCCTCACTGCTCCCCGAGCGCCGCTGTTTGCAGGCAGCTCACTGCATCGGGTTTAAGTGTGTGCTTCACCTCACTGTGTGCTTGACCATCACTGTGTTCTGAGTGTGTCACTAATTCACGATTGGGTTAAATGCAGAAGACCAAATTTCCCTCACGGGATCAAATGAGTAATTCTTCTTCTTCTACGCAACGTGGCTGCTTTCTGAACGACTACAAGGCACACTGAAATGACATTAAGTGTCACATTCAGTTCAGAGTCCACCTGGCCCGAACAGTAATGGCCCATGTAATGCCATGGTTAGTCATGCCCCATTTATACACAAAAAGGATCCCAGGCTTGTTCTGAGCCCGGCTCTGGTAACTACAGTTTTTGTTCTGCACAGAGCCTACTGAAGAAGTAACCAGAGATCAACACACAGCCTACTGAAGAAGTGACCAGAGATCAACACACAGCCTACTGAAGAAGTTTCCAGAGATCAACACACGGCCTACTAAAGACGTGACCAGAGATCAACACACTACTAAAGCCTACTAGTGTTACTAAGTGTCTACTAAGTGTCTACTACTAATAAGTGTCTCTTTCAAGCGTAAAGGATATAAAATGGTCCAGGGCGGGTGCCCACCGTTGATGTAGAGGACGTAGGTGAAGCCATCCTTCAGGACCCCCCGTATGGAGTAGTAGTAGGGCAGGTAGTGGTGCTGGCGGAAGTCCCTGTTCTCGTAGAAGTGGATGGCGTTGTTGTTGGTGGTGAGCACATGGAGGTAGACAGCCTTGCAGTGGTCCTGGGCCGTGGTGGAGATGTGCTCCTTCAAGCTGTCCAGCAGCAGAGAGCCTGGTGGCAGTGCAGCACAAAGACTCATTCACAAGGATGCTTTCCGGTTCAACATGGGCTTGAATGGAACTGAATGTTCAGAACAGAAACACATGATTGTGTCCATTGCTTTAACAAACATAGCCTGATGTTGCTGTCAGGATAGATATATCCAACATGGTCCGAATGGCCACGATGCTGTCTACCACATACATTGATGAACAAAGGCTCCCAGAGGGAGTGAGCAGTGCAGAGACACGGTCCAGCAGGACGTCCCACAGTGACCCGGGGAAAGCGGTTGACTAGCGAATCCGAATCAAACGTTTCCATGCTGTGTGTGCCGGCTTGGCTTGGCTCGCTGTGACTCCATTAGTGCTTTTAGATTAGTCTTGTTTACACACTGGACAATGTTTCACACATATCACCCCCGTGCACTCACACGGCGTCCTTGATATTAGGGGGGGAATACGTTGATTATTAATATCAACAATCTAATAGTGTGAAATATTGTCCAATTTCCAGTCTTTAGAACAAGACTAACTGAAAGAGATATGTCCTTTTCCTTCAACAACCCATTTTGTTTTTGCAAGCGGATATATCAAAACTAAAATGGTGGCGTGCTTCTTCACCTACATGAACCTTCAAGTGAAGCGGTTAGAGGGACAAACAAATAACAACCAGTCAAGCTGTTGACAGCTCTGCTCCTGTGTGTGTGTGTGTGCACGGCGCTGCGTCTCAGAGCAGTCAGTCAGTGTTGGGCCCACGATCTTACAATCTGAGAGACAAGTTCTCGCGTCACACAGCCAGCGGGGCTTTGGTCACCGCAGCCCTGCTTGGAGGAGGGTCAGGGTGACTTCAGCTGGACTCTGGACTCTGGACATGGTCCATCTGGGCCGCGACTCGGCGCTACCGGGAAACGTTTGAACGGGTGAGGGAAACACCGCAGCGCGGTTTGACCCACCACGGCCAAAAAGTGCCAGTGGAAAAAGTTCCCACAAAGCTGCACCCTAGCAAAGGAGACACAATGTCCACGGCCCACAGTGGCTGGAGGAAAGGAGGAAAACTCATCCACACAGGGAGCTACTGGAGAGCCTAAACAGGGAAGTGGCATCGGAAGTGTGTGTGTGTGTGTGTGTGTGTGTGTGTGTGTGTGTGTGTGTGTGTGTGACAGAGAGAGAGAGAGAGAGAGAGAGAGAGAGAGAGAGAGAGATAGAGAGAGAGAGAGAGAGAGAGAGAGAGAGAGAGAGAGAGAGAGAGAGAGAGAGAGAGAGAGAGAGAGAGAGAGAGAGAGAGAGAGAGAGAGAGAGAGAGAGCTAGAGAAGGGAGTTGAAATTTTGTCAGGTCGCAGTGTTCTGTTCCAGGTCAAGATGTGCCAGCAGGTAAGAGAAGAGACAGAGTTAAATCAGGATGCAGCTGAGGAGGGCTCTTAGCGAACTGAATACAAGCTTAACACCAGTCTCTGGAAATGACGTACATCCCAGTGTAAAATGGAACCATGAACAGTCATCTTTCTAACCAAATCAGGCTAAAAATATCACAGGACGAGAAGGGTGGCCTGATTTGAAAAGATGATACAAAGAACATTTTCATATTTTTCTCGTAACTTGATCATACTTTTCTGCGTACATACAACTCATTCACGGGTGTCTGGTCAGATTCAACACTCACTCACAAGTACAGGGAATTGTCCTAAATGCTGCCAAACACAATGAATCCCACCTATTTGTAAGTCTGTGCGTGTGTTCATGAGAATCCGAATCAGTATAATTTACGACCCAAAAATACAATACTGTATATGGAAACATTCTGACAGATCTCTGCAGAAGAGCCATTCATTCATTCATTCATTCATTCATTCTATCATTCTTTCCAAGAAAACTTAGGAGCCGAGCATGAAGACCTCCTTTTAGAAATCGATAAAAGAAAACACATTATATTAATAATAATAATATTATTATTATTAATATACAACATACCACAGTGGCTTTAGAACACCTGCTAATAGGAGTGGGACAAAATAACCAATGTTGTTAGGGTGTATTTTACAATATATTACAGAAGACGCCCTTGGCAAGGTCCAGCTTCCCACGTGTCCACTGTGGTGGTGACATCACTGCTGCTAACCAAGAGTAGGAGTCACGTCGTGCATCAAACACGTTGTTACACAGTTCAGGCAACCGAGCACAGCCACCCGAAGGACTGTGTTGTAGTGTAGATCAAGCCATAGATCCATAGATCAAGCCACACACACACCCACACGCAGGAACACACACACACACACACACACTTCATATAAACTGACAAACACCGACAGCCGCGTATCGAGAGAAACATCAGTCAGCCAGCCAAGAGCTGTATCTCCACATCTTAATCCTTACATAAAGAAGAATGACGGCGCATAGAACCCACGCAGCAGAACCATCATCACTCCTGGTCATCAGTTACTCTGGAGCCAGCAAGCTTAGACCATTATGTTGACGCTCATTAATTCATAATATTAATTAATACTATTTTTGATTAGGATCCTGTTTGCATAATGGATATGACACAATTGTAACAACTGTGAAATTACACTGAGAAACAGTAACGTTATTTATTTTTTTATGATTGGTTTCTTTTACTTTTCACCAAACTTTTCATCATCATATGGGACTTGTACCACAAGTCTACACCACCTTTTTTCGTTTGTATCCAAGAGAACATTCTTAACATGAGAACATGGCTGTGATGCAGGAAGTGCTCTTAACATGCTCATACGAAACGATTTGTGCACAAGATATAGAGTTGCTGATTAAACAAACGCAGGGGTTTCAGTAGCCCTGTGTTGTGCACTGTGAGAGCACGTCTCGTCACAATAGAGTGGGACCAGGTGAGAGCTCAACAACACAGAACACTGGGCTGTCTCCGCATGCAAGTGTTCTGAGGACGAGTGCTACTCTGCATGAGGCTACAGAGGTGTAGCACATTCACTTGAGAAAAAGATTTATTTTGGTTTGTGCTGGAGACATTGTAAGATACTTTTATCGCTATCGCGGTACAGCGAACAGCTTGCTGACATAATTTGACATGTAACATGTAACTTATACCTTAGATACTATAGTCTAGATACTGGATAGTATATTGACCCCATACTTTAAATAATATGCAGGTGAGAGCTTCTCGCAGGAGGTTTCTTGTTAATTTCGGAAAGCAAAAACAAAAAAACTAGGTCGAATTTTTGTTTTCATGAAAATTTTTCTCAGAATACTCAGGAAAGGTAGCCTGGGAATTCCCATGCTGCTTTGCGCGCGATTTCATTCTCACTGCAAAGACAGCCTGGAAACCACCGCCCTTATTTTCCCCTGAGTTAGGGAACCAATCACAGAACGGGGGGCAGCAAGACGATGAAGACGTCTATGCGCGACACCGAAGCTTGTAGCGTGTTAATCCAACATGGCAGCTGACACAACGTTACCGTTCGATGCAGCCTTAGAAAGTGTATTAAGTAGCTTTTGTAGCAATTAATGTAATTTTAGTAGCTAATTTTTAGTAGCAATTGGCTATGAATCGCGCGCAAAGCAGCATGTGAAGAACCAGACGCCATTTGATAGACACTCGTAGGGCCCAATAAACGGCTCTAGGCATTCGTAAACCACGCCTCAAATACGAGAAAATGCACACCTAGTTCCCAGACCACCATCTCATCGAGATGTGGACGCGTCAGCCAGGCTACAGGAAAGGTACATTTCCTACGAAAATTGTTATCCAAAATCTGAGATAATAATCTTGTTGATTCAGACAAACGGGGCATGCATTATGCTTTTCTTAAGAAGCAGCTACCGTCATTGTAAGATGAACTGATGGAAGATCTTGTGCTGATTTTCTGTGCTCTTTGTTAAAACGAAGCTGTGCCGAAGCACTGCTGGGTAAAGTTATTGTGAAGTAATTCACCCTCTGAGTCTCCTCTGGACACAGGTGCAGGGGCAATGGTAGTGTCACCCACAGTAGTGTCACCTTCAGTAGTGTCACTTAAAGTAGTGTCACCTACAGTAGTGTCACCCACAGTAGTGTCACCCACAGTAGTGTCACCCACAGTAGCGTCACCCACGCATTCAAAGTAATGCAAATACCTTCAGCCACGCACAAACGCAGATACACAGAGCACATACGCAGAACAAGACACAGCCAACTGCCAAGATGCAGGAAACAGAAACAGTGCAAATCCGTCTGGGATTTTAACAGTAACGGATTGCTTATTTGAAAACTTAACTTAACTTGAATTGCAAAATGAATGCATTACACTACTTAGTTACAAGTAATCGGAGTACTTTAGTACTGCAACCCGTTGCCCCCCAACACCGTTCCAAACATCTCCATTGTACAGCCAATGGGTTGTTAATAAAGCTGCTGTACTAGCATGGGACTCCATTAAAATATCCATTGCTTAGTTCTATATATCAAGGTATGAAATGAGCTTGTGCAATCCTCCTTTTATGCCTTCATGTGAGCATACAGCATTGTGAAACAGGAGTTTGTCATCGTCATGACTACCCACAATGTGTCAGATTTCGAATAACAAATGCCAATGCTATCAATGTGCGACGTTGCTAGATATAGTAGGCTACAACCTAAGACACCTGATACTATGCTAGTATTTGACCATCTGGTACTTGTTCAAAAAATAAATGTACTACTTTACTGATGAGTCATGGAGCATTGTTCACCCACTCTGATGTGGATTTATTTAGACAATAGATCTGAACAAATTAAATTGACATACATTTCAACCAAAAAAAAAAAATCACAGAGAAGGATATGGGCCAGATAAATTTAGAAGCGGCTGGTTTGTACAATCATCTGATCATACATTGTCCAGAAGGGTTGGCGTGTGTTTGAGTGTTGGTGTTTGTGTGTGAACACCACGAGTGTGTAGGAGAAGAGTACCTATGCCATGTTTCCTGAACTCCTTGACCACTCCCAGGCTGAGTATATAGGCAACCTGCGTGTCCACGGGGAAACTGGAAGCCAGGATGTCTCCATCCTAGCAAACGTGCACACAGACACAGAGAGACAGACAGTGATCAATATCATTTCAACACTAAACCACTTCAAACCACTGCAAATGCAGCCAGTGGTCCATTTGAAGGGTGTTGTATGGGGATGCCATCACCTCTGGATATCATCCTTGGCATAACATACCCAAGGTAACTATCACTACTCCTCCTTCCATTATCCTATAGTAGAAAACTTAATATGCCACATATCTAGAGAGCAACCACTATTTTTCCTCACCTCATCGGTTCTCCACTGTTCCCTCCTGTCCTCTATACTTACAGTGTATGCTAGTGTATGCTAGTGTAAAACGTTGCCATTTTGATGTCTTATGCCTCTGTTAATCAACTTCAAACCACTGCTTTGTATAAGTCTCTCTGTCAAGTCTCTTGTTCTCGAGTCTCCCTGACTTATACCCTCCCCTGGATCAGTCAGTATTTGCAGCAGAGTTAAAGACTGAATCAGAAATGTAGCCTTATTTTGCTTAAGTGCTAACTCATGGTGGGAATCTGTTGGGTCTCAAGAGATTGCCACCAGTTGGGTAAATAACAACATAAGGAGTTTTGGTCTAGAACTGCTCGAACTTCTGTTACAAATTGGCGCTAGAAAAATACAATGTAATTGAAATGGAATTGAATTGTATTTTTATCTGCAGACTTTTCCACTGACAATAAAATAATGTATACTGTATATAAGATCCTATAAATAAAAATGATACAAATGGTATTTATTATAGAGTGAATGCTTACTGCAATAGCAAAAGTAACTCTGTATGAAACAAACAGTTAATCAGATTAGCACAATGTGACGTGGCTTAATGTATGTTGATGAATTGATGTGATGATCACAATACCTCTTTGTGCACTTTGGTCCGGCCTTTGATCTCGGCCACTATCATTCCCACAATGCCTCCTTTGAAGGTGGCAGCCAGGGAGAAGAACTTCTTGTTTGATGTGATGTCCTGGTACCATGAGTCTGGGTATCTAAGAGAAGGTCAGGGGTCAGAGGGTTAGTTGGTTTCAGTCTGTGATGGCACCTTTTATAGTGCTAAAGAGTGAAAGCACACACTGAGGCAGTTAAGAGAGACCTGCAACCTGTGTCTCAGGTTAATGCCATGTATGATTTGTCAACAAACTTGGAAAGAAAGAGTGTCAAACGCCAGGGTATTGAGCTGAAACCTGCAGCAACAGACAACATGGGGGGTTTTACTGACTCGATTGGGAACCAATCGCCGCAGAGCAGCTTCACACTCTCTATGTCATCGTGGCAGAGGAGCCGGAGCTGGACTTCGCTGAGAGCCGTGGGCGACACAACGTCGGTCATTCACACCTGTGGGAATCATTGAAGAACACAAGACATGTTGCAGAAAATGAGAAGCAACACAGACACTGATCGATGGAGGAGGAGCCACCATCGTTGAGCAAGCCATTACAAAGTTTTGTTTTTGTGGTGGCTAGGTTCAAAGTCAGATCAGACCAATACTAGGCCAAAAACATGGATCTATGTTTTTTTTAATTTTTTTTTAATTATTACTAGTAGTCAATGAACGAGTCAATGGCACACTGTATATATATATAGCAGTGACATGGCTCGAGTGAAAGTGATCATAATTATAAAAGAAAGAGCGGATAAATACGATGCAGAAGAGAACTGTTAGGTTTTTCAAAGAGAGCCAACCAACAGAACATCCAGTCACGTGAATCAGATGTCAGAAGCATTGTGAATGGTAACTGAAAATGTAAACGCGGATATTGCCATTTGATAATCTAATCTGCCCATGTCGCTGATGAAGTGAGTCACTACTTTGCATCCACAAATGTTGCTAGTTTTGTCACACAACACAATTATATAACAACGTAATAATAAAGCACGAAGTCAACAGCAAAGCTTGGTAAGAACACATTAAACGAAAGGTCAAAGCCTGGTGGTGTACGAGCTGAGGAGAGGATCGCTGTGTCCCCGGGCTAGTGGCTGTAGCTACCTTGTTTCAGCACTCCAACCAGAGAAACGCCAGGAAATTGATATTTCTTGTGTCTTTAAAAATACTTAAAATTCTCTGAGAACCATGATAAACCTGCGTATTGTCTGTCTGCTTTCAATACTAAGTCATTACAGTTTAATATTTTTTTTAAAAACTACGATATGTCTTCTTTTCTATTTTTGACAGCTCGCTGTTTTCTTCCGGTTTCATATGGAGATATTCCGGCAACGTCACGCTAATGACGTAGAAGGACTTCAGCCAGCTCTGTCCCGCCCCCTAGTGGCGAAAGAATACACTGAATACAACAGCGTCACCTTCAACAGTCCGCGGAGTTTAATAGTTAAAGGCAGTGTGTACAATTTAGAGGCATCTAGCGGAACGGGTAGAAATGTAACATAAACTTCATATGTTTGATTTCAAACACAATTCACACACACACGTCTGTGTGTGTGTGTGTGTGTGTGTGTGTGTGTGTAAACCTGACAGAGAAATGCAAATAAATAAGTATCATTGTACATTTAGCTAATATATCACCTTCACCTTCAGCCCACTTTTATTATTTTGCATTACAAATCTATTTAGTTTAAAGGTTGAGACGAAAAACGAGAGGCACAAATGAACATCTGCAGGCTGAACAGAAAACACAGGAGGCCTTGCATTTCATGAGTGTTGAAATGCAGGGAGGAACAAAACCCGAGCTACCTCTTATAGAGCCTATAGATCCTCTTATAGATCCCATGGCATAGATCCTCTTATAGATCCTATTTCCTCTTATAGATCCTATAGAACCTCTAATAGATCCTATAGAACCTCTAATAGATCCTATATATCCTCTTATAGATCCTATAGATCCTCTTATAGATCCTATAGATCCTCTTATAGATCCTTTAGAACCTCTAATTGATCCTATATATCCTCTTATAGATCCTATAGAACCTCTAATATATCATATACATCATCTTATAGATCCTATAGATCCTCTTACAGATCCTCTTAGAACCTCTAATAGATCCTATATATCCTCTTATAGATCCTATAGAACTTCTAATAGATCCTATATATCCTCTTATAGATCTTCTTATAGATCCTATCACCTAGCAGCCATAGGGCAGGGAAACGTTCAACGTCAGAACTCATCTTAAACAACAAGGTGTGCCCGCCTCAGTAACCAATACGACCGCTCGGCAAATACAATTGCCCTCCTACGAGTTCCCCGCCAGCATCTCGTCGATTTTCAGCAACAGTTCCATCACTTGAGCGCCGCCCGTGTTCTTGTTGTCCAAGACGTGATAGCGGTGTGAGCATCTCTCCAGCAGGGCCCAGAGACCCGGGCCGGCCCTCTGGAGGTGCCGCTCGGCGGCCCTGCCTGCCAGGCAGTCCCCGTGGGTCAGCAGCAGCAGCACGCTGCTCCAGCAGCCGTCCAGCAGGGGGAGCAGGTGGCTCCGCGCCGTGCGCCACGAGGCGTCGCCGTACGTCACGTCGGCGCGCACGCACAGCAGGGTGCAGTCCGGACTCAGGGAGACCCCTTCTGCCAGCCCGCGGCGGACAGCGGCCTGGTCGGCGCCGGGGCACCCCGCCTCGCCCGGGGGTCCGCACATGCGCCAGCCGGGCGTGTCGATCACCGTGACGCGCCGTCCTTCCACCTGTCCCTGCTGCATGACGTTGGTGCGAAGCGTCCCCGGCTGGAAGCCCTCTCCTCCTCCTCCTCCTCCTCCTCCTCCTCCTCCTCCTCCTCCTCCTGCTCCTGCTCCTGCTCCCAGGAGGGAGTTGCCCGAGGAGCTCTTACCGGACCCTCGGTGACCCAACATCAGAATGGTCAGCTCTGGAGGGAGCAGATGGAGATACTGGCTCATGAGGAAGAGAAGGGGATCTACATGTAGTTTGGCAAAGATAGACTACCAACTTGTTGACTGAGTAAAATGTTCACATGCATCTCCAATGACCCTAAAGCGGCTGTAAGTAGGATTAATGAGCTATAATTGTTAGAAATGCCACAGCCATCCGTCAGCTATAAGAGTATCTGTCTTAGCGTTGAGTGCTCCTGCATCCGTTTGGCTCATTTCTGACCGATCAGGGCATCTCATCTGTCATTTATTCAGTGACTTCATCTTGCCTGTCAAACATCTGCTTCTCAATGGTGGAGAATTGTCTCTCATATCTTACTTTTAGCACCATCTCAAAATGTAAAGGACCACTTTGCACACATAGTATACATTTAGTGTTATATTCTTTGTACAACTCTGATTCTATGGACATTTTTTCAATGTATTTTTTGTACTGTACTTGCTGCTGTAGCACCTGAATTTCCCCTTCTGGGATTAATAAAGCAAATCTTAACAATCTCATAAATACCTTCACAGCGAGGTGCTTTGCTCCTTTTTCGCGCTGTATTCCTCCACATCGTCCCCAAGACTTGGATCTGCTTCACCATCCCTTGGTATGCTCTGGCTCTTTCATAATATCTTCCCTCTTTCAGGGCCACCATCTCCTCAACCTTCTCCAGCAGGGCTTCCACCTGGCCGCTGTCTCCTGGCTTCCTGTTGTTGAACAGGTGATACCTGTTGCGGCATCTCTGGACGATGTGCTGGAGGGCTCCGCCTTCGCTCTCGATGTACTGCTCCACGCTCCCGTCCTCCCCGAGGTAGTCTCCTCTGGTGAACAACAAGACGGTGTGATCCCACGCGTCGTCCTCGCCCACCAGCCTCAAGTGCTCCAGGATGGAGTGGCCAAACTGCTGGCTGAAGGCCACGTCCGCTCGGACCACCAGCAGCAGGGCGTGCGGGCCGGGAGGACACATGGCCAACCCTGAGACCATCTCCTCCTTGACCGGCTGGCTGGTGTCTTCCACGGAGGCGTTGGCCCACCACCCGGGGGTGTCCACCACCTTGATCTCCCGTCCGAGGTGATGGGCGCGGACGGCCTTGCACCGCGTCGTCCTCTCCGGCGGCACCGCAAACTCACGGAGGCCGAGGATGGAGTCTGCCGAGGCGCTCTTGCCCGCCGTTCTGTGGCCCAGCAGAACCAGTCTCATCTTAGCCAGGTGGGAGCGGCTGCCTGAAACAAAGGATTAACTGTTGGCTGTTTGGTTTGTGTCAGTTCTGTGTTTGCGTGAGTGAGAAAAGTTTCAGTAATAATTGTATAGAGTGTGGAGGCTGTCTTAAGAATCTAAAGAAGGCAATGACTCAAGGGCGATGAAGACCTGATGTGTCCCATGACCATCAGAGTCATGTATACATGGCGCTGTGTCTTTGGGCCGTGACAACAACGCATAAAGAACTTCCACATGCCTCCATCCTATGTGAAAGTGGCGAGATGGCACTAGTGTCCGCCACCAAGAATTGGAGCTCTGTGTGTTTTTAGTTGGACCGCAGGTTGTGGTGGATCATCTTCCATTGATTATTATGGCAGCATCTCACAACCGGAAGAAGAGGTTGATGAGACACTGACGCGTAGTGGGGGTTCAAGGCAACCCAAGGAGAGCAACAAACTGGAATGACACCACTGACGACCATGACACAAAACATCCCATATGGCCGGCTCTGACGAGGAGGAGTAGAGACTCACCCATCATGGTTCTCCGTCTGTCCCTCTCTGCCTGCACCTTCCTCAGCCTCAGCCTCGCTGCTTGCTGCTGCCTCCTCCTCAAACCCTCCACCTCCTCCACCAGCGCTCTGTCCACTGCGTAGCGGATGCCTGACGCCTCCTCGTTCGCCAACATCTCCTCTATCACCCCCAGGAGCGCCGCCACCTGAGCTCCATCCGACGCCGCCTCCTTGTTATCGAGGACGCCGTACCGGTGGCCGCATTTCCCCAGAACCCACCACAGCGCCTCCCCTTCCCGCTCGACGTAGTCCTCGAGGACCGCGGAGCCGCGGTCCCCGTGGGTGAAGACCACCACGGTGCGACTCCACACGTGGGGGCCCAGGAGCCCCATGTGCTCCCGGACGGAGACCCTGTGGTCCTCCTGGAAGGGGACGTCGGCTGGGACCACCAGGAGGAAGGCGTGACGGGGGGCCCCCGGGGCGGGACCCCGCGAGGGGCTGCAGACCAGCTCCTGTTTGACCAGCTCGGCGGTGTCGTCCACGGTGGCGGTCTTCCACCACCCGGGGGTGTCGACCACGGTGAGGGTCCTCCCCGCCGCGTCCGCCTGGCGCCAGGCGCAGCGGGCCGTCCTCCCCGGGCCGAACAGCGCCTCGCCCAGGATGGTGTTCCCGGACGACGTCTTGCCCGCTCCTCTGCTCCCCAGCAGGACGATGCGGAGCTCGCCGGGATCCTGGTCTGTCATGTAACGAGAGATTAATTTAACGTTGATCAAATTGGATTATGTTTTTTTTTTTTCTTTTTGACGACAAAACTCACCAGGATGTTGTGCCATTCTGAAGGACTTTTCTTTTGCTGTCGACTCTCCCAGTCAAACGGCAACAAATTGTATGACATAGCATAATCATATTTGAAAAACCTCCCCAAAAACCTCCCAAAGGCTCTTGTACTCATTTTTGCATCAGGACTCAATGTGGACACAACTGATATAGTTGCGTGTGCACCACCGGGCCTAGTAAAACCAGTCAGAAATGAGCCAGGAGGAGTCTAAAATGGAAATAGTCCCTTATGGGCCTGCAGTTAATGGCTTACAATCCCTAAATTATACCACACCTTTAACTATAGCTAATTTAATGCAATTACTCAACCATCTCTCACCTAATATCTAAACTTAACTCAACCCTAATAGGCCTACCTAAACATAACTATCTCTGAACTTAACCATAACCTAGCCTTCCTGAATGTTACAGTTTTGTACCTATACCTAAACTTAGTCATCTCAAACCTTACACCTCTTACATGTAACGGTCGCTAACCTAATACCTAAACCTCTGACCGAACAAACACATAATAAACACAAAAACATCCCTCCCCAGATACCTAAACGTAACCATCTCTAATTTAATACGCGTAATTAACCACATCGAACCCTGGCTCAAACCAAACTCAAGCCCATTTATCGTGATCCGACGCTGCAGAGTCCAGCCTCCCGGTAAACACGAGGTGCACTCAGACCGGTCCAACCACTCTGAGAAGAACGTGACTAGTAAGTAGTAATGCTATTGGCGTTAATGCTACACACACACCAACTGAGTAGTCAGTCAGTGTGGGTTTAGTTAATTGTTTAGCGTTTAACAATATGTACAGTTTCAGTGTGTTAAGTGTCAGTGGCATCGTTAGGCCGAGGCTTTAAAAAATATATATACATTCGACCCGTGGTTACAGGGCCATATGGCCACATATGACATGATATATATATATATAAATGTCATTTCATTTCACTACATTGTATGACCTGTGTACTGAAAACTGTGTGTGTGTGTGTGTGTGTGTGTGTGTGTGTGTGTGTGTGTGTGTGTGTGTGTGAAAGCAATGTCAAGTAAAAAAAATTAAATGTGAATGTTAATGGCAAATTAAGGCGAAAATAAAAGAGCGCGAAAAAATAGTTGATCTGCTGAATCCACTAAATGGCGGTAAAGAAACACAATCTGCATGGCCGATGCAAAGGGACAAAAGTGACAGAAAAAATATCCGTCACATAATTAATTCCAATATTCCCATTGTTTGGAAAACGGTATGCTCTCTAATCCAACAAAGATGAGCAGTTCATTTAGATTCAGAAGTGAATGCTTGGGCTGCGTTCCAATCAGTTCTGTCTCATGTTGGCTTCACAATATGGCCTTGAAACAACAATGTACCAATCAACGAGGGCCCCGCCCACATCTCCCACAGCACCGTATATATAACGCGGTGCATACGTCCTCCGTTTTCTCACAGCAATTGTAACTACCGGTCTGTCTATCTACATCTACCAGAACATCTGAAACATCAGCAGAGAGTCGTCTCTATTCAGGGCTTCTCTCTGCTCACCCTGCCCTGCTGGGCTCCCACCGGGCGACCAGTGCACCTCGTGTCCCCGCTGCCTCGGCACAGAGCACCCCGAGAGGCCCCGGAGGGTGCCGCCCCTCTCTGGCTCCGCCGTCTGCGCCGCCTGCTGCTCTTCACCCTGTCAGTGGGGACCTCTTCTTCACCCCGTCAGTGGGGACCTCTTCCTCACTCCGTCAGTGGGGTCCTCTTCTTCACCCCGTCAGTGGGGACCTCTTCTTCACCTGGTCGGTGGGATTTCTTCTTTACCCCGTCAGTGGGGACCTCTTCTTCACTCCGTCAGTGGGGACCTCTTCCTCACTCCGTCAGTGGGGACCTCTTCCTCACTCCGTCAGTGGGGACCTCTTCTTCCCCCCTGTCAGTGGGGACCTCTTCTTCACCCCGTCAGTGGGGACCTCTTCTTCACCCCGTCAGTGGGGACCTCTTCTTCACCCCGTCAGTGGGGACCTCTTCTTCACCTGGTCGGTAGGACTGGGTCGGTACTCTGGGCAGCAGGGAGCCCCTGGCAGAGGAGGGTGATGACAGCGGGGACGGAGCTCATCGGGTGCACTTGCCGATCTGTTTCGGGCAGACCGTGGGCGAGGTGCCGTCCATCATGGGCGTTGCCATGCCGCCCCCGACTCCTGCCGGCCTGACGTCCACCCCCCCCTGTGGTCTCCGCTTTGTGTCTGGTGTCCTGTGCCTCACAGAGCCGTGGTGGCTTTTGACGACGTCGCCCTGCTCTCCTCTGCCCTGTCGGTCTTGACAGCTGGCAGGAAGTCCTTATTGCCCTGATGACGTGGAGAAGGTGGCCAGGTTCTCCGTTTCCATCCTCCAGCTGTGCCAGCCGGTGGTGGTGACAGCGGGACGGCAGATGGCGTCACCATGGGTCACCGAGCCATGTGGCTGAGTGGCCACGCTTCTGTCCAGGACTGCGACAGGGTGGGTTTCATCCTGAACCCGATGACCACTTAAGGGCTGTCCACTGTTCACTTCACTGTTGGTGAAGAACCGGTTCCGATTCGGACCAGTTCTCACAGGTTCCTCTTGCCGGGCCTGCAGATTGCTTGACCGCGTGGATCCTGCGTGGCGTGGAGGCGGTAGGGGCCGAGGAACACAGCGTATTCCCGGACAGCGCTCCTGTCTGCTCGCCCTCTCTCTCTCCGAGCGCTATGCGTCCTGGCGAGAGTGATGCACGTTACCAACCCGATTGGAGGACACCCTGGCGTGGGGACATCCCGTTCACTTCCAAGCATTGTCCCCCACCCTTTACAGGCCTGGAGGAGACAAGGTTGCAGGACCCCACTGCGAGTGGGTCTGTGGTAACGGAGGTGACTCGTCTCTTGGAGAAGTTTCTTGCAGTGCCTACTGGAGAAAGGTTAGTAATCCTCTGGTCAAGAGAGCCTTGCTTTGGGCAAGATCTTTTTCGTGGGTTATCTAGGGACCCTTATGGGCGCCTGTCTCAAACCCCTCTGGGTGCTTTATCTTTTAACACGTCAAGCGTGCAGGTGAGTTGTCCGCTCTGTCTATCAGCATGAGCTGCTGTTACTTTTAAGGACAGCTCTTTTGCGCTGCTTAGCTCCAATCCTGCGTTCCTCCCCATCAGTAGCTCTTTTCAGTCAGGGGATGCTGTTCTTTCCACCCCCGCCTCATTCTAGCCAGCTGGACGTGGAGCTGCGTCTTTTCTGCGCGGTGCGGACATTATTTCTGTGTGTTATGTGACGCTGCCAAGGGTCGCGCTCTCTCTCAGCAGCATCTTACACACTGGATTTGTGAGGGTGTTTGCTTAGCCAACACTTGGCAGGTTTCAGCACCACCGCTGAGTGTCAGAGCTCACTCTACACTACTGTATCTCTGGGAGACACTTGCGCAGCTGCGTCTTCCCTCAGCCCCTTTGTTTTACATGCCGGACATGACCAGGGGCTCCCTCTGCCACTCTGTGTTGGACTCAGGGGCTCCATCATGGTTTTGGTATTGGCCTGCCTCAGCGCTGTTTCATGACGTTGCTCCTCATCTCTCCTATCACCCATCTCTCCTATCGCGCTGGTTACGGATTGTAACCAGCGTCGATCATATCCGGTACTCTTACCGTTGATGATGTGTGCTGTCTGCTGTGTCACCCCTCCCACCCCCCACCTGTTATACGCTTTGCGTTCACAGTGATGTCTGAGATCCTGTGCTTGTTTTGACTTTTAGTCTACTTTATATATTATTACTGCATTTCTTGTATTTAAATTAATAAAATCCAAAATGGCCTCTTTGGCCTTTTATTATCAACTGTTGAACATGAACATTTGACGTAGATGTTCACCTATGGCAGAAGGGAGGTAGCGCACCCACTCCTTCATAACAACTTTGTAACGGAGGTCATTTTGTTCTTACAAGTTGTCCTTGTAATGTATACTGCTTGTGTCACACAATTCCTTGTACTTTTCAACTTCGATGATCAATCTCTTGTCATCCATCGTCTAGTAGCTACTTGTAGTAGCTACTGTTCGAGTCAGGGAGATGGGCATCAGATGACCCCAGACTATTGCTTTCTAGCGTACAAGGTATGGGAGATTAATGTAGATATAATGTATATTTCTATTGGTAGGCCTACACAACACTGCCCGGGGCACTATCATTGACTTTATTGAAACTTTAATAATCCCAAAGGAGATTGTGTTGCACAGAAGCAAGGCACAAAACGCAAATTGAAATAGAAATATCCAGTAGTATATCAAGTAGCTGTAGAGGTAAAACAAGGCAATAGGTAGGTAATAGTAGTAGGTAATAAAGTGAACTAGACTGCTGTAACTACTTATGTATATGCTATAGACTATATTCTGGAACCATAAACAAAAACAGATCAGACTTGGATGTAAACAGGCGATAACTGCTGATTAACTGGAAGACTAACAACCTAAGATATGATAAATATTTATCTAACTACAGTGGGGTGTCTCCCCTGTAGTTTATTCATTTTGTGTTTCTATTGTTTATTCAAATGTAATATGTTTTCAATATTATATATATCATATTAATATAATAATAAGTACCAAATAGGCTGATAGTCATCTTACATTGAGTCATGTTATCGCAGGTCAACTGAGTGCATTTCCACACTCATCCACTATCAGATCAAGAGGATCCGGCCCAAATGGAGCAGCTGGGGTTCCGGAGGGCTTCTGCTTCTGCACCCGGTGTCCCCTGGAGCCTGGAGCCCGGGTGGACCCTGGAGCCTGGAGCCTGGGTGGACCCTGGAGCCCTGGTGGACCCTGGAGCCCCGGTGGACCCTGGAGCCCCGGTGGACCCTGGACCCTGGAGCCCGGGTGGACCCTGGAGCCCGGGTGGACCCTGGACCCTGGGCCTCCTTCCCAGACCCGTGTCTGGTGTACAGCTGCCTTCTTGGGGTCACGGTGTATACAGGTTCCACCGGTGACGATGGCTAACTATATGGCACTCAATCTGTACTTCACAGAGAGTAACATGTTTTCTCTTACAAAACAAATAGAGCATCGATGAGAGTGTGATGGTAAGTGGTACCTGGAGTAGAGCAACTGTTTTTGACACAATGATGGATGGATATAAAACAAGGAGAGTAAACGGCACTGTGCTTTTCGAAGTGGTTGTTTAGGAGCTCTGAATCTATGTGAAAGGGTTGCTATTGAGCAACATCTTGGATACCCTGTCAAAGATCAAGCTATGTTTTGCCACACAGAGCATTAATCACAGAAGATCATGGGATAATACAAGTCTCTTTTGCTAATGTTAAGAGTCGCACTGGCTTTGAACATGCATTATTTCTCGTGATAAAGTGTGTGTGTCAAATTTATGATTGCTTCTTCAAGGCTATCAGATTTTTGAGCTAGCCCATGCTAGCTTTAACAAAAGCGAAATATGTCTGACATTGTGGAGCCTAACAACATCAATATTTCATTTAAAAACACAATTTAATCTTAAACATATTATGGTGGTTCTTGTTTCCTTTGCATTAAAATGATTCAATGGTTGGAATTATATATGTTAAGCATCACTCCATATATATCTCTCCATACATACTCAATCCATTTACATTTACATGTATGGCATTTCATGGGCATTTAGCAGATGCTTTTGTCCAAAGCGACTTACAATAAGTGCATTTGTCAATCCACACGTATCACACTGCTAACATATCTCAATCAACACATATCTCACTCCATACATATCTCACTCCACACATTGCTCACTCCATACACATCTCAACCCACACATATCTCACTCCACAACCTTTTTCTATTCTATTTGGACTTGACCTTGATGCAGCATCACCTGTAAAAATAAAAAGTCAACCTCAATATTTTCTAATATGAGTCCTACTACTAGGTTGTAGAGCAATCAACGTGAAAGGGAGATCAATCTATTTCCTTTTCTGTATTAATTGGTCGTACAACAGTGGGTGCATACACACAATCAGGTCCACACACACACAGATTCCCAGCATGAACCGTGTGGGTTGAGGGAGAGATAGAGAAAGGGGGTAAGAGGGGAAGGAACACATAGAGCAGGCCGACGAGGTGATGCAGGGCAGCAACGGCAGTGAAATATCAATAGCGATAGCGGCAGAAATAGTGAAAGTAAATATGAATAATGTATAATAATAATAATAATCATAATCATAATAATAACAATAATAATAATGATGATAATAATAATAGTAATAATAATAATAATAATAATAATAATAATAATAATAATAATAATAATAATAGAGAAGAATAAGAAGAAGAACAGCAACAACAAGAGATGCATATTCATGTCAATCAAATGTTGAATGATTTGGACCTTTGTTTTCACTCAAATACATACACAACTACACAGGCACAAACACACACACACGCACACACACACACACACACACACACACACATTCTACTATTGGCTGCAGTGTTTGTATTTTGGTACCAGGTTACATGTAATGCAGTTAAGCTGGTATAGGGACAGGTAAACGCAGTGCACCTGTAGTCAGGGGCGGAGCGGGGGGGGGGGGGGGGGGGGGGGGGGGGGGTGGCCCCGAATCTCACTTCAAAAGCCCAGGATCTTTTTTAAGCTTTCGAAGTTATGACAACCGAATGGTTGTTTATTTCCATTAAATAGTATTGTCTTGAGCAGGCCCTGCAACTGAAAATGTAGGCTATGAATTAGAAGGGATTTAGGATTTGCCAGTGTCCAGCAAGTCACCCTAAAAGGGATTAGAATGCAGGAAATCACATCTTAGAAATTAAACATTTTATGGGGGAGAACCCCCAGACCCCCTCTGGACTAAGCCCCGGATGTGCATGAGGTCTGGCTCCACCCCTGCCTGTAGTCTATTGAGCAATCACTGTTTAATTCACATGCGTCCATTCCCTTTTCTATTGGAATTGGTTGTCCAGTGAAGTCAGATGATTCTGTTCAGCAAAATGTAAATGATAGGACTCAAGTCCAATTACATGTAACAAGTAGAAAAGAAAGAACATATGGGCCTAATACGTTCCCATGATATACAGTTGTAAGTCGATGACATACTGCAGTACATTCTTTCAATTTTCAGACACAAATAGCTGGCGTTTACCTGTTCTGTAGATACTGACAGCGTAGCCACTTTGAAAACAAGGTCAGCAAGCAAATTGCATCATAACTTTTGCATAATTGTCACACACATATTATATAAGTTATCTAGCAACAATCACAAAACTGTTTCTCAGTCAACAGTCCACTCCCTCCAAGCATATCCTGATCCATTGATGCTCAACCATGCAGTGTGCTATCCAGTGTGTTAAGTTAGTTCACAATGTTCACTAACAGCTGGCCGTTAAATTTACCATCTGTGTATTTGTCAAGGGGGGACCTGCCAGATGAATGAGTCTGTTTAGCCCGGGCGATAACCAGGGATCATGTAGTAAAAAGTGATGAGGTCGTTTTTACTCAGATTGGTTGCAAAGTGCCTTTTGTTATTTTGCTCCCAATTAATT